>OX411550.1:68437709-68921092 GCA_948146395.1 Fragum whitleyi
TCGTTTTTGAAATATTTAGAAAGTCCACGAACTTCTGGAACACCCATTGTATATAATGTTTAAGCTATTCCTTGTGGAATTAATTTTGAGATATTGTATTATTAATTTTTAGAATTGTAAAAATAATATTTCCTTTCCCATATACTACTTGTAAAGAACTTCCAGCTCCCTACTAAACCAGATGAAACCTTAGCAAAGCACTTTCGAAATGATACCTCACTTTGCACGTACGTGCACGTGCAAAGCAAGGTAACATCTCAAAGCACTCGCAAAACATTTTTACATCCTGAACACAGGGCAGATGAAACCACATACCTTAGCAGCTATATGTAATGCAGTAACATTATTTTCCTCACATTGTAAGTCAGGCTTCACTCCACACTTATGGACTAGATACTTTATAGACTCAGTAGCTCCAGTTTGGGCTGCAACGTGAATAGCAGATCTCCCTAGATTGTCTACAGTAGTTACATCTGCCTGTAGAACAAAATGAAAGAATACAGGCAAAATATTTCGAGGGGTCAATACCAAACTATTGTAAATGCCAATTAATTTATAGGCATTGACAATAATTTTGTGCTGACCACTCAATTTGAGCCTTACGTGACATGGGGATTCACAGGCTCCCCAGAGTATTTACTTGGCACTCATTTGAAATTGTTTAGAATGTTAAGTTTGAATGAGGTTTAATGCCGCTTTTAACAATCTTTAAATTATATCGCTCCACCTGCGGCACTGAACAAGAATTCCTGGTATATCCCACAGGAGTACTACCTTAATATTCTTTCCTAGCCCCCAGCTGCTATCCCACACATGTCTATGATAATCAACCCATTGGTGGAAGTTTGAAAGAAAAGTCTGGAATGTAACACATAGGTTCATTCTATAAGAGGCCATTAGATCTTTCAATATCAATGATCTATAAATAGATAAAAAAAAAAATAGTGACTATGTAGGTCTTCTATCCCCTGAAGATGACAAGTTTTATTCCTTTATGCATAGAATTTGGTTTTTTTTTATAAACACTTGGTTTAATTAGTATTCATTAATATTGGTGAGAAATTCTTATTCAAATAATAATGTTTTTAATATTCCGATTATTATCTCTATCATTGTTTAAATGAGATAACCCTAGAAATATTGTGAAATAATAATGCCTTGACAACTAAAATGTCCTTAAAAAATAGAATTTTGAGGTAGTGGACCCATTATGGTTCCGCAACATTTTGGAACATAAGATCTTTAACAATGTTAACCGAGGTTTCCTAAAGAAATCATTAGGAATCCTTGGTCAACACTTAAAGTTCATGACTTCTGAAAGGTTGTGGAACTATTATGGGTCATCTACCTTAATAGAGGATATTGACCATGTCAAGAGCAATAGTCAATGAGTCACAGGGAATCAGCACAAAATTCTAGTAACTGTTATAGGCATTTAGAATAAATTTTGCACTTAACATTTGATTTTTCTCTGAACAAAAAAACAAGATAATGATTTCTTAATTTTCCACAATGTTGTGTCCAAATTTTTTCCTTGAGTGCATAAAAATGCAGAATTGTGTATAAATAGTTTAAATAAATTTTGTTTGATTGAAAGGAGTCTAATACCACTTTTAAACATTTTTATTCATATCATGGCAGCTGGAGCACCTCAACAGGTGCAGTGCTCGGCTGCTGGTGCTCAATAATGCAAAAATTCTAAGTCAACAAGATGTGTTTGTGAAATAATGTGTTTGTAATGCCCCCATTACAGCAATTTTTTTTCAAAATGTTGACCTTGACAGACAACCTAAAACCTTGTAACATGACATTGACTTTAACACCTATGGATGCATATCACTGAGAATTTTTATCATACAAAATTTTGAGAAAAGTATCTAAATTAGGCTTGAATGAACTGAAAATGTTAAGTTTAAACATTAAGTTTTTAAGAAATTTGACCTTCATAGATGACCTTGACCTTGTCAAGTGAATTGACCTTTATATCAACAGATGCACATTTTTGAGATCTATCATCATGCCAAATCTGAGGTTTGTACCTTAAAGAGGCTAGAAGATATTGGCATTTTTAAGTTTTTTGGTAAAATTTTTGAGACATTTGACATATGACCTTGAATTTGTCACCTGACCTTGACTTTAGTACAAGCAGATGCATATCATTGAGATCTATCATCCTACCAAATATGAGCATTGTACATTAAATAGGCTTGAAAAATTGGCAAAGTTAAGTTTTTATGCCCCCGATAGGGAGGCATAATAAATTTGACTTGTCCCTCCGTCCGTCCGTCTGTCCGTCTGTCCGTCCGTCCGTCCGTCATTCCGTCCAAAAACTTTAACATTGGCCATAACTTCCTTATTACTATCAAAGCGGTGTCGGGGGCATTGTCATCTTACAGTGACAGCTCTTGTTCCACTGACAACACATCTACTCGAGCAAATGAACCATATTCTTTTCCTAAGACTGAGTTGACGTGTATGAAGAGATTTTGCATTTATCATACCCCACCCACTTGTTATGCCAGCTAAACCTTCGACAAGCATTGATATTTTTTTCAGAGGAGCAATGTATTGAAAGCAGAAGTTTTATGGACAATACAAACAGTTGTTATAAACAATTCTTATAAGTCTATTGAAATTATTGCAAAACTATTTAAATCTATGCTTCCTAGATAGCAATATAGCTAAAAAAAATTCCCGTAGAAAAAAGAAGTCAGCCTATCTGCTGTTTAACTGTAAAATACAACTGACTACATCAATTATAAGGTAGATTTTCAACAGAAATAAGGCCTTAAAAATAGAAATTTTGGCCTTAAAAAGACCTTAAAAAGTCCTTAAATTTATGTGCCTTGTTTCTGTATGAACCAATATTGACAAGGCTATTCAAGACTGATGCCTCAATTTTGGCAGGATGATAGATCTCTATGATACACAATTGCTGATACTAAAGTCAAGGTCAGGTGACAAGGCCTAGGTCATCTGACAAGGTCAAATAACTCAAAATCTTAACTAAATTTTTTTTTAGCTATATTGCTATCTAGGAAGCATAGATTTAAATAGTTTTGCAATAATTTCAATAGACTTATAAGAATTGTTTATAACAACTGTTTGTATTGTCCATAAAACTTCTGCTTTCAATACATTGCTCCTCTGAAAAAAATATCAATGCTTGTCGAAGGTTTAGCTGGCATAACAAGTGGGTGGGGTATGATAAATGCAAAATCTCTTCATACACGTCAACTCCGTCTTAGGAAAAGAATATGGTTCATTTGCTCGAGTAGATGTGTTGTCAGTGGAACAAGAGCTGTCACTTTAAGATGACAATGCCCCCGACACCGCTTTGATAGTAATAAGGAAGTTATGGCCAATGTTAAAGTTTTTGGACGGAATGACGGACGGACGGACAGACGGACGGACAGACGGACGGACGGACGGACAAGTCAAATTTATTATGCCTCCCTATCGGGGGCATAAAAAAACAACAAAAAAAACTCGGAATCTCGCTTGTTTGTCGAAAACTTTGGATGCGCTCTGATGCAATTTCATAGCCATCTTACCCATTTTACAAAGATCGATTTCCTTCCAACAGTAATGACAGTATGCTTTATAAACGCTTGTTTTTACTTCCCACAGCCATGGATAGTCCGTTACCCATTTCACAATGAATTGTGAATTTCCAGGCATTTTTCTTCGCGTCAACACTTTTCAAAATCCTTCTTCTACACAAGACGGACGTAGAAGGGACGCAGTGAATGATTCCGATCATTTCATTGGCTGAATCTGTCCATAGATGGCGCAATTTTCAGCTTCAGCAGCAAATGCTCCTCGTTGATTGGTTACAATCGATTTATACGGAAATACTATGTCATTGCTCGGCAATCATTGGCCATCATCGGAATCCTCGGAATAGAATAGAATACAGCGGCCCCGATGTTGTAGTAATGTCTGTCGAATTACGTTTTTTTAACACTTTTTTTCTAAAATTCTAAGAAATAAACAATTTTTTTGGTTCTCTCAACAGATTTAAGGCCCTAGAAACAGAATTTAAGGACTTTTTAAGGTCTTTTTAAGGTCAGGAGACATTTAAGGACTTCTTAAGGCCATAGCCTGATTTTTAAGAACTTTTTAAGACTGTGCGAACCTTGCAATGTTAAGATTTTGATTAAGTCTGAGTTATTTGACCATGACAGATGATCTTGACCTTGTCACATAACCTTGACTTTGGAATCAGCAGATGAATATCATTGAGATCTATCATCCTGCCAAATATGAGGCATCTATCTTGAATAGCCTTGAAAATATTGGCAATGTTTTTTTGTCAAGTTTTTGAGTTTTTTGACCTTGACAGATGACCTTAACCTTGTCACATGACTGGTATCAGCCGATGTGTTTCTTTGAGATCTATCATCTGCCAAATATGAGGCCTGTATCTTTAATAGGCTTGATAATATTGGCAATGTTAAGTTATTTGGTTAAGTTTTGCAGACAGACTGTCAGATGGATAGATCGACAACGGTAAACAATATGCCCCGGATCTTTTGATGCGGGGAATAAAAAGGGGCATAACTATTACAGAAATGCTTTCAGTGTCAACCCCATTGAAATTCTTGATAGCTCTTTTGATGATGAACACATGCATGAAGATATCTTCAATAACAACAGAGATATCAAAATTAAAGTTTAACACTTTAATCCCAATTACAATACCAATGGAAACAACACCAAGGTGATCACAATACCTCAAGTTTTCTCCCAAAATAGCTGAGCTAAAACTTAGAATTTGCAGCTTGTTTCAAACAAAACATAAATTCAGCAGGCTAATGGTAAATGATAACTTGTCCAAACCTTGTGATGTTGTATCAAGATGTCTGCCACCCTAACTTGTTCAGCTCTAACAGCGTCCATTAAAGGTGTACTTCCACAGCTATCTTTCATATCTGTCTCATAGCAACAGTTGTCAAGGAGATACTCAACAACATCCACATGACCATGTAAGGCTGTATATATAAAAGGAAATATTTCTTGAACAAGAGTCATCTTATATATGGCTACATGATCTATAGGATTCTTTTTTCGGTTTTGGAAAACAGTCAGTTTTTGATACAGAAATAAATCTGACCTTGGCAAACTGCCATGACCAGTGATATAGAAATAAGTACCAACAGAAAGGCCTTTTCACAAGCAGAACATATGCGAAATATAGCGACTTTATCACTTACCAGTTACATGTTATGTCCAATGTTAAAGTCTGCAATGAAGTTATGCAACTTTGACAAATGACCATTGTTGTTCGCCTTGACTTTGTTACCCATGTGAAGATCTTGCCCCAAGCAATATGAAGACTTTATCATCTGTGCAGGCTGATCTTTGTCTATCCTGTTTTTCAAAGCTTTTTGTGCAGAATGTAAAATGTCATGAACAGCGTGAGAAGGGTTAACCCGTGTCATGCTGAACAGCGGAATATACCTGCTTTGGTAGGATATATAGACAAAGATCAGCCTGCACATATGTGCAGTCTGATCCTAGTCCATACCACCTGTTTTACATTTTTAAACCAGAAAAGATTATGAACCATATTTTCAAAATCAATATTGACCCATTGTAAGGGCAAAAGGCACTTTCAGCTCTTTGTTTTTAATGTAATTTTGATTTTAAAAATTTTCTGCATGACTAGGGTTAAGATGAAAACTGGTAATTTTGTTACAGCTGTGGTTATATAATTTGACAGTAGACTGACAAAATAATACAGTCAAACCTGGTCTTCCGGCCACCTCTATTCAGCGTGCACCTGTCTTTAACGTGCAGTTCAATGTCCCCCCGAACTGATATACTCTTAATTTTACCTGTATTCAACAAGCACCTGTGAAACGCACGCAACGGCCGCTAAAATTCATGTCCCATCATTCATAAAACCTGAGATTTGCGGCCACTCAAAGAATAAAGGGCAATTATCGCAGTTATACCTACGGCCAATTAAAGAGCTTCGCCAGTCGAAAGACTAAAGTGATTTTCACGGATTTGTGATTCTTACAGTCAACTTTTGTTTTTTCGAGTTATCTATTCAAGTGTCATAAATCAATTATACATACACAAAGACACATGTTAAAGGTTAACAGGTGGTGACAAACATCAAAGTTTCTTTACAAACAATTAATATTGATAAAATTGACATTGTACACAAATTATTTTAAGAAATTTGGTTTAGATTTTTATTGATTTATTTTTTAGTCGAGTAGAGATCAAAAGTACTGTTAATACTTTATTCAAATGTTGGCTTTCGTATTTAAATCAGCCAGAAACATTTGGGGAAAAAATGCAGTTTTTGAGGTCTGAAATGGGTAATAGAAACTTGACTGCTTGACGAGGACTGATTCTTTCCAATTTTTTGATTGGCAATTATAGATTTTGTTTCAGAGGAGAGGGCTTTTGCATTTGAATGTAGCGGATTATTGGTGATAAATTTGCGGAATTGCCTTCCGATGATTGAATAGATTCATAATATTATTTTGGCTATTGTTTTTATTGGTCATTGGAGATTTAGAAAAAAAGAAGCCATTTTTTCACAATCTTAAGATAAATGTCAACGTTAATAGGAGAAATAAGATGTAAATCTTTTATGAATATAATCAAAAGTTGTTTTTCCTTCTCTGTGCCTTTTCCTTGATCAAAACGATGATGATGTACCATTTACCCCCCTCCCCCTCCCGCCCCCCCCCCCCCTGATATCAGGTCGACCTGTATTAAGCAAGCACCTGTCTTAAGCAAGCGATTTTGGCATATCCCTTGACCGCTTGCTTAAGACAGGTTAGACTGTACTTTGAATTTCCTTTATCAGATAACCATAGTTTTCCAAAATTGCTTAAAGGAATCCAGAGCCTCTATAAACCCTGATCCCCAACCACCATGCCTCAGTGATGCAATTCACTTGATTGACAATGAAACAGAGACTTATTTACCAGCTGTATGTAATGGTGTCCGTCCATTTTTGCTTACAGTGTTCCAAAGATCCCTGTTCCATGAAAGGAGGGCTGTAATAATTGATAAACAGCCTTCTCTGAAAATATACATTTTTAAGTTCAATTTGAAATTTGTACAAATAAATTTTCCCAGTTAGTTAGGGTAATCAATATCAAAAACATTAACAGGCAAATGTTTAAAGCCATAC
Organism: Fragum whitleyi; assembly: GCA_948146395.1. Lineage (NCBI taxonomy): Eukaryota > Metazoa > Mollusca > Bivalvia > Cardiida > Cardiidae > Fragum > Fragum whitleyi. The sequence continues at coordinate 68,444,872 of OX411550.1, forward strand.
ATAATTCAAATCTGAAAAGATAAAAGTAAACAAGAGATGTTTGTAAAACATTTATGCCCCCCCAATAAATGCAGGCAAAGAGCATATTCTTTGTCAACCAACAAAAGGCAATAACTCACAAAATATTATGAGTATAGTTATGTTTCTTGTGCACTGCACTTCTTCTCAATGAGATCTATCCACCTGTGAAGTTTCATGCTTCTAGTTTACATAATATTTGAGATATGCTCCAGACAAAAAACAGCTATGGACGGACCGACGACAAGTGCAAAGCAATATACCCCTCTTCTTTGAAGGGGGATATAATTAGGGAATAGATCAGATGTTTTTTTCTTATTTTTTAAGACTTTTTCAATGTTATAATATGCTTTCATAAACTTTAATGAAATTGGTTGTAAAATAGTGAAGTGACTTAATCATGCTTAAGCACCCTACTTTAGCTACCAATACATGTGATTAAATCCATAATAAGCAGTTACAATTAATCAATAATCATGTGTGTAATCTTGTAGTCAAAGCAGCGTTTTTTTTTTCCTTCTTTGTACGGGTCCAGTAAACAGACCCGTTCCCAATGACGAAAACTACTATTTTTTCCCAAAATGAGAGAATGAAATTCCCAATTCAAAGCTAATTCTTGAAGTAATCTTTGATTATTTCCTATTGGAAAACCCAAAAAAACTTTTAGCAATAATTATCTGTGTTGTAATTTGTCAACAAGAGGGGAATTTCCGAAGATCAATTTATTTTAGTCACATGGTTCTCGATTTCATAGGCATAAACAATTACGAAGCAGGAACCCAGTCCATCCTTCCAGTGTATTTTGGATAACTCGGAAGTTATCGCATTACAAAACTGCATATTTTTGTGAAGCCAAGATATTGTAATTTTTGCACCTGATTTGCAGTAGACGATCTTTTGCATTTATTTATCAATTGATGTAAGATGAATTTTAAAGGAAAATACCTAATAGAATAAAGGATTTTGGTCATGGTTGAAGCAAATTATTTTCTTGTTATATAACCCAAAATATAATTGTTTATCTTTGTTTAATTTTCGTAAACAAAGTTGACCATTATTCACGATCTCGGCACCTCTCAGAACCAACCTGAATTGTCTTTCAAACATTCTACAGCAGGTAGAACATCTGAGTATATGATCTATTATGAAAATATTTTTAAGAAGTTTCTATGATTTTAGTAGAAATATTCATTCAAAGCTGTATTAAAAACAATAGGATTGAATATGTTTTTGTTTTCTGTTGACTCGTACCCAAGAATGTTCAACCCCCAAATTTATTATAATATAGAACTTAATTTATCTATATTTAAGATTTAACCATGATATTTTTTTAACAAAAAACTCAGTGACATTTCTTGCTTTGATATAAAACATTTATTCCAGAGGAATCAGACTTATTCTTTGTCATTGTTTTTGTTCATATTCTTTGTTTAAGGACTCTGGTTTGCTTTTCAGTTAAGATATGACTATAGAGGCATAGGAACTTCAATTATACATATTGTAATGATATAGATAAAAGTAATGTTTTTAAAACAAACTTTGTGTCACAATGAAAATCCCCAATTTTTGAGAAAACAACGCATTTTTCCCAATTGTTCCGGTCTCGGACCCTTTCCCAAAGCTAGGAGAAAAAACGCTGCAAAGTGTTGAAATATATATTGGATGGATGGCATTTACTATATTAATCCTAATACTGGTCCCCAATCTGCACTAAAACATGGATAGGGATCCTATAGAAACATTTCAAAATATCTATCAAAATGATGTTTTTTACCTCCCCCATTTGATTTAGGGCTTATTCCAAACAAACAATACAGTCAATCTTGCTTCAGCAAACATGTCTATTGAGCGACCAATTATATTAAGCAACCGCTGTAAAAATCCCTTTCTTTAAATAAGAATCTCCTAAAAAAGAAGGTATTGTTGTTCTAAATATTATTGAAAATGAATTCGATATTGTTAAAACTCACCAGAATCGTCTCAATGAGAAGATTCTTTTGAGTAATAACAACATAGGATTTTGAGAATCTCGCAATTATATGCATATTCAATCAAAAAGTATATTTCTTATTTGTAATCGTGTATTAAGCAACCATTTTCTTATACGACCGCTTTTTAGTGATCCCTGTATTGGTTGCTTAAAACAGGTTTGACTGTATTTTAAATATTTTAAAGGAAGCTTCCCTCAAATTAGAAACCAGAAATGTCACTGACACAGATACTCCTTCCAAACATTGCTATGCAGAATTTGACACTAGCTTCTGTGAGTGATGAGTCCAGCAGACTCTCAATTTATAAAATCAAGGAGTAAAAGCAAAAAGTAAGGAGTCCAAATTTTTTATAGTGGGGAGAACTTTTGTGGAAAAAAAGAAATTGCTTATTACAAGCAATTTCTTCTTTTCCACAATAGTTCCTCACTTAGTACAAGATGGTTTTCTTTCAATATGACTAGTACATGTAGATAAATGTTATCTGTAAAAGCAAAAATGAAACTGCTACACTCATTTTGTTTGTCAAAAGTTTCACATATGATCAAGGATGCGATTGGACTCCTAACTTGCAATATAAAGGAGTCCTGTCTGAAAATGATGAGTCTTGGACTCCCAGACTCCCTTTAGAGTGGAACCCTGCTATGTACATAAACAAACCTTTAGCAATGTGCTGGAGCTCATCCGCGGTAAATACTGTGCCAAAATTATCTTATAACCCTTGTCATGCTGAAAAAAAAACCTTGCCAAATTATATCAAAATCAAAGTGCTGAAAGCTTTGAATTCCTAATTGTGAGTCAGTACATGTATTTGATTATGAAAATATGATATTGAAACTTCTCTGGTTTGAAAAGAAAAAACAGGTGGTATAGACTAAGATCAGACTGCACATATGTGCAGACTGATCTTTGTCCACACCTCCTGCCAAAGCAGGAATATTCCGGGATCAGCAGGACAAGGGTTAAATTCATTTATAAATGTAGAAGAGAATTGCTCTGGACAAGACAAATTTTACTGTTGACCTTCAGCTGTGACCTTGACATTTTACTAGTACTCACTCAGAGGAACATTTACTGTATCTATCTTTTGAAATTCATGTAGAAGTTATACTCTTGACAAGAATGGGACAGAGACACACTAGCACGCACACACATGCGCAGACAGAGGTAACTCTATATGCCTGTCACTGCACCCGTTTCATTCCTGGGGGACATAAAAAATATAATCTTTAAGTAAGTATTTTCAATCAACTGAAGTGAGGTTTCTAAGTAAATGGTTGAGGGGAGCTTCAAAGGGGGGGGGGGGTGTCTTTCTTCATGAAATACAGTATACCTTACAGCAATGTGGAAGCAATTCCATCCATCTTTATTCCTCAGTGTTGTGTCAGCACCAGCTTCTAGTAGAAGTTTTATGACTTCAACATTTTTCTTTGTACATGCTAACATTAATGGAGTCCTGAAAACAAACTTAATAAGTTATCTCAGGAAACTTTAACCCATTTACATACTACCAAATAATAATGAACCTTTCTTGCATAGTTCTAGGACCATTTTATTTCTCTGTGAACCTATTTTTGAGAAAATATTGTGGAAAAAGGTAGCAAATTGTCACAAGATTCGCCTGTTACACTACTGGATGCAAAAGTATGAAAAGCAACAAAGGGAAATTACTCAAAAATAAGCTGGGTAGAGTTCCGTTTTTTGTGCACTGCACATTGTAATCACGAGAGGAACATAAAGCTAGGTAGAGCTACTGTTCTTGAGTGCTGGCCCTGCACTCTGTTATCATGAGAGGAACATAACTGCCAAGCTTCAAGTCAATCCGACATACGATGACAGTTCAAATCCAAACAAAGAAGTAGGTACCTGGAAAAGTGGACGGATGGACAGATGGATGGACAGACAGACGGAGAAGATGACGGCAATATACATCCGCCTCCAGCTGCGTATAAAAAAAAATGAAATTGATGATTAAGGTAATGGACCCGTAATAGTTCCACAACATTTTGGAACTCATGATCTTTCACAATGTTGACCAAGGTTTCCTAACAAAAATCATCAGGAAACCTTGGTTAACACTGTTAAAGTTCATTACTTCCAAAACATTGTGGAACTATTACGGGTCAAATGCCTTAACTGCACAGCTGTCAATAAACAAGAGCATGTACCACATGTGAGTTTCAACCCTTAGTTGCAGGTTATTGATAATGCAAAAAAAAATTATGCAAAAATCTAAGTTGAACAAGAAGCATGATTTTGAGTTATACCCCTTGATAGCCTGGATAGCTTTTGTGAGACTTGAACAAGGTTAAAGTTCACACCAACACCTACGCCAACAACAGTAGAACACCAATATTTTTTATAGATAGCAATACATTGCTGTCCAAGGAATCACTCAAACCCAGGACCAAGTCAAGTGCCTTCTGATTTGGAGATGATTTTTAAAGATTGTCTCCTCAGTGTTCCCACTTCCTTTTTGGATAAGGGGTTTTTGTCACCCCCTGAAAGGTGGGATTTTGAAAAACTGGGGGTTTTCCAAAAAAGTAAGGAGTTTCATTTTTTTTTAAGGAAATAGTTATAACATCAAGACAATGTACGGTTTAATGATTCAAAACTGCTATAGATATTAAAAGTGGATGGAGGAATTTATGTTCATTTGGAATTACTTTACTACTGAAAGAATTTTGGCAAATCTGTATTTATATAACTGTAATATTAAGAACCCCAGATATGTGAAGATAACTGGCAATTTCAAAATGTATAATCTCACTATGTGTATTTTAAAGCTTTGTTTTTGATCGGAATATACTGACCTAGGTAATGTCAGTTTCCCTTTTATATACTGGGTACTTACAAAATAGTGATTATATAACAAATAATGTTTTGAGCTGTATTTTAAATCTTTCTGGGGTTTAATGTCTCAAGTTAAGGTAAAAAAAAAACTGTTGACAGTATTGGCGATTTTATCAGAAATCAAGGATTGATTGATTGATTGAATGGGGTTTTACGCCGCTTTCAACATTATTTCAGTTATATCGCGGCGGCCGGAGCACCTAACAATGGATTCCTGGTATTTCTCACGCCAGTACTACCATTACATCCTTTCCTAGCCTCCGACTGCTATTTCACATAGGTTTACGATTATCTACCCATTGGTGAAAGACAAACGTCGGAAAGGATATTTGCCGCCACCGGGGATCGAACCCACGACTTCCAGATTGGAAGTCTTATGCCTAACCAACTGCGCTATGGTGGCGGCTCAGAAATCAAGGACCCCTAATCCTTTTAAAAATGCAAAATCAAGCAAGTATCTCAACAAATACTCTGGCATGTGGCTGTCTTTTTAATTTATTTTGTGTGTTGGTTTGTTATGATTGGTATTTTCAAAGTCTGATGTTTGCACAAAGAACTGATTATGGAAACTCAAAAGTGGCTGTTAGTATACAAAATACGATTCTTGTTTCATGGAAAATTGTCCCAGGAATTTCAAACTCACAACTTATTCAAACAAGCACAGTAAAAAACAAGAGCTGTCACTGTAAGATGACAATGCCCCCGACACCGCTTTGATTTTAAATAAGGAAGTTATAGCCAATGTTAAAGTTTTTGGACGGAATGACGGACGGACAGACGGAATGACGGACGGACGGACAAGTCAAATTTATTATGCCTCCCTATCGGGGGCATAAAAATGATGAGAATCAAAATTACAATACTTTCTATGTTCCAGATGCATGTATATCATATCTTAATGTGCGAATAATTAATCTCTTGTACAAGTGACAATGTATTCATAATTTATTGATCAAGCCTGTGTCCGAATACATGGCCAAAGTATCACGGGGAAAACCATCGTTATCTGATTTTAGCAAGTTACAAATCCGAGGGTCTTGCTATTTTGCTTTGAGTTTAAGTCTAAGTAATGAAGATAGAAACCTATGCAAGACAATCGCATTTCAAAAGCTGATTATTCTACTGATATTTATTCTTCTTCAGACTGTCGGACTTAGATTTGGAACAAAGAAGACTGAAAATACTTGATACATAATTGCCAAGTTTTTGATAAATTATTTGCGAGTCTCAGAAGTTTTTTTTTCTGTTTTAAATGATTATCAAATCCCGCATATCGCAGCTAAAAGATCGTATCTACTGCCAATCCAAGTTGTTTTTACGACTTTATAGCAATCAATCGATGAAATCGTAAATTATTTGATGGTAAAATTTTGGAAAGCAATTTGTTTTAGATAAAGCCCTACCTGCTATTAAAAAGATGATTAAATGAAAAGAAATCCTGTTTTTTCGAACATAAATCCATCAAATAGTTGACCAAGTAATCATATTATTTTATTCTCATGATGGAAAGAGTCTCCATGATCTCACGAGGTTTACAAGCGTGTGTCGTGTTTCAAGTCTGGAAACTGTCCAAAAATAGCTGAATACCTGGTGTCGGCGCCGTTTGATCACCCGTTCACCCTCTTCAAAAAATAAACTGTTCCATGCCCTCGTTTCATTACGAGAATCAAATGTTTATTTCACGAATTCGTCATGTAGCCACTTGGACTTTATTTTGGATGGACCATTGGAACAAAAAATAAAATACCGGTAAATTATTTTCTTGGTTATACATAGCGCAAGTCCTTCGTACTTCTGGATAAAAAGAATATATTGATAATCTTTTATCATATTTCAGTCAAAAAAATCAAAACATTATTTTGTTTATTTTAAATGAAAACCGCGTAATTATAACCAACTATTATGTAATATTTTTTTTATTTTTTCATTTAATCTTGGGCCAAATCCGCGGGATATAATTTAGACTCTAGCAAACGTGATAAACGCTGTACACACACACACACACACACACACACAAAGTATTATTCTTACTGAATCGGCCGAGATGAAGATCGAATGACTACCTGGTTCATTGATTTCTTATTATGGAAGCTGTTAATTTTGGGTTTCCCAATTTTTGGATAGAGATTAACGTATTACTGGTGATCAAAAAGAGAATCTTTTACGTGTTCATTCTATTTTTTCTGCGTGTGAAACAAGCGTATTAGGCAGGGTTAGTTTGGAATTTTGTACATGAAATTTTGTTTTTATGCGTGATTCACGTACATATGTACGTGAATGGGAACACTGCTCCTTTATTTCTATGTAATATGGGTTGTGCCTGAGTAGAGTAAAATATTATTTCAAAGAGGAAAGACATTATGAAAACTAACTTAGTAGAGATCAACTAGCTGATGCTACATAACAGATATAAAAGCTGTCTGCCTTCTAGTTTCAAAGAAGATTTTCATAGCATTCTACAGATGCCAGGGCAACCAGACTTAAGAAAGGATTACACTTTTTAGAACAACTTTGGTAGAGCATAACCCAAGGAATTTTTATACCAAGTTTCATCAGGGTTTTAGTTTGACCCGGGACCCCAGGTTTTGATGCGCAGAAATTCAAAATGATGCAATTTTGACTCTTGGAAATTTGAGCTGATGCGTCATTTTGACTCTTCAAAAATAGCAGCTGTGCGTCAAGGGTTAAAAGAAGTGTGTCATAATATTGGAAAAAAGTTCATTGGTAGTCTAATAACACCGAGCTTGATTGGCAATTAACACACTCAGGTGATCAGATATGCATTGGCGATCGTAACTGACAGTCTTTTGACACCTGTTAAAATCAGCTTAAACCCCTTTGCTTTACCTCTGTTTAATAATTGAATGATTTCACTATGATTCAAACAGTATCTAACAAGGTGCCAAATTGTCACAAGATACGCCCGTCACACTGCTTAGTATAAACTGGGGGTCTGAATAGAACTGAGGTTATTTTGAATGAATGTTTTTTGCACCCATGAATTTTCATGATCCTAGCTATTATACTTTAAGAGATATACTCCGGACAAGATTCAAGTCTGAAAAACAACAAAGGGCAATAACTCAAAAAATAGGCCAGGTAGAGTTATGGTTCTTGTGCACTGCACTCCCCCTTGATGACATCTATACACCCATGAAGTTTCATGATGCTAGCTGTTATACTTTAAGAGATATACTCCGGACAAGATTCAATTTTGAAAAACAACAAAGGGCAATAACTCAAAAAATAGACCAGGTAGAGTTATGGTTCTTGTGCACTGCACTCCCCCTTGGTGAGATCTATACACCCATGAAGTTTCATGATCCTAGCTATTATACTTTTAGAGATATACTCTGGACAAGATTCAAGTCTGAAAAACAACAAAGGGCAATAACTCAAAAAAGACCAGGTAGAGTTATGGTTCTTGTGCACTGCACTCCCCCTTGATGACATCTATACACCCATGAAGTTTCATGATCCTAGCTATTATACTTTTAGAGATATACGTCGGACAAGATTCAAGTCTGAAAAACAACAAAGGGCAATAACTCAAAAAATAGACCAGGTAGAGTTATGGTTCTTGTGCACTGCACTCCCCCTTGGTGAGATCTATACACCCATGAAGTTTCATGATCCTAGCTATTATACTTTTAGAGATATACTCTGGACAAGATTCAAGTCTGAAAAACAACAAAGGGCAATAACTCAAAAAAGACCAGGTAGAGTTATGGTTCTTGTGCACTGCACTCCCCCTTGATGACATCTATACACCCATGAAGTTTCATGATCCTAGCTATTATACTTTTAGAGATATACGTCGGACAAGATTCAAGTCTGAAAAACAACAAAGGGCAATAACTCAAAAAATAGGCCAGGTAGAGTTATGGTTCTTGAGCACTGCACTCCCCCTTGGTGAGATCTATACACACATGAAGTTTCATGATCCTAGCTATTATACTTTAAGAGATATACTCCGGACAAGATTCAAGTCTGAAAAACAACAAAGGGCAATAACTCAAAAAATAGGCTAGGTAGAGTTGTGGTTCTTGTGCACTGTACTCCCCCTTGGTGAGATCTATACACCTATGAAGTTTCATGATCCTAGCTATTATACTTTAAGAGATATTCTCCGGACAAGATTCTAGTCTGAAAAACAACAAAGGGCAATAACTCAAAAAATAGGCCAGGTAGAGTTGTGGTTCTTGTGCACTGCACTCCGTAATGATGAGAACACAATTGCCAAGTTTGAAGTCGATCGGACTTTAAGTGACAGAGTTATGCTCCGGACAAAGAAGTGGACGCCGCCGGACGCCCGGATGCCCGGACGCCGGACGCCACGGGTGATCCCATAATACGTCCCGTCTTCGACGGGCATATAAAAAGTAAGCCAGTAAACATCAAGAGTAGGATCTGTTGTGAATTGTCATGGGTTTTCGAGGTTGGAATCTATTTCTTTTAGCGAAAAATAAAAATCTTTAGATCCTTTTACTAGCATTTGTAGCTTCAAAACTCTTCCCACTTCATTGTACTTACGTAAAAACAAGCATTTAGTCTGAAATTAAGCTCTTTAGTAATTATTTAATGACTGGAAATTTTGTTGAACTATGATGGTGATAAATCATTTATTGTTTATTTTCAGGCACCTTTTGAAAAATGACCAATACCTAATTTTATCTGTTTCAAATACATTTAAAATGATTTCCCCCCATTTTTTATAAATTTGAAACTTATTTTTTTTCATTTTTTTTTCCAAGGGGGGGTGACACATGATTCAGTTACATTTTGACACGTGAGACTATCATTTTGACTCTTGGAAATTTTGACTCAAGGGTCATTAACTCTTGGCTTTTGGATGCTAATGAAAACCCTGTTTCATCAAGATTGGCCAACTGATCAGACACATGATTCAGTTATATTTTGGCGCACGAGACTATCATTTTGACTCTTGGAAATTTTGACTCAAGGGTCATTAACTCTTGGCTTTTGGATGCTAATGAAAACCCTGTTTCATCAAGATTGGCCAACTGATCAAAGATTAGAAGATATAGATACACTGCAACTCCATTAAAACGAAATCTGTTAGAGCGCTAAATCCATTATAACGCAGGGTCTGCTTGGCTCCCAAAATTTGGGGGGGTGGACCATTTTGAGATGCTGCGGAGATGTTACCCGATCCACCGTTAATGCTGTTTTGATCGCGATTTTAGATTGATAGATGAAAACACTGAGATAAAAATCGATACTGAGCAAAGCCAGGTAAATCAATACAATTGTTTTTCACACCTCCCGCGGGGCAGTGGTGGCAATAAATGCCCCAGGTCAGAGAGAAATTACTAATTTGATGGCTGACAAACGTATAGTTATATCACTACCGCTGGAGTACCAAACTCACAAGTACAACAATCACATCCTTTCCTAACCCCAAACTGCTATCTCACTAAAGTCTATGATTTTTAACCCATGGGTGGGTGACTTATAGTCAGAAAGAATGAGTGCCGCCGTCAGACATACACGGAATCCCAATATTGACAGTCCGGTGCGCTACCAACTGCTCTTTGTCGAAGGCAGGGACGCAATTGAACACCAAAAAGTCTAGCTTGCATGCGATTAAATCCAAGTTAATAAATTTCCAAAGAAGCCGTGTTTTCGCAAAATGAGCTAATCTCGTTTTATATTCTCAAATCTTGAACATTTACCGCTGTTGACAAACGATTCAAAAAGCGACTTGCCCCTTACCCAATTTATTGGTTTATTACCTCCCTTTGCCGATCCCATTGAATTTTCTTATAAATATTTCTTTTTTTGTAAATATATGATAAAATTTTGTTTCTTTTTCATTAAACGTATTCATATTATAGTCATGTTTTACAGGGTTTGAAAATTCAAAGCTTGATTGAATTATTATCGTTGATTCTTATCTCTCACTTAATAGACATTAATTGAGTTTTAAACAGGAAGCTATATATAAACCTACATTTCCTGCTTAGTCGTGTCAAACAAAGAAACTAAAAAATGGCGCAAAACTGATGGTGTCCGCGTCGCTTCGCCATTGTCTGGACTTTCTTTCCTGACGATCTACTATCTCATAATCAAAGCCGTGAATTAACATCTTGTCAAACCCAGAGTTACGGACTTTTTACTTATACGGTTTTCGAGAAGAAGAAGATACCCCTTGCCTCGTGAAGATGATCTTTGCAAACCGGCGATTCAAATGTCGTAACAACAGAATCATTTAATTGAATATACGGCATTTTTTCTCACTCACCGAAGAATGCGGTCCTGCACTCCGAGAGATTCATTTACTTTGGTATAGTTTCGATCGGATGTAGGGTATTGTTTATTTTGATTGCGGAGATAATTATTTTCTCCTATTTTCCAGAAGACAACATTTAAAATATGAAATTCGTTGATCTTATGAAACTTCATGGATTTTACTAACTTTACCCTTTTGAGATCGTCGTTACTGGTGTTTCTTAGCTGCCAGGCGGGTAGGCCCGAGAAATCGGGATTCAGAGAATTGAAGGGAGTCTGCGATCATTTAACCAAACTAACTAGATAACCTTATCAAAGATAGTTTTTTTTAGCTTGGGGACAACAAAATGATCTAAAAATAAAAAATATCAAAGTAATAAACCGCGGTTGTTCTTCAAATCATTGCCGAGTTTTAAAAATATAAAATACGATGGCCTAAATATGTACATGTATAGGCCTATTTAGATATCTGATATCGTTATCAATATTGACCCTGTGTCTGTTACGTTTCCGCGGTACGTTATTGTTCACCGCGGGAAGGGGGGTGAATCGGCGGCGGCAGGGGGGGGGGGGGGGTACAGCGTTATAGCAGATACATCCACTTTTCTGCCCTTAGTTACTTCAGAATGTTAGTCTGGTAGGATGAACTCTATTGAAAATGGTAAGGATCCATGCCATATCATGGGAAAAGGGGCCTTTTTGACAATTTTCTTGTTTACACTCCAGAGGGAACAAATATTGCCAAAACTTCATGAACCCTTGGCAGGGCGTCAACTTCTGTCCTATATCCTATTTTGTCCTATATTTTGATGGCTGTCCTATAATTCAAAGATGTCCTATATAGTGAACACCTTTGCTATATTTCCAGGAGATAATATAGTGGAAAAAAAGAGAGATGGTCATTAATACACTAACTACAGCTCCATATTAAAGTGAAACTGTATTGATGTATCTGTAAAATGTACTATACTGAGATAATTGTATATCCATTATCAATTTGTAAAGCAATTGCATGAAAATGAGCTACTCTTGGTTTTTTACTTTTTAGTTCACTTGAGCAAGAAATGCTCAAGGTGAACTATTGTGATTGTCTAATGTCTGAGGTCCTTTGGGCATGGTCCACAATACACTGCAACTCCATTAAAACGCTGTGGTCGGGGTCCAAGAAATGAAACAGTGGAAGAAGATCTGCCCAACATTTTACTCGAACCCATGACCCCCAGAACACAAGCACTGCACTGTACAAACTCAGCTAACCGGGCACCTAGTCATGAGTCTACCCACTGTCGATCACTACACTCCTCCCCCTTTTAACCAATTGGAGCCGGTCCCATACTGCTCCCAAATGGCCAAACCCAGCGTTCTCCATTTACTTCTGACACCATTGAGGTAACTAAGGGTGGAAAAGATGTGCCCAACATGGGACTCGAGCCCACATCCCTCGGAACACTAGCTTGACGCTCTACCAATTGAGCTAACTGGGCACATGGTCATGAGTCTACCCACTGTCAATCACTACAATTCTGACCAAGTCTCATGAAGATTAGACCATATTTGTGGCCTCTGGATTGCAAAAATTTGAATTGTTAACCGGACCATCGAAACCAGACATACAATGATCACAAAGGCTCACCCAGAGCACATTGTGCTCAGGTGAATGTGCTCAGGTGAGCTAAAAATTATTTTCTTACCAGTCTGCTCTTTTCAAAGCATTGATTTTCACATTCAGTGACAACAAGTGTTTCACTGTTCTGGTGGCTTCATACTGGGCTGCTTCGTGTAGAGCGGTTTTCCCATCAAAATTACCCGTCTCGGGATTAAACCCCTCTTGTATGAGGTATTCTACTAAAGACACATTATCATTTCTGACTGCCAAATGCAGGGCAGTGTCTCCTGATTTTGTGTGACTCGCAGATGTGATCAAACTTTTGAAACCTTCACAGCTGAATTGTTTTTCAAAAAAGGCGAGATCTCCAGACAATGCAGCTTTGAAAACACGCTCTACTGAAGGAAGAACTGTGCTCATGGCTCGAGAACATCATACAAAATCACATCTTCTCAGACCGTAATTTCCAGTCCGTAAGAAACACAAACCGGTGCCGACATAGATTTTTCCTCTGGGAGTCATGTCTTCGGTAAAGAGTTTTTTTTTATTCTATTATCTCCTAGATTCTTTTGATCGAAATGTCACCTTTCTTTGTTTAAATTTATCTCTAAAGTCTTAACAGTTTTACTAAATGCAATTTTTTTCGAAATTCAAAAATAAAACAAAGTTTGTATTTTACTTCCTCTAAAGTGTAACTGTAAGACTTTCCTTGGAATTTTTTGAAGGGGCCTTCATCTCATTTTGTTTTAAATCACGGATGAAAATTCTTCATAATTACTAAAAAATAGCTTGATTTTTTCTTCAAATTCATAATAATTCAATAATCTGGCCCATTTTCTCCTTAATTTCATCTTATTTGAAGTCTACTTTCACTTTCAAAAAAATGTTCAGAAACACTGGCTCTTGGATTCTGTTTTTATATCAACTTACTTAACAATGAAATATGAAACACCATTCAGAGGCAGACTTAAATGGAGCTCTTGGACCATGATCAAGTGCTTTTGAAACAAAACAGAGTAAACTCAAGTTTTAACCAGAGCTACAGATAGAGGGAGTATTTTGGATTTGAAGTCAAAGTATTAAAAAAATATGGACTAAATCCTATGTTGTTAGTATTCATTTGATTTGTCTCATCGGTACAATTCAAATGAGTACCCACCATATAGGTTTTCATTGAGAAATAAAGAGTCTAGACTGGCTTTACGGACCCCTCTTATCTGTATCTCTTGCTTTAACTTTATATTTTTTATTTCATGGAGGTATGAAACTAATCACATTGTTTGAATACGCGAAGTAGATTCATACATAAGTGTGATCAGGTTTTTAGTTTTATACCTTCATGAAATTAACAAAAAGTCTCTTCATATCATACAATTCAATTGCTTGAAGCATGAATGTAAAGATTTACCCTCAAAAACATGGGTTGTTAACGGGACAACTTTCCGCGGAAGCTTAAAAAAGGTTTGTAATCAAAATTGTTTTCATTGAGTTATGAAACCAATTTTTAAATCAATCAGAATCCACAAATCCATGTAGAACACAAGTCGATTTAAATTGTCTAGTGTTGAATGAGCAATGAACTGTACCAATATTTCAGGTAGCAAATTTTTCAACTCATTAGGTCAAATAAAAAATGGAAGAGGTTAACTTTTTGTTTGAGATGTAAATAAAATGTAACCCACAATTGATTTCATGAAAATACCATGATACAATCTTTTTGTGGATCTCATTAAAATCTAGAATAGCCTTTTTCTGAAGTTTAGGGTAAGGGTGTTGGGTCCTTTCTGAAGGTGAAAAACCCTGGAGAGAGTAATTTTTATATTACTATGAAGTCTACCAAGAGTCATGAATTTTTAGGTGCACTGGCCAAAGGGGCTATTGTCATGGCCCCATGTCTGTTGTGCGCCCCCCATGCATCCATGCATCCGTCTGTGCATCCAGTTGTAAACCTTTTCTTTAGAAATCTTCTCCCCAGGAACTATTGTATCCTTTATAACCAAACTTTACAGGAATGATCCTTGAGTGGCCTTCTTTCAAAGTTGTTCAAGGTTTTAGTTCCAATGAAAAAAAGGCTTTAATGGGCATGACTAATTTCCATATATGGTAATAAGTGTCATTTCTCAGAATCTAATAGATGGATATCAACCAATTTTCACTGGAATGATCCTTGAGTCAGATTGACTCTTAATCAGTCTACAATTTAAAGTTATTTTTATCAGATGGAAAATATGCCTTTAATTGGCGAAGGTAATTTCTCTATAATGTTATATAATGGAAACTTTGAAAATCATTTTCTCAGAATGTAACTGATGGATATCAACCAAATTTCACTGGAATGATCCTTGAGTGACTCTTATTAGTGTACAAAAATGAAAAATATGCATTTTATGGGCAGAGGTCATTTCTCTATATATTATATATAACGGAAAATTTGAAAATCATTTTCTCAGAATCTGATCTTTGGATATCAACTATATTTCACTGGAACGATCCTTGAGTGACCATTTATCAGTGTACCAAAATTTAGTTTGATTGGATGAGAAATATACATTTTATGGGTGGAGGTCAATTCTCAATATGTTAAATAGTGGAAACTATGAAAAACATTTTCTCAGAATGTTACTGATGGATATCAATCAAATGTTTTTGGTATGATCTTATTTATCATGCAGCCAAAAATTATTTTGATTTGATGAAAAAAATGTCTTTTAATAGCAGAGGTCATTTCTCTATATGTTATATAGTTGAAACTTTGAAAATCATTTTCAACATCAGTATCTAATTTATTTATTTAATCTAGTCAAAACATTTATTTGCTTTAATTTACAATAAATTCAAGCCTGTGGAGCAACTCAAGCCATTCATGGCTTTCTAGTTTGCATAAATATTTCTGCATGTGACACTAAAAACACTTATTTACTTGAAATAAATATTCATTCATTCATTCTTTTAAATTCTCTTTGAATCATATCAGTAGATTAATGCCTGTGGAGCTAATTAGCTGCTCAAGCAGCTCTAGTTATGAATAAAGTTGGTGAACTGGTTTCAATGAGTATCTAAAATACAGTGTTTTGGGCAGTTTATTTGAATGAAATTGAAATTTAAATTTTCTTCCTCCATTCTGTAACATATACATTATTATTATCACAGGGTTCGGGCAGTCAATGGCCGATATGGATGAAGCCTGGTATTCGTGTTGTGCGTGGTCCGGACTGGCGACAAAGTGTGAGAGACATGACCATTATGGACCTTGGAACCTTGAGCTATGTGCCAAAACAAGCGGCGGATAATAAAGTAAATGTTGTATGGGATACCGGTCTGGAGAGGAGCTATAATTCTGGATATTCCGGGCAATATGAATTACGGGCTTACGATATACAACAAGTGGGTAAGTTCAGAAGCTGCAGGGCTCATGCTAGTGTTTGAAATTTATTAGTCATTGACTCCTTTATTATGAAATTTTGGGGGTCAAAACTCAAACCAAAGAGGTCAGAACAACAGAAAAGGCAAGTTGCAAGTATAATTTTGCAGATTTTAGTGTAAATTGACAATTTCTTGTTATAATATAATGGAAAAAATTAATAAGTATAATTCTATGAAACATCATTGAAAATTTGAGTGATAAAAGATTTATGTACAAAATGTTACCATGGTGATGAGTAGTGTAATTGTCAATAACCTATATTTTAGGTATATCCCATCATAAGACATGTGCTGGGTGTAAGAAGTCTCCTATACTGGGTGTACGATATCACTGTCCACAAACCAATACAGATTTATGTACTAAATGTTACCATGGAGATGCTCATAAGGTCTCAAATTCTTTCCTTAGATTTGATACAGAAAAGAGTCCACAGTAAGTCTTTTAATTTTTCTTTTCAACTCACCCGAACACGAAGTGCTCATGGTAAGCATTTCTCATTACACTGTGTCTATGGTCTGTTGGGTGTTGTGTCTCATGCATCATCCATAAACATCTTGTTTGCACTCTAGAGGCCACATTTTTGACACGATTGTCTTGAAACTTGACAAGAATGTTTGTTTCATCAAGCATCAAGCCCTCGATCAGGATCAAATTGTTCAAGTAGAGTCAAGGGGTCAAATTTTAAAAATCCTTGTGTGCACTCTAGTGGCCACATTTTTGGCCCAAATTTCTTGAATGTTGGTTAGAATGTTTGTCTCAATGAAATCTAGTTTGAAATTGGGTCAAGTGGGGTCAAAAATGAGGTCAAGGGGTCAAATCTTAGAAAAACATTGTGCTTACTATAGAGGCCACATTTTTGGCTCAAATGTTTTGAAACTTGGTCAGAATGTTTGTCACCATGAAATCTAGATCAAGTTCAAAATTGGGTCAAGCAGGGTCCAAAATGGGGTCAAGGGGTCAAATATATGACCTGCAACTAATCATTTTCCTATAATATAACACTACTTAGGTGACAATGCTCATATTTGGCATGAAGTGCCTCTAAACAATCTGTATCATTGAAGGTCGAAGGTTATCTGTCAAGGTAAAGGTCAACTATTAAGGTCAAACTTCTGAAATATTTGCTGTGTTTTACATACACAATCATCTTGTTTAATTGAAGAATTAAATTATAAAATTGCAAAAGTTGATAAGTCATGGCAATATGATGATGTCACAAATAGCTAGCTAATTTCCTGACTGCAGAGGTTTACACCATGAAGATTTGTGGATTATCTTTGTGAAAATGATATTTGGTTTAAACCTATTTATTTTACATTGATTGGGAAACAAGTTCTTACAACTTAGATTAATCCTTCTCGATTCTGCTTCCTGGAAAATTCACCAGTACTTGCGCCAAATGTGTGGGCCAATGAAAGAACCAAGACCGATAGCCACTCCTGGGAATCGAACTCAGGACCTTTGGGTCAAGAGGCCAACGCTCTACCTCTAGACCAAGGACACCACACTAGATTTGTTTTATTTGACAGTCAAGCTTAAATTGTGCCAAATTTCTTTTAAGGATTAACCCACAAATTCCCTATTTGTTCTAAAATATTTATATTTATTTGTTGTGTTTGACAGGGTGAATCTTCCAGCCCGTAATGTAAGTAAGAAGTACAAACTGAAGGGGGTGTTTGAAAAGTCAGAAGTTATTAAAGGACCACACTGGAATTATCCTAATAAAGAAGGTAATTGAACTCAAAACAAATTTTTAGCCAAGTATAAGCCTCAATGTTTGTTTATTTTTCCACTTATTTGTCTTTCTGAATGTAGCTTATGCCCATATTTGCACCCCCCTGGAAGAAGATAAGTTATTTTTTGGGATCATACAAAGATACAGGACAAAGCTTCTAATTAGATCCATCTGACTCTTTTTAGTGTGTATTATTATATTTTGTCACAAGGGGCCTTTATTTCATGACTCATCAAAAACAAAATTAGCGTATTCGTTTTTTCAGCATAGGGATCAAACCTATGACCTCTAAGTTTGAAGTCAAATCTTTAAATCTACTTACTTAGCTTAATGAACTGACTGTTTTGTTTGTTAAAGGTGTGGACACAAATAAAGGTACTGTCATGTCTTTTATTGAGGAGAAGGATGGGGTAGCCAATGGTTGGGTGAGAGTCAAATGGGACATCGGGAACTCTGTAGAGGAATATAGACTTGGTGCAGGTGGCTATGTGGACGTGGTCGCATCCAAGACGAGTGTAGGTGGTAATGTGTATGTTGACCATCTACCTCTCGTGGGTAAGTAGGTACTAGCTGCATAAAAATTTCTGACATTGAGAACAAAGGGGTGAAAACACATGATGCACAATGTAATGGGTCAATAATTACTATTTAATCAAAGCTGTAAACAATTTAATTCTTGGTTGAAAAAATATACAGTCGTTGTAGACTTAGATCAGACTGAACATATGTGTAGACTGATCTTTGTCAATTACTCCTTCCCAAACAGAAATATTTCAAGTCAGCATGACAAGGGTTTAACTTTTACCTCAAAGGCAATTTTTAGACTAGTCCATGATCCTGGTGTCATGAGTTCAAATATGGGCTCGGCCAACTGTCCCCAGATCTTGGACAATAGTCAATGACATGAGTCATTTGTCTCCCATATGATAAGAAGTATGCTTTGATGGGATGATCATGGTTAGGTGCACCAGCTTCCATGATATAACTGCTCTTATATTGCAAGTGGCATTAAACCTATACAATCAATCAATTAGACTAGTAAAAATCCGCAGAAGTCGATTCAAAGTAAGAGAGAACAATTTTTGAGCATCTGATAGGCAAAGTGTTAAACTTAATGTTTCATTTTTTTTTAAAAAAAAAAGTATTTCACATACAAATACCCACAACAATTGTATGAAGCATACAAACACTCTCCTGGGTGTCAGTGGTTTGTATTTTTTTCATGTGTTTGTTTACTGCAGGAATCATTAAACTGAAGAATGGAGACAAGGTCACAGTCAATATGGATCTAAACACATTTAAAGATGCTCAAACTAAAGCCAAGGTGCCTGGAGGTTGGAAAGATGAAATGAAACAGGTAATTAATGATCCAGTTTTCATTTGATTTACAGGAATTTACCGAATGCAAGTTTTCAGACTGAGACTGACAAATAAGCAGCCAATACCCTCAAAACTATCTGTCCTAAATTGACCAGCACTGTCTTAACATTAAGCCTGGTTATAGCTCAAAATTCATTAGAAAACAAGATTTTTGCTAAAAAGAAATGGTTTGCATCAAAAGCAGGGATACACAAAGCTAAATGAGTTGTTTGACAATATTTTGTTTGGATATTCAGTTTTAGTTTTGTCATTAAAAGTCAGCTAATTCTAACTGCTTTGATAGTTTGCAGGGTTTTACCAAGCTTTTTCGAAATTAGGGGTCCCAGGGACTCAACCTTGAAAATATCAGGGGTCCCTGTCCTTATTACAGGGGTCCGAACCAGACAACTGAGACAAGCTTAGAAATTTCAATTTCAAACAATGGAAAATTGTGATGAATGATATAAAAAGTATTTTTATCATTTTCCACACATTCAATATTTCCATATTTTATTTTATATATCAGTTAAAGTGCTGGTCTTAAGCTCTTTAGGGCTTTTGAATATTACATATATTTGTTTCAGTGTGGTTTTAGTTTTTTTGCCATGATTGAGTTGACTGCATTTTCTGAGTAATAACAAAAATCACTTGATGAATGGATCTAATGTAGTAACGATGCAATGTCGCTAAACGTCCAGTAATTTTCATAACGTAACCAGTGGTAGACTTTTTCAGACTAATTCATCTAAATAAGTATTGTTTCATGGATGTTGATGTATTTTGCATACTGGTTAAGGACCCGAGTTCATTTCGGGGGAAAACAACGCTTCATCTCGATCGCCAGCAAATTAACAAAGTAAGATGACAAAATGAATCACTTGACACAAATTTCCCTTTTACGTATGGGTAATCGATTGTCTGTAAACGACGTTTCAATTTTGTGTAAAAGGAAGGTTGACGAACAATCCGAATGAATTAAAAAAGGCCCGATTCGATTTTTCAATCGAACAAAAAATTAATCCTTTTAAAAAAGTTAACTAAAGCTCCCTAAATTCATAAACAATTCTTGCTTGGGTTTTTTTTGTTGTAGTAATATCATAAGAAAAAGTAATATTTGATATAAGCCTTTAGAATAACAGATTGCGATCTCAAATTGCCTTAGTACAAACAGGCACAATCTCTGGCCGAGATGACCATGATTACCTGAACATTCCATCCTCGAAAAGACAAAACAAGCGCACCGGTGTCATAAACGAATTAGCTCTTTGTTAATTAAAATTGTGCATATTTGGATTTTTTACACCGATGAAGATCCATTTGCGTAATTTCAACTGTTTCCAAGCCATTTAGAGCCCTTTATGTGAAATTATTTTTGTGTGTCCCATGGACACGGGTTGCTAATAAACATGCGTAGAGACTGAATTTTATACGTATATGGACGCAGAAATCTGCGTCCCTGAAACCCTGAGTTTGTTTCATATCTCCATGAAAATCATCTTTGAGTACATCACTATTTTGTACATAAGATACAAATAGAGCCTAATTCAATGTGTTATGGAATACAATAAAATCACATTCTATTTTTTACCCTGTAGATTTTCTCTCTTATGAGTACCAAAGGCACTGATGTAGTCAACATAATTCCATGTAATTTTTAAGTGAAATCAGAAAATGTCAAAATATTTTGTTCATGTCTATTAATATTTCTTCCCTTTTCACATTGACAATAATGCTAATAAAGCTCATTCAATGAAAGATGAATACTTCTTACACTGAAGCAATTTTAAATTATTTACTTGTTTTTCCACATGCACTCATTTTGAAATCTTATTATTTGTTTTACTTTAGTGTCTGAATGAAATAGGAACTATTGTGGAAATATTGGCTAAATCCAAACTAGCCAGAGTCCAATATCAAAATGGGAATATGTATGTTATCAGCATGACAGCCTTATACCGGGTAAGTTTGGTCCTGTTTCAGAATGGCAACATGTTTGTTATCAGCAAGGCTTTCTTATACAGGGTAAGTTTGGTCCTGTATCATAGAGGAATCATATTTGTTATCAGCATGGCAGCCATGATACAGGGTAAGTTTGTTCTCATATCATAAAGGTAACAAAATAATTATAAGCATGGCAGCCATATACAGGGTAAGTTTGGTCCTGTATCATAAAGGTAACATATTTATTATCAGCATTGCAGCCATACAAAGGGTAATGGAGGTCCAGTATCAAAATGGCAATATGTATTTTTTTAGCATGACAGCCTTTTACAGGGTGATCACAAGTGTGACCCAGTATCAGAATTACAACATTTTTGTTATAAGCATGGCAGCCTCATATATAGGGTTAGTAATTAGTCTTATAAGAATTGCAGAAAAACTGAAAAAATAAAAATGCCTATAACTACAAGCTTAATCAAGACATTATGCTCATATTTGGTATGTTTAATTGTTATGGGAGATCACTCCCTCCACTGTCCTGCATAGTTTTAATGGTTTAAATACAATGTCTGACACCTGCACCAGAGAATATCTTCTTTGGCCCAGTAGTTAGTGCATTGGACTTGTAAACCAATTGTTTGAATATTTTTGTCTGCGAGGGTTCGACACCGGCTCACATCGGATACTTTTCAGCTATGCTTTGGTTGAAGACAGTTTGTACGTAACATAATCAACCAACAGTACAAAATTACAGATACCAAGGTCTTGTTTATTCCATATATTCAAGAGCATAAATCAAGGCCAAGCTCCTTCAAAACTAAGCAAAAAACCTGGGCATTGCTTATAACTTCAAGCCTAATCAAGATATAATGCTCTGATGTGGCATGGTTATAGACACACATACCTAGGAACAGATTAGCTTTCAATGTTCTTAAAAATTTGTTGTTTGAGGGTGATTTGTTTAACAAACAAGTTTTGTTAAAACTGATAATTGACTGTAATTGAATTTTTCTAATAGAAAAATGGGTTTCAACAAGGTGGAGCAGTTGATATTATAAGAGATGTACAAAGGTTACGTAAGTTACAGGAGGGGCATGGTGGATATACTACAGAGATGAATCAGGTGGGTTGGTACAGTTAGGGGCATCTCCTTAGGTTATAACATCAAGGGTTAACATCATTTATTCCAAAAGATAAGATATTTTTTGAAACAGCACTTATTGCCAAATTTGTATGGTGATAGGTTATGGACGTTAAAGGAGGGTCACAAAGGCTCTAAAATAGAGATGAATCAGGTAGGTTGTTATTTCAAGGTTCTAGTCATTTATTCATATAGATAAGATATTTTTATAAACTGAACTAATTACTAAATTCATATGGTGATGAATTTGCAAAGTTACATGGGGGTATGTTGGTTATACTACAGAGATGAATCAGGTGGGTTGTTATAATTAAGGGTTACTGTACTTTATTCAAGATTGTAACACTATGGAGTTAAATGCATATAATTGTGAAATAAGAATAAATTACATAATACTTTATCCGCAATAAACTTAATATGTCATGTGTTTTACTGTCACTGTGTACACAGATAGCTCGGCCCATTTTTCATAATCAACGTCATCTTTTAGGGGAACATTGATGCTTTTGACGTCATATAACCCACATGCTAAATGATATGCTTCATTTTCTGAGAAATTCTCCAAACGTAAATATCATTACTTATTTATTGATTTTACATCCAGAAAAATGTAATTATAAACCCAGAAAAGGGTAATAAAACTAATATAAGAATCGGATCATATTATAATGGTAGTTTCATTTTCGTGTTGATGAGTTCATGATTGAATGAAGTCTATGGGGGGAGAAGTAATATGCAAAGCAAACTCATCAGGCTCTGCCCTTAAATTTTAGCTTTTGCATATAACTCTTCCTCCATCGCACTTTATACATCAACGCGAAAATAAAATTATTTCAACAATATTTGAAACAATATTTCACCCTATCAGATAAAGGCTAACAAACGGACTGTATATTTAAGGCATGTGGTAAGCTGGGTCGTGTATTGAGAATACAAGATGACGGAGATATGTTAGTTCTAGTCGAGGGAGAGAAGTTTACGTTTAGTCCTGCTGTTTGTGAGCCCGTTGAGGACCCTAAGATAGCCAATAGAGCGCCACCTATGCCTGACAGTGACGATGAAGATGACAATTATGACGATGTTGGAGCATCGTCGGATATTGCAATGGCATCGTTAAGATTTGTGCCCGAGGGTGATTGTGTCCCTGGAAGAACTCTTCGTGATAAGGGGAGTAAAGACAAACAACAACTATCAGGTGAATTTTGAAAGTTTGAGGCAACATTTCAAAATTGTATCAAATCAATTTTTGGAAAAGAAATCGGAAGAAATGAGTTTCATGTAGGTTCTTCCTTAAGATTGATTTCAATTATTAAATGAAACAAACAAATTTAAAATTAAGGTGGGGTACTCATAATAGTTCCTCAAAATTTGGGATCTCATGATCTTTGACAATGTTTACAGAGGTTTCCTAATTATGAAATCATAAGAAAACCATGTTTAACACTTGTAAAGTTCATAACTTCAAAAATGTTGCAGAATTATTACAGGTCCACCACCTTAACCCTTTGCTGTTTAATCCCTGCTTTTTACGTGCCTGTGATTTTATGATTGAGAAAACATTGTGAAAAAAGAAGAAATTGCTTCTGACAAGCAATTTCATCTTTTTCCACACTATTTTCTACCCTACAGAATGGTTATTTTTCAAAATTAAATCCACTTGAATATTTCGTCTGCAAAACCTTTGAATTTGGACAGGTCCAAAATTTTGTAAAACAGGAAAGGGTTAAATGAAGAAGCAGGTCATACTTTACATTGTCTCCAAAGGAAAGAATAATACCAATAATCTCAAAAAATAAAATCAAATTGCACATTGATTGTAAACTTATTTATTTTCTGTGCTTTTTTGCTTCTTCAGCTGATTAAGAGTAGAAAACTTTTAGCTCCAATGTCCAATGATCAGCAATCTATTGTCATACTCAAGGTTATGTGCGTAGGTCTCATTGCAGAAATAGGTAGTTGTCAAGTTCATTCATATTGAATAAGTTATCATGAAATGAAGCTTGTCGTAACCAGATATCACCTGTCTGATAACATAACATGATATCAGGCAGTCTATTTTTAGAAAACAATTTGCATACAAGTTCACCTGAATTTCTTTGATTTTATTTTATTTTCTAAAATAAGCACTGAAAGATGATTGCATGATAAAAAGAATAACAGGTAAGTATCAATATTATCTGGTCTCAGCTGTGAGAAATTATCATGACTCAGCAAAGCCTTGTCATGATAAATTCTCCCAACCTCGACCAGATAACATTGATAATTTAAAACACTAACATATTATTCTCTATATATCATCTCTATATAAAGCGTTTGAGAACAAGATGGGTGCATATGTCAAATCTGTGATGAAAAGCCAGGATACAGATGCTGGGAAGAAGATGTTTGATGCTCTTAATCAGGCTGATTTAGAAACAGTGAAATCTATCATCAAGAAACATGGTGATTTGGTAGGTTTCTTACTGAAATCAGGGCTCATGTTAGACCCTTAAACAAGGGTTTTGACCCTCAAAAATCAAAAACATCCAATTTTGACCCTTAGAAATTTCTTCTAAGGGGGTAATCTTGACCCCTTGAGAGAAAATTCTAACATTTAAAACTGGGTTTTATATGTAGAATTTTTAACAATGTATCTTATTTACTATTTAGAATTCTATTTTTTAGCTCGGCTGTTTTCAGAGAAAACCCGAGGTATTGCTATAGCCTCATGTCGTTGTCGTCATTGTCATTGTTATTGTCGTCGTCTTGCGAAAACTTTGACATTTTGTGATATCTCTGGTTCTACTTAAAGCATTTACTTGAAACTTGGCACACATGTTCACCATCAGAAGAGCAACCTATACTATCAAGGGGGATAACTCTAGATGCATTTTGAACAAATTATGCCCCTTTTTTTACTCAGATTTTTCCCACCATCCAGCACTCAACAGCCAAGCGTAGGCACCTGCATGCGGTGCTCTTGTTAATTTTTCCCTCTATATTATTACAAGAAATTCACTCTGAAGCTTGTGAAATTCTTCTCACATTTGCCTTTTCTGTTGTTTTGACCCTTTAGAATGAGTTTTGACCCTCAGAATTTGATGGTTTAATAGTAAATGACTCTGTAATTTCAAACACTAGCATAAGCCCTGTGTAATCTTCACATGCCAGTTTGATGGCCCAGTGCTATAAGAGTGAAGGTGCCCATAGGTGTGGAAATACAAAATTTAATGCTGTCAATCAAAAGTTAATTGTCCAAACAAAACACTAATAGTGGGATGATTGTTGAACTTGGACATTTTCTGCTTATTTGTTATTTTCGTGGGTAAGGCAACTTTAATGTCTTAACTACAGCTTTAAAAAGCTGTAGTTAAGACATTTTAGGTAACCCTCCATGATTTGCTGTTTGTTTCATGTCCTTGACCACATATTTTTAGCTTGGCTGTTTTCAAAGAAAACCTGAGGTTTTATGACCACATTGGTGCCGTTGGTGTTGGTGTGGCAAACTTTCACCTTGGTCATAACTCTGTTGTTATTATACCTCCCACCTACGAGGTAGAGGGGGGTATATTGGTTTTACCATGTCTGTCTGTCTGTCCATCCGTCTGTCAATTCGTCCGTCCGTCCATCCATCCGTCCATCCATCTGTCCGTCCATAGACCTTTTTGTTTCCGGACTCTAACTCAAGAACTAAGTGACCTACAATCGTGAAACTTTACACAAATGTTCCTTATGACCCAAGGAAGTGCCCTATTGTTTTGGGGTCAAAAGGGTCAAAGGTCAAGGTCACAGTCAGCCTTTGTTCAATTTTCGATTCTGGACTTTAACTTGAGAACCAAGTGACCTACAATCATGAAACTTTACACAAATGTTCCTTATGACCCAAGGAAGTGCCCTATTGTTTTTGGGTCACAAAGGTCAAGGTCACAGTCAACTTTTGTTCAAATTTGGTTTCCGGACTCTAACTGAAGAACCAAGTGTTCTACAATCATAAAACTTTATGGAAATGTTGCTTATGATCCAAGGAAGTGCCCTATTGTTTTTGGGTCACATAGGTCAAAGGTCAAGGTCACAATCAATTTTTTGTTCAATTTTGGTTTCCTGACTCTACCTCAAAAACCAAGTGACCTTGAATTATGAGACTTTATTGAAATGTTCTTTATGACCCAATGAAGTGCCCTTTTATTTTTTATTCACATAGGTCAAAGTTCAAGGTCACAGTCAATTTTTATTTTCAATGTTCATTTCTGGACTCTAACTCAAAAAACCAAGCAACCTTGAATCATGAAACTTTATGCAAATGCTGCATATGACCTCAATATTTGTTACAAACACATCCTGCACTAATAGCACTTGCATTCTGACAAAGTGCTTGTGGGGGGTATAAGTCCGCTCTGCGACAGTTCTAGTTGAAGATATCTTTGTGAAACTTGGTATGTGTGTTCACCAGCACAAGAGCTATCCAGACAAATAAAGGGGATAACTCTGGAACATTTTTGTTAGAATTATACCCCTTTTTCAATTTAGAGATTTTGCATTACCCAGCACCTGCAGCCAAGCGTTGCACCCTTAGGTGGTGCTCTTGTTGTAAATTAATGATGTTTTAATATATGGCTTGAGGCAGGTTAGGGGTGAGGCCTGCTATCTATCAAGTGTTATTGGGTAAAGTCTGTAATGCATTTGTCCATCTGTCCATTCCTAGGCTTTAGAAATAATACTTTAACAGCAGCAGATCCAGGGTTTTATGAAGGGGTTCAAACATATAAAAAGGGGGGGGGGCGTTTTCCTAGTTTTACACAATTCATAACCCTCATCCTGATGAAATCAAATTGGTAAAAACAAATTTTCTTATTTTGGACATATGAAAAAGTTGGCATCAAGATTTCTTCCATAAAAATCAAGAATAAGGCAGGCAGAGTATGCTAAGCTCAGACTGCACTATTGTGCAGGCTGATCTTAATTTATACTGTCTGACAATGATGTGCCATGAACAACAGAAGGTTTTATTGAAATGCTGCATGAAAATGAAATAATTGGGCTTCAGAGTGAGGTTTGTTTGAACTTCTCAAACTCTCTTTGAATCCCCCACTGTTTTATCGATTTTGTCTATTAACAGGTGAACTATAAAATGGAGGGTCGTACAATTCTACACATGGCATGTCATGAGGGATATAATGGTCTGGTAAGCTTTCTGATTGATAATGGAGCAAGTATGGAAGAAAAGGACGATGAGGGTGACACACCCTTACATTATGCAGCTTATGGGTGAGTCAGATTTTGATAGTCTTGTTTCATTTCTGATCGAAAATGAGGCAAGTATGGAGGAGAAGGACGATGAGGGTGACACACCCTTACATTATGCAGCTTACGGGTATGTTAGATTTTGATAGTCTCATTTCATTTCTGATTGATAATGGAGCAAAAATAGAGGAGATGGACGATGAGGGTGACACACCCCTATATAATGCAGCTTACAGATAAGTCAGGTTTTACTCGTTTCATTTCTGATCGTTAATGGACAAAGAATGGAGGAGAAGGATGACGAGAGTGACAAACTCCTACATTATGCAGCTTATGGGCACGTCAGAATTTTGTCTTAACTAAATAAATGGTCATCCCAGGCAAATAAGCAATTGAACAATCAAAGCATTTGCATTTGAGAAATATTTAGTTGAGCCCTTACATTTTGTAAAAAATGTTTTGGAATGGAAACTTAAGTGTTGTGATTGTCAATTGTCTATTTCGATATATTTTAATTTAGATGAGTCTAATATTTAGATATCTAGTAAAGAGATAGCCTTTATTATAGAATGCTACATGTAGTATTACACCTCTTACTATTTTTATAACATGAAAACTAGCAGATTATCTGAAAGAATTTTAATGGAATTCTATAATGTTTTGAGCCTACATGCTGTGAAAAGAGATATTATTGTTACTACCAAAAGTCAGCCTATTTGTTTGTCCATCCAAGTTTTTCTGGACCATTACTCATACATTATTTAGGGATTTGAAAGAAATACCCTACACAAAACTCTATTTTAAGGATATATCGACGGCTCAGTGAGAAACCGTTGTAACTACCTATAAAAATATAGGAAGTTACAACTATTTCACACTGAGCCCTAGATATGCCATAAAAAGAAATTTTTAGTAAAGCTCCAAGGTCACACTTCAAAATTTGTAAAATTGAGCTTATCTCGAGCTTATCTCATTTTTTTTTATATTTTTTATTTGCATTTAGAAATAATGAATCACAATTGTTCTCCCTAATGAGTTGATTTAACATTTGGTTTAAATTTTGAAATTACTCCAAAGTCACATGCCAAGGTAAAAATTTGACTACAATTTTTGCTGACTTCGCATAAGCTGTCCTTGGGCAACCATTCCAGTGTGTTACACCTCTCATTATCTTTATTACAGAAAACAGCCTGATTGTGTACAAGAATTATTACAGAATGCTGCAGATCCAAATATACAAAATAAGAGTGGTATCACACCACTAATTATTGCTGTGAATCACCCATGTATTGACTCTGTCCAATGCCTTATATTGAATAATGCCAATGTCAGCCTTGGGGTAAGTATACACATACATATTTAGATTTTAGTTTACCGAGATTGATTATAAAGGTGCAGCAATAACATTCTGTAAAGAACTTCTTTCATTATTTATATATTAAGCTAGAACAATTCAGATTGAAAGTGGAAGCAGAAAAAATTAATATGGAATGATTTGAAAATAAGCCTCTTGCACAAGGGGCAGAAATTGTGGAAAGGAAAAAGAATGTGTAGAAAAAACTTCATATCATATTTTCTTTACTACTTTAACAAAGCTACTTTTTTTATTAATGACTATTTACAAAATATCTAAAAAAGTAGAAATAATTGGTTTAAAAATATTGTTAATGAACTTAATGTCGATAAAATGAATTAAAATTGTCTCAATGATACAAATCTTTTGAGTTTTATCAACATAGGCCTATCTAGAAATTCCAAATAACATACATATTCAAACAAAATAATGTTTCTAATTATAAATAAGACTTGTATTAAGCATCCATTCTCTTAAATGATCCCATTTTTGTTGTCTCATAAGTGGTCTCTTAACCCTTGGCATGCTGAACCCGGAATATTCCTGCTTTGGCAGGAGCTATAGACAAACATCAGCCTGCACATATGTGCAGTCTGATGTTAGTCTACATCACCTGTTTCTCATTTTCAAATCAGAATTGTCAATAGATTTAGTTTTTTCAAATAAAAATTGACCTAAAGTTGGTACTTTCAGTACCTTTTGCCCTTTGATTTTGATGAAAATTTTTAGCCAAAATTTATTCAGCATGACAAGGGTTAATCCATGTCATGCTGAATAAAAGCCTTGACAAAATTCCAATTAGAATCATCTGCTGAAAATACAGGTATCACTCTCAGAGACTTTTTTTTTTCTAAAATATAAATTTGAAAGATCAGACTGCACATACTTTTTACTGCATTACAGAATACGGATGGTGACACAGCCATGCATGATGCTGTTGAACAAAAGGAATTTCAGCCAAACATATCATCTGTGGTATTGGGTTCTAAAACAGCAGACTTTACTGTCAAAAATAGCAAGAATTTCACAGTATTACAGTGGGCAACTATCAAAGACAATCGAGGGTAGGTGTTTTTTACAGGGTCAAAAAATAAAGTGTGAAATAGATAATAGCAAAATTTTTACAACTTTCAAACATAATAGGAAGTAAACATTCTTTATAGGATCTTAAACAGCAATAAAACCCAAAATCATAAGAATTATACATTGTAACAGTTAACAACCATGAAAAGGCAATAAAGGATGGTCATCTTATTTTCGCCACTTTGACTCAAAAGGTAGTGGATTTATTTTGGTGTGTCTTATTTTCAGCACCTTCGAAGAGTTGCGAAAATAAGATGCAGCAAAATAAAAACAAATTTACAAATCAATCATATTTAGCTCGGCTGTTTTCAGAAAAAACCTGAGGTATTGCTATAGCCTTGGTGCCGTGGTTGTTATTGTTGTAGTTGTTGTCGTCATCGTCACGCAAAAACTGTGTCATTTTGTGATATCTCTAGTTCTACTGAAGACATTCACTTGAAACTTGGCACATATGTCCACAATCAAAAGAGCAACCTATGCTATAAAGTGAGATAACTCAAGATTCATATTGTGCAAATCATGGCCCTTTTTCATTCTAGATTTTAATTACCATCCAGCACTGAACAGCTGAGTGTAGGCACACATAGACAGTGCTCTTTTTTAAGAGTTCTCTTGACTCCCTATGAATGAAAGTATGCAATGTTAATCCAATTTCAAACTGAAAATAATGTGTCAGATTTCTCACATTTTGATTACAATACATTTAACTCATCTTTATCCATAAACATTGTGATTAACAGCTGAAGTATACAGGTACATGTGTGCATGATTATCAATATTCATAGGTGATACTTTTGGTGGCGAATTTCCAAAACAATATGGATTTTTGGTGCATGTAGTTTTTGCAACCTATCAAGACCAGTCTGATCTTTGTGTGGGTATTTATCCAGGTGCATTTATACCATTATGCATAATATGCCAGTGCTTAATACAAATAAATCCTTTTTGAAAAATATCGTTTTTGAATGATCAAAATATTGTAACTACAGATTATTCAAGCTCTAGTTATAATGTTTTGATTATCCACCAATGCTCAAATCTTAAAAAAGGGGCGTGGGTGGAGGGCATTAATCTTTTGTCACAGTCCACATATTGCCTTTATTCTATGTATTCTTTGGTGGTTGCCTTTCGAGTGTGTATGAATTTCAAAAGAATTTCCTAGTTAGGCCTATGTTATTGTAGTCTGGTTAATATAAGGGGTGTTTGTATTGCCTTGCCCTACAAGCTACCTTTATAGCGACATGGTAGAGCACTAGCTTCGGGATGTAGAGGTCCTGGCTTTGAATCCCAACGGAGTCGAATATTTAATTGCGGGCTACATTTGGCGCCCACCGGGGGACCCACAATTTAATATTCGACTCCGTTGGGATTCAAACCCAGGACCTCTACATCCAAAAGCTAGTGCTCTACAACGTCGCTATAAAAGCTAGCTTGTACTGCAAGGCAGTACAAACACACCTTATACTCAACCCGGCTACACATTCTTCCATGAATCTGCTCAATTCAACATCACCAACTACCTAATCACATAACCACTACCTCATGTGGGTTATTTACAGTGTGCGCCAAATGTAACCCATAATTAAATATTCAACTCCATTGGGATTCGAACCCAGGACCTCTACATCCCAAAGTGAGTGCTCTACCACGTCGCTGAAAAGCTAGCTTGTACTGCAAGGCAGTACAAACCCCCCTTATACTCAACCCGTCTACATTATCAAGATATTTCAAATGTGTAGGAAATAAATCAGGGTCCGGAAGATTTGCTGATCTATATAAATTTCAATGATTAATAAGCTAAATTTATTTAACTAGTAATGACCTTACAATAACATGCCAATATATCTTTATATGTGATCAGGGGTGTGGAATTCCTATGCCCATCTTGTCAGACATTGGCTTTTCTACCTGTAGACAAGTGCATTTTATGACACCACTTGTCTGAGAACAAGTAAAATACTTAGAAATAGAACTATAATATCATAGAAATGAACCAGCCTAATGTTTGTAGCAAAGTGTAGAAAACATTATTTTTAGCTCCACTGGCCGAATGGCCAGAGGGCTATTGTCATAGCGGGGTGTCCGTCGTCTGTCCGTCTGTAAACTTTTACTTTAAAATCTTCTCTTCATTAAGTACTGGATGGATTCTAATCAAATTTCACAGAAATGTTCCTTTGGTGACCCTCTATTAGATTCCTTCAAAGAATTTTTATTAGTTGAAGATCATGGCTGTAGTGGGCGTGGCTAATTTCCATTTATGGTAATAGGTGACTTTTCTCAGAAACTAACAAATGGATATCAACCAAATTTCACTGGAATGATCATTGAGTGACCCTTTATCAGTCTACAATTTCTTTTTGTGATAAGATGAAAAATATGTATTTTATGGGCGGAGGTCATTTTTCTATATATCATATAGTGGAAACTTGAAAATCAATTTCTCAGAAACTAACCAATGGATATCAACCAAATTTCACTAGAATGATCCTTTATTGATCCTTTATCATCCTACAAAAAAAAATTGTGATCAGATGAAAAATATGTATTTTATTGGTGGAGGTCATTTCACTATATGTTATATAGTGAATACTATGAAAATCATTTTCTCACAATCTAATCGATGGATATCAACCAAATTTAAGTGGAATGATCCTTTTGTGATCCTTTATCAGTCTACAAAAAAAAATTGTGATCAAATGGAAAAAATGTATTTCATGGGCAGAGGTCAATTCTTCAGATATGTTAAATGGTGGAGTATCCAATACAGGGAAAACAAACTTTCTCAAAGATAAAACAGATGGATTTCAACCAAATATCATAGGAATTTTATTTCTGCGAAGTTGTAACAGTCTGCTAAAGATATTTTGAACAGCATGTATTTTATTGGCAGAGGACATTTCAACATGTAAGGTGAATATTTGATCACTGTTTGGATAATGATGAATTTTTATACGCCGCCGGAGGCGGACGTATATTGGCGTCATCTTCTCCGTCTGTCCGTCTGTCCATCCCTCCGTCCATCCATCCGTCCGTCCATCAGTCCGTACGTCTGTCCACTTTTCTTGTCAACGCAACTCCTCCTAAACTTCTGGCTGGATCTTCTTGAAACTTGGTCAATATTATCACCTCAATTGGTAGATGTGCATGAAGGAAGGATTTTACGGTTTGTTGGTTTTTGCCTGAGTTAAGCCCCTTGATAACTTAGTCTCTGGGTCCATTTTTCTTGTCAACGCAACTCCTCCTAAGTTTCTGGCTGGATCTTCTTGAAACTTGGTCAATGTAATCACCTCAATTGGTAGATGTGCATGAAGGAAGGATTTTACGGTTCGTTGATTTTTGCCTGAGTTATGCCCCTTGATAACTTAGTCTCTGGGTCCACTTTTCATGTCAACGCAACTCCTCCTAAGTTTCTGGCTGGATCTTCTTGAAACTTGGTCAATGTAATCACCTCATTTGGTTGATGTGCATGAAGGAAGGATTTTACGGTTCGATGATTTTTGCCTGAGTTATGCCCCTTAAAAACGTAGTCTGTTGGTCCACTTTTCTTGTCAACGCAACTCCTCCTAAGTTTCTGGCTGGATCTTCTTGAAACTTAGTCAATGTTATCACCGCAATTGGTAGATGTGCATGAAGTAAGGATTTTATGGTTCGTTGATTTTTGCCTGAGTTATGCCCCTTAAAAACTTAGTCTCTGGGGCTTATTGCCTCAGATATGCCCCCTTAAAATTTAGTCTCTGGGGCTTATTGAAATTGCAGCCTTGTGAATGCAACTCTTCCTCAGTTTCTGGCTGGATCTAAATGAAACTTGGTGGATGTTATAACTGAAATTGGTAGATGAGCATGAAGTAAGAATTTTATGGTTCATTAATTTTACCCTAAATTATGCTCCCTTAAAACTTAGTATCTAGGGCTTATTGAAATTGCAGCCTTTTGAACACAACTCCTCCTTACTTTTTGTCTGTATTTAAATGAAACTTGGTAAATGTCATCACCATAATTTGTAGATGTACATGGATCAAGGATTTTATTATTTCCCTGATTTATGTCCACTTAAAACTTAGTGCCTGGGGCTTATTGAAATTGCAGCCTTGTGAAGGCAACTCCTCCTAACTTTTTGTCTTGATTTAAATGAAACTTGGTCATTTTCAATTTGGTTCTGTCAAAATAAGTAGTGTCTACAATTATTTTTGTGAAACAGCAGCAAAGTGGCGGCGTATTTTGTGACGATGGCACTCTTGTTCTAGACTTATAAAATTTCATAGGTGTAAAGATTACAGATTAGAAGGAACAAAACCTTTGTTGAAATCCAAATGTATAGAAACATTAGTTAAGCCTGAGAATACCCCCTGAGAATTTGTCAGTTTAGTTGAACAAAGGGTGACTGCACAAAGAGGACAATTGGTGTAAAATATGTTTACTGCAGTTTAGAGTGGGGTAGAAAGAGATGAGTTGATTGCACTCTAAGACATTGGGCAGAATGAAATTAATATATTGGATTGAATATATAACGTTTTATCATCATTGGTTGTAATTTTGTTTTGATGACAAACAATTTTGTGAAGTAACATCCTTTTAGTAGTGTTTAATGAAAAGTGGAAAGATCTACAATCAAAATTTTGCAGACAAAGTACATTGTATAATGTGCAATAACATTCTGTTAGTGTTAAAATTTTTTTTTTTTGTTTTTGGATTTCGGCCAAATTTCACTAGAATGATCCTTAGGTGACCCATTATCAGACTGCATAAAAGTATTGTGATTGGATGAAAAATATGTGTTTAACAGGCAGAGCTTAATATTCTATGTTATTCATTGATTGTGATTTTCTCAAACAACCTTATCATCCTCTTATAATCCTTATCAGGATATTCAGGCCTGTGGAGCGAATCAGGCGCTCAAGTGCCTCTAGTTAATGAAGAAAATGCTGAATTCCAGCATTTTCTTCTTTAAAAGCAATGCTTTTTCAAAATCTATCTATTGTCCTTTTTTGTGGACAAGTTGATTTATTATCCTGGACAAGTAGAAATTCATCTTTTACTTGACCAGGGACAAGTGGAGAAAATTCGTATTTCCACATCCCTGGTATGATGCAAATATATATCAAGATTGGAAGATATTTTCACTGTATTGCATTTTATCTTATAACTATACAAATATCCATGTGATAACAACCAGTATGATATTTTTTATGATATCACATAGTTATTTTTAGAACAAATATATAATGCAGTTATTTTTAGAAACTTGCATTTCAGTTAGAAACATAAACGAAAATAAGACAAATTGAGGTTATAAGATAAATGTAATACATACTAAGTGTATTGTATGAGAAAATATCTAACTTGGTTGTGAGAATTGATAATTGTCTTGGCAGAGCCTCGGCAATTATCAATTTGCCCAACCTCATTAGATATTTCATTTCATACAAAACACTAAGTATGTATTATATATTTACAGGGCAGTGAAGATGATGTTAGAGAGGGACAGTACAATAGTTGACCAGACTCTTGAAGGAGGGTTTACTTCTCTACACATTGCCTCAGCTAATGATTTTGTAGAGATCACCAGTTTATTACTAGAAACAGTGAGTACAGAACTTTCTTTAGTAGACCTGCCCTGGATTCAGGATGTCAAAACAGTGCAAACCTTTTGCCAATTATATCCCACTTTGCATGTGCACTTGCATGGAAAGCAAGGGAAAAATTGGCAAACAGTTTGCCATTTTTTGTTATCCTAAACACAGGGCAGACTCTAGAACAAAGGTTTATATCTATACACATCGCCTCAGCTAATGATTTTGTACAGATCACTAGTTTACTACTAGAAACAGTGAGTACTTATGTATAAAAGTTACTCATAAAATCAGACTTTAATAGGAGGCTTTACTGCTTTACAATTTGCCTGAGCTTTTGCCTTTAAAGAGATTAATATTTTATTTACCATTTATACAGAATGTAAAAGACCTCTTAGTAAATGTGTTGTTTACAAATTAGAAACATAATTTAGATTGCAAACTTATGTTATCTCGCTAATCATATGTTGTTTAAACTCCATAGAATCGTTCCCTTGTT
Organism: Fragum whitleyi; assembly: GCA_948146395.1. Taxonomy (NCBI): domain Eukaryota; kingdom Metazoa; phylum Mollusca; class Bivalvia; order Cardiida; family Cardiidae; genus Fragum; species Fragum whitleyi. The sequence goes on from OX411550.1 coordinate 68,480,915, forward strand.
TCTACTAAGTTTTATCAACATATAAATTTACAATAATTTTTAGACCAATTATGTCTACCTCTTACGGTATTTTAATTTAAAGAAGGGAATTTTGAACAAGGTTGCTTGACAAAAATGGTCACTAAATAGACATGGTCGCTCAGGGTCCTGGATTACTCAACATGGTAGCACCTTTTAGAACAAAAAGAAACCAAGGACCATGGATTTGAACTCCTGGGATGCTACTGGTCATGTGGATTTGTCTTTGGGCAAGGCATTTCTGAGCCCTAGCCCAGTCCTGATATACACAGGAAGGAATAGAATATGTTAACATTGATGTGATATGACTGAAAAACTGTTAAAAGAGGCATAACCCACCATTTCAATAAACAAATTCTCTGTGTTGCAGGGTCATGCTAATCCTAATTCCAAAGATGTAGAAGGAAGAACACCATTACATATAGCAGTTGCCCAGGCACATAAACGTATTATTGAAGTGTTAGTAGATAAAAGTGAGTCTTCATTGTTCACCATTATGAATACATGGTCATCACAAAAGAATTGTAAGTGCCTATATATTTATAGGCACTTACAATAATTTTGCACTGACCAATAACATATAGCAGTTGCCCAGGCACATAAGCATATTATTGAAGTGTGGAAGTGGTAGATTAAAGTGAGTGTTTATTGTTCATCGTTACGAATTTAGGGTCAATAAAAAACTATTGTTAGTGCCTATATATTTATAAGCATTTACAATAGTTTTGCACTGACATTTTTTGGCGCTGCTGTCATAACTTCAATTTATGGATTGTTATGATTTCTGCAGTGTTTATCTGTACCATCATTTGTCTTCCACCAATGGGTGGATAAATATATACATGTTTAGGATGATAGCAGCTGGAGGCTAGGAAAGGCTGTTATAGTAGTATTGGTGGGAGAAATAATAGGAATTGGTGCTCCAGCCACTCTGATATTGTTAAAAATGGTTTTATACCCATTAAATCAATCAATCAACCAATAAAGCAGTTCCCCAGTCATGTAATTTTTTTATTGAGGTGTTGGTAAATGAAAGTGAGTGTTCAACCATCATTCATTTTAAGGTTGGCTATTTTTGGATAAAGAGGGGAGGTATTGCCATAGTCTTGTCATTGACAAAGTTGATGGCATCAGTGTGACTTAATTTGACCTTGCCCATATCTCAGCTACTACTACAGATATATTCTTGAAACTTGACACCTGTCTTTTTCTATCACAGGAACAATCCATTCTATCAAGAAGGATGACTCATTGTGCATTCATTTGATAATTATACTCCATTATTCACTGAGATTTATTCATTATCGAGTTTGTGCTGCTGAGTGTGATAACTTTTGAACTCAATATTGACATGATATAAAAAATATGACCTGTCACATGAAAAGGGACCACCTTGGAACTCCGAAAAATAAACATTTGAAAAAGAGATTGGTTCTAGTATAGGCCAATTAGAGATAGTACATGTATTTTATAAATTCTATCATAGAAATGTGAATTTTTTATTCTAGATTTAGAAATTAGTAAAATGGAAAAAGTTTCTATACTAGTCAGTCTGCGCAGGCTGACTAGGGTGGACAGTATAAGCACTACCCAGATGATCCCTTTTTGCTAGACAGGTCACAAATACAAAAAAGAAAATCTGTAAGTCTGGTGTTCCATCTGTGTGCATGCAAAAATTACAGAGAATTTGCTATTTCTTTTATACTTTTGAATATATAAAGTTCAAATTTCACATTGCCATGGCCAAAATATAGTTTTGGTAAAAAAAGGTGTGAGAAATACCTGGAATCTTTGGTTAGATGTTCCAGCTACCATGATATGGCTAAATTTCTATTTATTTTAAGCCCCATTCAGGCATCCAATTGTATTTGTCATGTAGGGGTCTGATAAGCATCTCTTGATATTTCAGAGGCTGATGTGAATGCTCAAGATAACAAAGGTGACACAGCTCTCCATTATTCACAACAGAAACCAAACTTAGCAGTAAGTAATGGCTGTTTAATATACCAATAGCACTAACCACACTGCTACAGGGTTTAAGATACACCCAGTTATAAAGAGGATAATCAACTGGTTGGTTATTTCAACAGAATGTGTTAATAGGTGTTAAAAACAGAGTCCTTAGGACGAGTTTTTAGCTCCACTGGCCGAAGGCATAGTGTTGTGACCGTCGTGCGTCCGTCCATCTGTTCATGCATGTGTGCGTCCGGTCGTAAACTTTTTCTTTAAAAATCTTCTCCTCAGAAACTACTGGATGAACCCATACTTTACAGGAATGATCCTTGGGTGACCCTCTTTCAAAGTTGTTCAAGAAATTTTGATCCAATGCAAAACATGGATTTAATGGGCGTGGCTAATTTCCAAATATGGTAAAAAGTGAGTTTTCTCAGAATCTAATGGATGGATAGCAATTAAATTTACATGAATGATCCTTGGGTGACCCTTTATCAGTCTACCAAAAAATTATTGTGATTGGATGAAAAATATTTATTTTATGGGCGGAGGTCATTTCTCTGTATGTTATATAGTGGAAACTTTGAAAATCATTTTCTCTGAATCTAATAGACAAATATCAACCAAATTTTAAATGAATGGTCCTTGAGTGACCCTTTATCAGTGTACCAAAACTTATTGTGATTGGATGAAAAATATGTATTTTATGGGCGGAGGTCATCTTTCTATATATCATATAGTGGAAACTTTGAAAATCATTTTCTCAGAATCTAAGTGATGGATATCAACCAAATTTCACTGGAATGATCCTTGAGTGAACCTATATCAGTGTACCAAAAATCATTGTGATCACATGAAAAATATGCATTTTATTGGCGGAGGTCATTTCACAATATGTTATATAATGTAAACTTTGAAAATCATTTTCTCAGAATGTAGCTGATGGATATCAATCAAACTTTATTGGTATGATCCTTAGGTGACCAATTATCATGCAGCCAAACAATATTGTCATTGGATGAAAAAGAGGTCATTCTTCTATATGTTATTTAGTGGAAACTTTGAATATCATTTTCAACATCATTAGAGCCCAAAATATCTAAAACTCTAGTCAAAACCTTGGTTTGCTATTGCAAGAATTTCAAGCCTGTGGAGCGACTCAAGCCATTCATGGCTTTCTAGTTTAACAGCCCAATAATGTATTTGAGTGAAATATTATTTGTATTAGACATTATCAGTTGATTTTTCTATACTTAGTACATTTAAAAACGCAGAGGTGAACAATCTTCCGATATCTGCTATAAACTACAGAACTGTCGAAGGAATGGCATTTTTGGGTTGTCAGTCCTTGAACAACAGTTCTAAGCATAAAATACCAAATAATGATCAAAGTAGATCAGTTTTTGTCATCCTTAAACAACACAGGGGTAAAAATGAAAAATCCATTAAGGATAACTGGCCAATTCCACCAATGTTTTCTTAAGTTCTTGGCTTGTAGGACAATATGCGCATTTACTAACGTGACTGGACACAGATGCTTAGAAAAAACAGCTCAATGCCCCCACATAAAATGATTATTTGAAAGGTGTACTAGATAGGCTAAATGCAATACTTATTTCGCAAATTTTCTTTATCCAGTACTGCATTTATACATCGCCACTCATTATTTTCCGGCTTCCTCATGGCAATAGAAAATGTTCTTTATCTATGCCAGTTTTCAGACAATGACACATTTAATTGAGTGAAAAACACTAAGAATAAGAAGCCATAATTGTGAAAATTTTCCGATGACAAAGATTCCATCTCTGATTGCTAAATTCTTTTTAAACCTTGTATAAGTAAGTTTTACATTACTTTTGCATTGCCGTTGTAATTTTAAAACCTTGGTTCATCAAATTAGAGATTCGATATCAATTTTCTAATACTTTACATATCTTGAGTCACCATGTACCAAGTTTGTCATTGGAAGTTGCAATCGTTGATAATATTGCAAAATCTTTGACCAAACGGACGAAAAGTTAATCAGTTATTGAATTATCGTTCACAATAACAGAAATAAACACATAATGTACAAAAGTCAAAAAGTGGGCGTGCTAATGAAAGCCCCTAGGTGCAGTCTCATGTGCGATAATCCCATTTCACGAGGGAAGAAAAAGACAAAAACATGCTTTTATCCAATTTTGAACAACGCACTCGAGATTGAGTATTCATTTTGACATTATTTTCAAAGCAAAAACCTGAAAACTAAGAAAAGGTAAAAACAGTATTAACCTGATAAGCCTGCAAGCAAAATTTAGAATATGGCTATTTTTTTTTTATCACAGACTACGAAAAGTTTGTTTTAAATACAATATGGTTATCATTGATATACTCAGTGCACAAGAAATATCAATTTGTCATGTTTACAATCTCTGCGTTTTTAAATGAACTAAGTATATTTATTGTAATCCTTACACCTATGTTTTTATTTCTTGAGTGATTTTTTTTTTTTTCATTTTCTATCGTCGCCCCTTGCGATTTCGCGTATTGATACCAAGAAAATTCTCTTTTCAGTAATTTCTTACCGCTATCTTGGATTACGCATTAAAAAATTAAGGTAACAAAGATACTTTGAAGCACAAAACCCATAAGAACGACGTAAACATTGAAACACTGGGGTTTTTGGAAAGCAACAGGGTACCAAGATGGACATACTGGAAAAATTGTGCAGTCTGTGATCACTCAATCCCCGGAGATAAGCATTTAAAACAGCATACACTCAGGCTGGATTGGGTGGTTTTTGCTATAACTACAAAGTCATCGGATTTCCAGCCTACAGAAAATGCCTAAAGGTCACTGAAACAGAAACAGTTTGATTAGGATTGTTTTTGTTTTAGTACCATTTCAGGATGTTTTTTTGTAAATATTACTGTTCATGATTGTTACATTAAGTTTCTGTTTCTCTAGTTCATGTTGATTTACAAATTCTTTCGATAATTTGTAATTGAGAAGCTTCAGTGGCAGATCCAGAAGGGAAGGGGGAGGATGTCCATCAACACCCCCATAAGGAGCCTAATATTTCCTTTTTAGCATGGATACTTAAAACAAATTGCATAATCATTAGAAAACCAACCCCATATTTGTAAGTTTGAACTCCATATGCAGATATCCTGAACCTATGATTGGGCTCTAATGTTTTTTATCTTATAACTATACAAATATCTGTGTGATAACAACCCGTATGATATTTTTTATGATATCACATAGTTATTTTTAGAACAATAATATCATACAGTTATTTTTAGAAACTTGCATTTCGGTAAGAAACATCGACGAAAACAAGACAAAAAGAGGTTATAAGATAAATATAATACATTCTTAGTGTATTGTATGAAAAAAATATCAAACTCGGTTGTGACAATTGACAAGAGCCTCGACAATGATCAATTCTCCCAACCTCGTTAGATATTTTTTTTCATATAATACACTAAGTATGTATTATATATATCTCAGCAGTCTGAGCAGGGGCCAAAATGCTTGAATAAAAGTAGTTCCTCCAGTGAAACTGAAAAGTGTTATCGTCACTAGTAATGATATCAAAATTTATTACACTCGGAAATCCTAAGATTTCACTCTCAGGAATATAATAAATACCTGTTATATCAAAAGTATGTATCAAAATTTGGCCAGTATATATGAAACCGAAATTATGGGTTATTATACTTGGGTCTAGTAAATGTTCATTGTAACCTACTAATCTATAAAGCCCTGACTTGAGGATGCAAAATGGTTTTCAATCTTTTGTTAATAGTACATCTCTTTGTATGTAAGTTCATATGCAAAGTGGATTACCATTTCTTAAACATTTTCGAACAGTGTCATCAACATGCAACAAGAAGTGCCCTATTGTTTTTGGGTCATCAAAGTCAAGGTCACAAAAATTGAACTACAGTGTATGATACAAAAAACGTTTTCAGAACTGGGATAACGTTTTTTGTATCATACATTATTGTTCAATTGTGACCTTGACTTTGGTGACCCCAAAACAATAGGGCACTTCTTGTCTCATGGGCAACAATTGTATTAAGTTTCAATTTTAATTTCAGAAAACAAGAAGCCGCCCATCCAACCCTGATACCAACATACAGATTGTTTATTTCTTGTTAGAGAAGGGGGCAGATATTTACAAACAGAACAATGAGGGGCTCACACCCATGGATTATATTGTAGATCCAAATATGAAAGCCATGATAGAAAGGTAACTTTCTGGTCTGTCATCTTTTCCAATGTATTACAATAGTTGTCCTGATCAAACTTCAAAGCATGTACAGCCAACAGTTTCAAAATGATATAATTGATATATGATCATTTTCCCTGTATGAAAAAATATTTAGAGTTGAATAAAAGTAAATAAATTTTTAGCTCAGCTAAAGTCTGAGGTATTGCTATAGCCTTGGTGTCATAGTTGTTGTTGCTGTCGTAAATGTTGACATTGTGCAAAAACTTTGACACTTTGTGATATTTCTGGTTCCACTAAAAGTATTCACTTGATACTTGATACAAATGTTTAGTATCAAAAGAGCAATCTTTATGATCAAGGAGGATTACTCTAGTTGCATTTGTGCAAATTATGCCACTTTTTGACTTAATTTTCATCCATCATCCAGCAATTGACAACTTAGCATCTGTAGGCACCTGTAGGTAGTGCAACTGTTCATTTCCATTCAAACATTTGTCTCTGAGCAATGGTAGTATAATTGTAAACTTAACTGGTATGTAAAGCTAGAGACTTGGATATATTAGTAGTACTGGTTTAAGGAATAATAGGAATGTATACTTATGTTGATATAACATGAGCCCGGGTGTGACATTTCCAACAAGTTCAGGTATGCATGATGGTCAGACTTTGAGAAGCCTTGACAATTATATTAATGAATATTCTGGATCTATAGGTCACAATGTGAAGACTCTGATTGGACTGTGCAGATGCATAGACTGATCTGAGTATTAACATTGTGCCTTTATTGGGATGATTGTATTTTGTCACTGCGATTATTTGAGTATAGAGAGCAATAGCATGATGGAGGGTAATGGAAGGGCGATGATAGATTTTGGTGGTCCTACAACACTGGACTTGCAGATCTACCATCGGGCTGTTTTCTAAAATACCTACTGCATTTTTTACAGGGATAAAGTGTGACGGATTTCCCCTGTGATGCAATTGAAACCTATAAAAAAAATCATTTCATTGGATTGCTATTATATTAAATACTTGGAAAGGCTCATATGAGATTAAGAGAATGTGGCATATTCAGCTGGCTTTTTACAATTTAATCTGTTTTCCAGATTAACGGCAGCATATAAATCCAGTCCCGCTAAAACTCAGCGAGGGGTTAATCTGCCAATACATTGGAAGGAAATGAATGTCATGGAAATGGAGATGGTTACCCTGGATACCAAAGATACCATGATGCAACAGGAGTTTCAGGAAGTCGAGAAACATTTTAATAAAACGCTTTCACAGAGTAAAATAGAGTTTATTAAGCGTATCCAGAATCCATTATTATGGGAACATTACACATTGTGAGTAAATATTTGGGTGATAATTGTTTAGTGAGATTGGTTAATCTCTCAATTTTTAAATGACAAAAGATTTATTTTCACAAGTGGGGAAGCCATAGGTGTAAAAAAGCTTTTGTCCTTTAGGATATAAAAGCTGAATAAGTCTCTAATGAAAAAGAGTGGATCATTCTATTTTTGTTAATGCTAAAATTAAACAAATGAGTTTTTTGGGGATAAAATTTCTTCAAGTGTGTCATTTTTCACACACTTGCCAGACAATGGTATGATTATAGTTAGCTTAGATGATGTCAAATATGGTGAAATGAATAAAAGCAGGATTTAATCTCAATGTTATTTCACTGGTTTTAAGGATTAGAGAGACTACCATGGAATCTATATAATCTACTGCTAAAAATTAAAGAAAAAATATATGTTTGTTTGTTTGAATGGGGTTTAATGCCTCTTTCAACAATCCTCCGGCTTACAAAGGATTCCTGGTCTTTCTCATACCAGTATCCCCATTATATACTTTCCTAGCCTCCTGCTGCTATTCTACATAGGTCTCTTATTATTCCCATTTGTGGAAGAAAAACTGTCGGAAAGGATGAGTGCCATCGGGGATCAAGTCCGGGTTAAGAAAAGGTAGACATTGAATGAGTGATCAATGAATACCTAATTTATCAAACAAGTTTTTGATAGTATTTGTGAGAGCGAATTTATTAATTCATGTGCATTGCATAAAATCACATGAAGGTTTAGGATTACAAAGACTTATTAATCATTTTCAAAACTATTTTCTTGCTTCAACTAAATAGTTATTCAACATTGAAATTTGAAGCATTTTTCAGATTCCTGAATTTTCTAAATGCTTTTGATCTAGTAAGTTCTTTATACCTAATAATGCTATATGGCTCCATCATGCTTGAAAATATAACTTAAGTTGTTCACTCAATGAAATTTAAATTGATCTGACTCTGAAACAATTGATTGTCCTCTATGTACCAAACTCTTGTCATGCTGAATTAAAATCCACTTTCAGAATCATACCGATATCAAAGTACTGAAAACACTGGAATTCAAGAGTGTAGGACGATCTTTCTGTTTAATACAAAATCCACAAACAACTCTGCCTTGAAAGGAGACAAACAGGTGGTGTAGACTAAGATCAGACTGCACATATGTGCAGGCTGATCTTTATCTATACCTCCTGTCAAAGGAGGAACGATTCAGGGTTCAGGCAAGGGTTAATTATATCCATATTATGTTACAGGAAAAAGAGAGAGTTAGAGAAGAAATATGGACAAGGATGTGCAAATGAACTCCATCTTTATCACGGAACTAAACCAGACATTGTCGAAGTGATTGCTAATGACAATTTTGATTTTCGTATTGCCGGCGCGAGAGTCGGCGCACTTTATGGTGATGGAACTTACTTCGCTACTACTGCAAAATATTCAGACTTATATGCGTCGGCTAATGATGATGGACTAAAAGTGATGTTTGTGGCAAAGGTTTTAGTAGGAAAATACTCTCAAGGGAAGCCTGGAATGAAACGTCCGCCGGAGGTTGATCCGAATAATTATAGAAAAGGAATGTATGACTCGGTGGTGAACAATGTCGTAAATCCAACTATTTATTGTGTGTTTGACAAAAATCAGTACTATCCAGAATATCTCATCCTATACAGATAGAATTATTTATGTTCATCCAATAACTAAACAAAGTAAACTGTTTAATGTATAAGAAAGATCATGAGCGTTAGTGTAAGATCAATTTATATTTCATTCAGTGAACAACAAAAGCTATATTTCGCTAGTCCGGCAGTGTGTTAATCATGTGAAAATCTACTATTTTTTCTCAATAAACCACCGAAAATCATTAAAAATTGTATAGGAAGAATCATGAAAAGAGATTAAATTTTGAGAAATAAGCAATTTCTCCAATTCTCAGAATATTTTCTGTCTTGTCTTAAACAAGTCCATTTTAAATGCACACTAAAATGTTGATTTCTTTGTTGTGTTTGTTTTTATGGGTTTTAAAACCACTTTCTACACTATTGCAGTTAATATGATAGAGCCTGGTGAGGAAGCAGAATCTAGAGCGACTAATTTAAGTTGTAAGAACTTGTTTCCAAATCGATGTAAAATAAATAGGTTTAAACCATCTCTTCTAAATTGTTGTTAATAATTGAGCCAGACTGGTTAAAATATCCAGAAATTTTGTAATTTGTTTACACAACAGTTAAATTCAGCAGGATAAGGACTTAAGTTTTAGCATAGATATGTTTACAAGTAGCATACAATTTAGGTGAAGGTAATTATTGGTTCTATGTTAAATTCGGCCATTCCCAGATAAATATGGAAGATACCTGACAGGGACTTTATACTTGAATTTAAGTCATTACCAAGTTCAAGGTTATGCTAGAGGGTCATCATAAATGGTCAGTCTTAGCTTCACCAACCTAAGAGTAAAAAAAATCACAAATCATTTCTTTGAGGGATAATATTTCGATGGCTCAGTGCAAAAAAAGTTGTAGCTGTCTATAGATATATTTGGAACTGAACCATCAATTTGAGCTTGTATGTTACATTTTCAATAATTTCACGAGTGTGTGAAGCACAGACATTGAGCAACTTAGACAACCACTTGTGGCAATAAGAATTTCACCTGACAACCTGAAAAGGGGTTAAAATTTCATCTATCTGTAGAGCCCATATTGTGAACTCTGATGGACACTCATTCGAATTGTCTCAGCAAGACGATTTTAATGAGTACCCACAACTAAGGGTTTTAATGAAAAATAAAAATTTTAGAGTGGAAATACCCCCACTTATCAGTTACTCTGTGATATTAATGGAAATGTCACACACAGACTCATTTGTTTTCTCTCCAAGTAAGTGATAGTTAGTTTGAGTAGAATTGAAGAAATTTCAGAAAAAGATTTAGATTTTGTTAAGGTAGTGGACCAGTAATAGTCTGCAACATTTTGCACCTAATCTGCAACAAGTTCTTTAACAATGTTACCAAAGTTTCCTAATGAAAATCATTAGGAAACCTTGGTTAACACTGTTAAAGTTCATAACAACTGAAACGTTGTGGCACTATCATTGGACCACTACCTTAAAAACAACTCACACCCTGGAGATTTTGGATGAAATGAGAAATAGATACATGTACTACTGTTAGTAATCAATATCAATACTAGTGTTTTGTTATTGAAAGTTGAGGGACCAATTGTGCTTTATGAATTGTTTGTTAAAGGAACCTTACATGTGTCTCATAAAAAGGGACTATCATGCGGTCCAGCCCTGTGTTCAGGATGACAAAACAGAGCAGACTGTTTGCTAATTTTATCCTGATTTGCACTCAAGTACATGTACAAATTGGGGTATAATTTGCAAATAGTTTGCGCTTTTCTGTCATCTTGAACCCAGGGCTGCATTCAAAATGACAAAATATATTGATTCATCAGTCACTTTGAATTGGTATTTCTTAAAGGATAGAACAGCCATTTAACAGTTTGTCTGCCCATAGCAAAGCTAGTGTTTGACCCTTAAACCAGGGTTCTGAACCCAAAAACTATCATGTAGGTGGTCACTTTTACCACCTGCATTTTCATTAGTGCACACCAATTAATAAAAATGAATCAGAATTTATTTTGATTCATTTATATAGATCACTTTGAATTGTTACAAACTATTAAAGTTACATGGTTTGTTCTTCTTATATAGATCACTTTAGATTGGTACTGAGTGTTTAGTTTATATTTTTTTTTCTTTTTGTTAACCCTTCAAAACATTTGGACCTCAGGAATTCTATAGTCAAAGGGTCATGGCTGAATTTAAAAAGCTATCACAAGCCTTGCCTTAGGTGTGGATATTGCATTTTGGCAGGGAGATTGGAAGTTCTTACTAAGACAGATGTACATTGTGAATTTCAGTCTAGTTTTAAAGATTTTAATACTTATCAACTTTTTGGTGCAATCCATGACAAAATTTAGAATATTCCAAAATAGGATGAGGATTCAAACAAGTATTGAAACTAGGTTTAGATGTTACGTGTAAAGTATGTTTCGGAATAGAAAAATTAGGAGCAGTGGAGAAATTGCTTGAAACAAGCAATTTCTCTGTTTCTTGCAATGTTTTTAAAGCTCAAGCATTCCATTTTTTAAGCTCACTGGCCTTTGCCTTAAAGGCCAGCGAGCTTTTGTCATTGTTGTGTGTCTGTCAGGCGTCCACGTGTGTGTAAACATTTATTTAATATCCTCTCCTCCTGAAACAATGTGTGTATTTTAAAGAAACTTGGTAGAAATTCTTCTTGGGTGACCCTCTTCTAAAGTTGTTCAAGAAAGTCTGATTGACACACAAATATGGGTGTGGTAAGGTCGGGCTTTTTTCACTTTAAATTCTTTAAAAATCTTCTTCTTCCAAACCATGTGGCCGATTGCAATGAAACTTGGCATGAATGTTACTTTGGTGACTATGTACGGAAGTTGTTTGATTTGTATATTGAATATCTCTTTTTCAAATCTGGAGATATATTTCTATATGCATTTACAGTTCCAATATTTCTACAAATTTCTTTTGCACTTACCCATGACATGGCATCAAATCTTGAGGTCCCGGGTTTGACGGCGGCACTCATTCTTCCTGACTACTTGTCTCTTACCAATGGGTTGATAATCATAGACCTATGTTAGATAGCAGCTGGAGGCTAGGAAAGGATGTAGGGGTTGTACTAGTGAGAGAAATACCAGAAAACCATTGTTAGGTTCTCCAGCCACCTTTATATAACTGAAATTATGTTGAAAGCGGCGTTAAACTCCATTCTATCAATCAATCAATCAACATGGTATCAAAAGACTCTTTCTAAATATTTGGTTCTGTCCTGTCTTGTTACAGATTGTTTGTTGACTTCCATACAATTAAACTGTCTCTTATGTGTCAGGGCTGTGTAAGTCTTTTTTAATATATTTTATTATTAAAGAGTGACTTTTAAAGTATATATATTTTTAGAGTTTTCTTATCATCTTGTTTTTCAATTACTTTTCATTTTTCCTCTAATAATAGCACCCTCCCTAATAGTAGCACCCCTTCATTTCTTACTAAGAAAACCAATATCAAATGCCTTTAATTTAGGAACTTTTTGAGACGTCTTCTCTAATTTGAGGTAAATTTCCTCTAATCAATCATTTAAATAGTTGTTTAGAGGAAATTCACCTTAAATTAACGGTAAAAGGGCCTAAAAAGACATCAATTCTAATGATTTTTTTAATTCAGAAAATGCATAATAAATAAATGCTCCCTGACCATGTTATGTATAAGCTCCTGAGACGTTTATACAGCAGTAATAGTGTAGATTCAGGCATAGGTAGTGAGACTAACTTATCTCTGTTTTTATTGAGAATAATTTCTTGAAACTTGACATGTTTGTTCACTATCCTAAGACCAATATGTACTATCAATTTAGATAGCTCTACAGCCATTTAAGTGATTGACCATTTGAGCTCAATTTTTTTTTTTAGGAAACCCTAGGTATTGTGATCACCTTGGCATTGTTCATGTAATGGTTGGGTAAGGCGTAATGGCGTGACAGACTTTAACCTTAGTCATATATCTGTTGTCATGAAACTTGGCATTGGTGTTCACCATCACAAAAGTTATCCAGACTTTCATGGAGGATAACTCTAGAAGCATTTTTGTAAGTGTTATGCCCCCTTTTTTACTTAGATTTTAGCTCCGCTGGCCGAAAGGCCAGCGGGCTATTGTCATGGCGTGGTGTCCGTCGTGCGTCTGTGCGTCCGTCTGTCCGTCCGTAAACTTTTACTTTAAAAATCTTCTCCTCCTAATGTACTAGTTGGATTTCAATCAAATTTCACGGGAATGTTCCTTGGGTGACCCTCTATCAGATTCCTTCAAAGAATTTAAATTGGTTGAAAACCATGGCTGTAGTGGGCGTGGCTAATTTCCATATATGGTAATAGGTGAGTTTTCTCAGATCCTAATTGATGGATACCAATTAAATTTTACATGAATGATCCTTGAGTGACCCTTTATCAGTCTACCAAAAATTATTGTGATCGGATGGAATATATGTATTTTATGGGCGGAGGTCATTTCTCTATATGTTATATAGTGGAAACTTTGAAAATTAATTTCTCAGAATTTAATTGATGGATATCAACCAAATTTCACTGGAATGATCCTTGAGGGACCCTTTATCAGTCTACCAAACATTATTGTGATCAGATGGAAAATGTGTATTTTATGGGCGGAGGTCATTTCTCTATATGTTATATAGTGGAAACTTTGAAAATCATTTTCTCAGAACCTAACTAATGGATAACATCCAAATTTCATTTGAATGATTCTTTAATGATCCTTTACAAGTCTGTAAATATATATTGTGATCAGATGAAAAATAAGTGTTTTATGGCTGGAGGTCATTTCTCTATATGTTAAATAGTGGAAACTTTGAAAATCATTTTCTCAGAATCAAACTGATGGATATTGACTGAATTTCACTGGAATGATTCTTTATTGATACTTTATCAGTCTGCAAAAATTATTGTGGTGCAAAATATGTATTATTGTCAGAGGTCATTTCTTTTGATATGTTATCTGGTGTAATATCCAATATGGGGTAAAACAAACTTTTTTCAAAGTTCAAACAGATGGATTTCAACCAAATATCATAGGAATTTTATTTCTGTGAAGTTGTATCAGGCTGCAAAAAATATTTGATTAGATGAACAGCATGCTCTATATTGGCAGAGGACATTTCAACATTTAAAGTAAATATTTGACCACCCTTTTGGTATCACCTAAATGATGATTTTTTTAGACTCATTAAATTTAATGGGTGCAAAGATTTAGTTAGAAGGAACATAAGCTTTGTTAGAATCCAAATGTGTAGAAACATTAGGTGTAATAGGGAAACTGAGATACCCCCTTAGAATTGGTCAGTTTAGTTGAACGAAGGGTGACTCTGCACAAAGAGGTGTAAAGTGGCCTACTGAGGTTCAGAGTGGGGAAGAAAAAGCTGAGTTGATTGCACTCTAAGGCATTGGACAGAATAAAAATATTGTATTTAATATTTTACTTCTTATTATCTTTAGATAGAATTTTGTTTTGGTGACAAACAATTATTGTGAAGTAACACCCTTATAGTGGTGTTTAATGATAAGCGGAAAGATCTACAATCAAAATTTTGTGGACAAATTACCAGTATATTATGCAGTAACATTCTGTTAGTATTGAATTTTTTATTTTTGGATTTCAAACAAATTTCACTGGAATGATCCTTATTTTTAACAGCCTTATCATCCTCTAATAATCATTATCAAGATATTCAGGCCTATGGGGTGAATCAGTTTTGCATTATCCAGCAGCTGAAGGTGATGCTCTTGATTATATTTAGATTTGTTTGGCTCCCCTGCACCTACAGCCAAGCAAAGCAAAAAATCTCCTTGCATTTGTAAATCAAATTAGATCCTGTAATACATGTATTGGATGAGAAATAAAGAAAAGGTTTTATAACAAATTAAGCGCCACAGACCCTGGTTGGTCTCTTGTTTTGTCTTCTTTTTTTTTTTTTTTTTTTGAGGAGCATCTTCAAAAAGTAAAGATGTTTCTACATTGGGTCATGTGGGGTCAAAAACTAGGCCAAAGGGTCAAAACTTTAAAAAAAAAAACTTGTGTGCACTCTAGAGGCCATTTTTTGACAAATATCTTGAAACTTGGTCAGACTATTTGTCTACATAAAAATCTCAAACAAAATAAAAATTGGGTCTGGGATCAAAAACAAGGCCAGTGGTCAACTCTTAGCAGGGCTTTTTGAACTCACCTCAGCACGAAGTGCTCAAGGAGAGCTTTTGTGATCGTCCAATGTCTGTCGTCCATCATCAGTGGAGCCGTGTCTGTTGTGTGTCCTCCACAATATCTGTAAACTTAACATCTTCTCCTAAACCAGTGTGCCAATCTTGATGAAACTTGGCAGGGATGATCCTTGGGTCAAGCTCTACCAAAGCTGTTCAAATAAATGAAATTCACCCGTAACTCACCTTAAACCCTTAACAACAAGAGTGCCATAGTCACAATATACACCGCCACTTTGCTGCTATTTCATGAAAATAATTGTAGACAATACTTATTTTTAGAGAACCAAATTCAAAACATTTGCAGGCTACCTTTTTAAATTGTCAAGTTCAAACTGTTTGTTATGATTGATTGATTGAATGGGGTTTAACGCTTCTTTAAACTGCAAATAATTTTAATAATAAAAAGAATTTTGACATGAAGACCCTTTTTTCCACGAAATTCACTTATTTGCAACAACATGCACAAATTAAGGTAACAATGGACAATTCGTAGAATCTTTAAAAAAAAAAAGCCCATAGATAAAGGAGGAGTAGCATTCACAAGAATTTTTACAAGGAGGCCCCTTTTTCTATGACAGCGCTATAATTCAGGCAAACCAAGACTATATAGGCAAGGTTAGGCGCCTAGGAACTTTTTGTGAAAGTTTCATCCAAATCATTCCATAAATGCAGGGAAGTTGTGTTCAAAAGAATTTTTACAAGAAGGCCCCCTTTTCCATGACACCGCTAAAATTCACCAAACCATGACATTATGCGCTATGTCTGGCGACTAGGAACATTTTGTGAAAGTTTCATTGAAATCGGTCCATTTATGAGAGGGAGGAGTTGCGTTCACAAGATATTTTACATGAAGGTCCCTTTTTCCACGACGCAGCTAAAATTCACGAAACCGCGACTTTGGGCGCTAGGTAAGGTGACCATGAACATTTCGTATAAGCTTCATCAAAATCGGTCCAAGAATGAGGGAGAAGATGCGTTCTTAAGATTTTTTTTACTTGAATGCCCGTTTTTCCATGACGCAGCTGAAATTCATCAAACCGTGATTTCATGCGAATGGTCATGTGATTAGGAACATTCTGTGAAAGTTTCGTCAAAATCGGTCCATAAATGAGGGAGGAGTTGCGTTCACAAGACTTTAGTTTATACTAATTTATTTTAGTTCGATTGCGACGAAAGCTTTAGCTTATGGAATCGCTCTCGAACACTCAATCCTGATGTTTTCACGTCCCTGAGAGAGAGGCAGTGGTTAAAACCCACTGCTACCCAATTTTACAGCTGGGTGAACTGGGGCTGGCTTTTAAGTGTTTTGCCCATAAACACACCTCGTCACAAGACTTTATTTACATGCAGGCCACTTTTTCCATGACGCGGCTGAAATTCACCAAACCGTGACTTAAGGTGCATAGTCAGGTGCCTAGGAACATTCTGTGAGAATTTCATCAAAATCGGTCCATAAATGAGGGAGGAGTTGCGTTCACAAGAAAAGTGGACATTCTTACGGACGGACGGACGGACGGACGGACGGACAGACGGAGATGATGACGCCAATATACGACCGCCTCCGGTGGCGTATAAAAAGGGTGAAAATAGGAAAATCTTCTTCTCTGAAACCAAAAGGCAGACAGCTTTCATATTTGGTATTTAGCATAAGTTAGTGGGCCTCTACAAAGTTGGTTCGTAACAAGACCCTCGGGTCATATTCGGGCTTTACCCGGGCGCAACCCGTATAACATAGAATCAAAGGATGAAAATCTTTAAAAATCTTCTCTGAAACCAGATGGCAGGACAGCTTTCCTATTTTGTATGTAGCATCATCTAGTGGGCCTCTACCAAGTTTGTTCATATCAAGACCCTGTGATCATATTTTGGCTCCACCCGGGTGCAACCCGTTTTACATAGACTTAGAGGGCAAAACAACTTCAAAAATCTTCTACTCTGAAACCAAAAAGCAGACAGCTTTCCTATTTTGTTTGTAATATTATATAATGGACATGTATCAATGTTTTCATGTCATGCCCTCGGGGTCATATTTGGGCTCTGAATGAACCCACCCTATGTTACATAGACACTAAGGAGGAAATTTTAAAAACTTGTTATAATGCCCACATGTTCATGAAAGGGCTGTCCCCAGGCAAATTATTTTTACTCTTTGTTGTAAACATTCCTTGGTATTGATCTTAATTAGAAATTATCTCCTTGTTGACATCTGCCTATTTAATTGATGTGATCAACCCAGGGGTCAAAGAGACTCAGGTGAGCGATCTCGGACCATCAATGCCCTCTTGTTCTAGAAATTGTGAAGATGCCTGTTAGCGCAATTTTCAAAAGAATTGGGGGAAAATAAGTGGAACGATCAATTAAAGTAATACAAGTAAATTGCATGCATCATTTACAAGATTCAACGATAGATATCTATATTCAATGGTCTTATCAGTGATAAAATTATTTGACAATTTAACTTTACAATTTAAACCTTGTGAGCACTTAAGAGTCCATGTATTCAGCCCATATATCTTGAAAGTTTGGTCAGAATTGTTGTCTATATGATATCTAAAACATTGTTGTCTATATGATATCTTCAAATATCTTGAAACTTTGCCAGAATTTTTGTCTCTGTCAGCCCTCGAATCAGTTCAAAATTTGGTCAAGTGGGGTCAAAAACTAGTGCATGGGTCAAATCTTAGTAAATCCTTGTGAGCACTCTAGAGGCCGTATTTTTGTCCAATTGTCTTGAAAGTTGATCTTGTCTGCATGATATCTGGGATTAATTTGGAATTGGGTTAAATAGGTTCAAGAACTAGGTCACGAGATCAAATCTTAGAAAACCCATCTGTGCACTCTAGAGGTGATATTTGTGGCTCAAATGTCTTGAAACTTCGCCGGAATGTTTATCACCTTGAAATTCAGGCAAGTTCAAAATTGGGTCAAGTGCAGTCAAAAACTAGGTTCGCAGGTTAAATTTTGAAGAAAAAAAAATGTGCACCCTTAATGCAACATTTTTGACTCAGATGTCTTGAAACTTTGTTAGAAATCTTGTTTAGTTTAACCTGAAGCAGAGTTCAAAACTGGATCAAATTGGGTAAAATATAGGCAATTTGGTCAAATCTTTGTTGTACACTATTAATAGTTTTTGCCCCTGATGATTTTGCAACCTTTGTAAACAAATCTAAGGTGGACGCTTTATAGCTTATCATCCTCTTGTTTTATTCAAACAATCGTATTTTTCTCCAAATTTTAGACGGGTTGGCTTCGAATCCTGTCCATTCACGGGCACTCCTTTTCTGGATCCGAGCAAATGTTTCCGATGTGCATTTTTATACGACACCATAGGTGGTCGTGTATTTGTATCCGATCTCCGACCGTGCGTCTGTCTCTAGCCCAGTTCTTGATAAGACAACTTTTCCTTCCAAATTATGGGCGGACATTATGAAAATTTCACAATGTTCCTCATCCTGTGACCATGCGCGTATCGTCACAATTTTTTATCTACACTATGCTGCGTCATGGGAACAGAGAGGGGCTTTGTTGAAAAATTTCCCGTAGCGGCGTATATTGTGATTCTGGTTGTGACATTTCTTTCAATTGCTGGTCTTTAGATGAAACTCGCTATAGACGCCAAATGTACATTGATTGGGAAATTCATATCATTGGTTTATACTTATTTATTTTAGTTCGATTGCGACGACAGCTTAAGATTATAGATCGCTCTCGAACACTCAATCCTGATGTGTTCACGTCCCTGGAAGAGAGGCAGTGGTTTGAATCCACTGCTACCAAGTTTTACAGCTGGGTGACTGAACTGGGCTGGCTATTAAGTGTTTTGCCCATAAACACACCAAGGCGACAGTGGGGCTCGAACCACAGACCCCAAGGTCACGGGTCGAGTGCATTTACTACTAGGCCACCGAGGCAGTCAAATGTATATCATTGAGAGTACCTGCTTTCGCTAATTGTCGCGTCAGGTGCCTTATATTCTGTTCTATGAGTAACCGTCTATCATGGGTAGTTCTATAATAATAATAATAATAATAATAATAACTTTATTTATAGAAGGTAGCATGTTAAGATACATATACAATCTTATTTTCAACATGGCCCTCTTGAAAAAACAAAACAAAACAATATTCGAACTTCGTATTCCCCCCCCTCTCTCTCTCTCTCTCTCTCTCTCTCTCTCTCTCTCTCTCTCTCTCTCTCTCTCTCTCTCTCTCTCTCTCCCACTCTCTCTCTCTCTCTCTCTCTCTCTCTCTCTCTCTCTCTCTCTCTCTCTCTCTCTCTCTCTCCCTCTCTCTCACTCACTCACTCACTCACACTCTTTCAAACGCACACACACTCACTCAAACTCAAACCACACCGCACAGCACATAGGCTACCATAGGCTATTCCGTTATCATTATATTTTATATATATTGGTGTAGCCCGGAAGCAGAAGTTATAAATTAAGACAGACGACTTCCATGGGAAATATAGGCTTAACCGCAAAAAAAAAAAAAAAAAAAAAAAAAAAAAAAAAAAATCGGGCGGGAAGGACATGGCGAAAAGGCTCCGGGTCATTTTTTCAGACTGGAATGAAAAAGGGTTGCTTCCTTTGACATCATTAGATTCATTCTTTGGACGTACGGTGAATGGTCAAAACATCGTAGCACAAACTTCGATATGGTGGCGCGACTGTAGTTAGATACAGTCGATATTGCTCGAGCGACCACGTCTATTAAGCGACCAATTTCATTAAGCGACCACCGTAAAAAGTCCCCTCACCGTAAGCAAATTCCCTGAAAAAGAGGACATTCTTAACGAAAAATTGGTTATTGTTGAATCTTATGATGTTGGAACCCATTAGAATCGTCTCTATAGAAGATTCTAATGGGTTCGAACATCATAGGATTCACTTCGACTTGGCCGACAATCTATAAATGTTATCAAAACAAACTGTCACGTTTATCATGTTTTTTCGTATTAAGCGACCATTTCCATAAACGACCGCTTTTTGGTGGTCCCTTTAGTGGTCGCTTATCACAAGTTTTTCTGTAACTACTGAGGCTACTCGAAGAACAAACCGGGACCCGTCCGGCGTCTATGATGATTCCTGAGTAATCCGTTTATCAAGCATTTATCTATGATATAACCGTTTGTATTACGCACGTTTGTAATGAGCGTAGGTTAAATGGTAGTAGATCTTAAACCTACAGATTTATCTCTGTATTAGCGGATATCATTTAGTAGCCGGTAGGCTAACGCATTTAACTAGGCCTACCGGACGGTTACACACTGAAGGCCTGCCTAAGTTTTGACCGGCTCATCAGAAAAAAAAAATATTGAAATTGAAAACACAATGTTTTAATGTCCAAAAAGGAAAGATATAGAACACAGAACAGAACAGAACACAAGTTTATTACAGACGTTGAGCATATAAGCTCATAGTCCAAAATTACAACATATAACATAACATACAGTGGAAAAGGCATGTCACATTAACAAACAAAATTAAACAAAACATGACCATAGAGAGAGTAACAAAAAGAAGCTGTTTATTCGTTCTCAACAGAGTAGAAGGATCTTCTCATCTGTAGAGAATTAAGGTAGAATGAAGATAATTTTACTAATACTTTTTTATTTTCAGTGTTAAGTAATGTAGTAAACTTAAACATATTAGGTTTCTTTGTGTAAAATGGAGGAATATATTTAGATCTTAGCTCTTCATAAAATGGACAGACCAACGTGACGTGGAATTCATCTTCAATATCCCCAAGATTACATACTTCGCAAATCCTGTCATTTCGATTAATATTTTGATGGCGACCGGTCTCGACTTTTAAATCATGGGAGGATAGTCTTATTTTTGCTATAATGTTTCGCTGTTTTCTATTTTCAAGAAGTATCATGTATCTTGACATTTCGTATTTAAATTTTAGATTTCGAAAGAGAGTAAGAGAGGAAGAAAGCTCCATAGATGAACTCCATTTACTAATGTATATATCTTTAACCCTATTCTCAAAAATCGGATTAAATTTATTCATAATTACGGATTCTGGGTAAAGCCATATTTCACTGAACCCTGACGTTTCTAATAAGGTTTTAACTCTACTGCTCCAGTTTTTAATTTCGGGGTTTTTATCTATTTCTGAACGTTGGTACTGTAGTATTGATGTAATAATACAGTTGTTTTTCTTATTGATATGTAGTTTTAGCCAATATTTGATAATACGAATGTGATATAGGACAACATAAGATTTCATCAACCGTTAAAATGACATCGCAGCGGCTGCCGGATCCAGGTTTTAGTCCGTCATGAGGGGATTCGATATTGGCCAGAATTCGAGTAATTAGTCCCACAGTATCCATATCTATATAGATATGGATACTATGGGACTAGTTAATAAAACTCTGTCCACAAGAAATACTATGTTGGAAGAATTTCAAGTTCCTGTGATTCCGGCGAACACTTCAAAATGAGAATTATTTTCCTCATGTTGCAAACATTTCATCAAATTTGTCCCCCCTTCAATGAAGTAATTTTGATAAAGAGGGGGTTCGTTCACCCACCCCCTTACGAATTCCCTCTAGATCCGCCATTGCGTCGTCTGTATCTTCTTTGAATTCCACCCAGTGAGTCTCAAATTTTGTCGTCTGGTAATGGGTCAAGACGGAATATCCCATTTGATCGAGTTCGTTGCTATGACGTCACAAGCACCTGACTAAAGCGTTCAAAATGGCGTACCCAGCTGCAGGCACAGACAATTTACTTCTCGTTACAGACTCTTACAAGGTATATTGGATCTTATCAGAGAATATTTACCATTCTGAAGCTTCATTTAAACATTCTTTATAGAATGGATAATTATTTTCGTTCAAATACAATTCTATTGCTGAGTGAAACTCTGAATATTGCTGGTTAAGACCATAATTTTTGTTGATTGAGCAAAAAATATTTACTTAAAATAAATCAACGTGGATAATTCAACCGAAATTGAATTATTTTGTCTTATGTTTTCTATAAATAATTTGATTGATTTATACTGAACTGTCATTGATCATAAAAAGAACTATTCAAGGAAGTAATTTTTATGAATTTTCTACTTTCGTTTTTGATTCTCCCTTGCCTAATGAAATGATACAAACGAAACTGAAACTCGTACATTAGTTTCAGCTCATTTGGAAATATTTGTTTGAACACCTAACTGGCAAAGGGGAGTGGAAGATGTAAAACAAGAGTTAGAGTTTCATACCTCTATGGATTAAAAACAATAGAATATATACCCTTTTCCTGTATCTCCGTTCTCCTTAATAAGTAATCAAAATCAAATAGCTTAAATTCATATTACACTTACTATTTTTGTACATGTGCGTGTAGAAAAATCATGATTTCATCTGGGTAAAGCACTTTTATTAAGTAAACTAATTCAATTGATGAGAATCCAAATAGACTTTTAACTCTCCCTACTCAAAAATATGTGGCCGCCATTTTTAGCTCACCTGAGCACGAAGTGCTCAAGGTGAGCTATTGACCTATTTGACATCCTGAACTAACGGTAAAAACGAGATCGCGAGACTTGAGCTCTGGGGTTAGTTTGGTTACCGGCCCTCTTTCTGATTTTGGGAACCAGTCTATATAGACAACAACAACAACTCCCGAAAAACTTGCACGAAAAATGGAAAAAATAAAGCGATAATTTCGGCATTAATATGACATGACATGGTAAGGGTAATTTGATTTTGGTAAGATAACAATATAACCAAATGAATTCTTATAAAAACATTACTAACCCGTCGTTTATAAACCCGTTACGGTCCAATTTCCGGGGTGCACTCTGACAGACAATTCTTCCTGATCTGGGTGAGAAAACCGAGCAAACTTCTTTCTTCATTTTGATTTTATCATTTTTTTGTCTCGCAGGTCTGTCAATATCTTGTTTGAAAAAAGAAAAAAATGTATCTAAAAATCGTGAATTTGAAAGAAAATCTATTTATCCTAGAAAATAGTCAAAATACACTAATGATGTCACAGAATTTTTAATTTGTTGAACTGGGGAAAGACATGTCACATGGCTCATGTCCCTAGCTCAGCAGCTTCTTGTTTAAAATTTCAAGCTTGTTCCCCAGCAATGTCAATGATGACAGATATTGATTATAATCATTGCAATTCGATATTTGTCAATAACAAAAATCCTCAGTCTTACCAACTATCTAAAAATATAATTTAGGTTATATTTCATTATGAACTTCAAAATTTTGTGAAATTTTATAAAATGTAGTAATAGATCATACAAACTGTAATCAGTATTATAGAATAATCATTGAAATCAACTTGTATGAGATAAATGATTGCTTTCTACTGGTTGGCTGCTGTCATACTCAGTGGTTCTGAAATATTTTTGCAAGTCTAATTGTCCATAGACGGTAGAGGGAAACTGGAAACCGTCAGAAGGACCTTACGGAAATTTGAGAATGACGTCATACCAATCTCCATGGACTCCTCCATAGACACATGTATGGCAAACACAACCTGACTACATAAAGGGAGGGCTTTTGTCCAGGTTGATAGATTTAGGGGAGGGATTTGGTCCGAAGGGCCTTTGTCAAGGGTATAATGTCCTGAGGGATAATGTCTGGGAGGGCTTTTGTTCGTACCCCGCTACTTCATTCTTTCCTAGCTTGTTTGTCAAGTGCTTAGAAATCATCACAGGCAGATGACCAATATATTTTGGCAAAAAAAATAAATAAAGGAAGCATCTAAGATTTTTTCTCAATGAGTATTGATTGGGATAAGACAAAGTGGGAACAACCCCACAAAATATTTCTGATGGAAAAAAAAAAAGCAATGGAAAACAGTATAGACCAAAATCAGTCTAAACAGCTGTGCAGTCTGATCTAAGCATATACAGTCTTCCATAGCCTTCTATTTAATTTTTGTGTTAAAAATCCTGGAGCGGTCTTGTTGACATGTAAAAAAAAGAAAATTGAAGAATATCTAAATTCAGCAGAATAAGGGTAAGAATTGTCTAAAACTAGGGAAACAAACCCCTTTATAGAAATCCTGGATCCGCGACTGAGATACCTAGTTTTTTTCAGGGGTTTTGGTGAGAGGGGATAGTGGGATGTAGCCGATAAGTTATGTGTATAGTTGGACAAGCAAAAGGTCATAACTACAGGATGAACAGACTGTAGTTATGACATTTTGTGTACCCACAATCCATAATGATTGTTTCATGTCCTTATTTTGCAGGAGTGGGGATGCCTGTCAACCAAATCTCTGCCTATGGATCTGAGCATGTATGATTCAATACAAGAGATGGTAATGGAAAGAAAGTAACAGGAAAAAAAGTAACGGTAAAAAAGTAACAATTTTGGCTAGGAAAAAAAGTATTGACCACTTGGTAACAGTCCGGAATTTGGCTATAATAACCATATTTGGTATTAAACTTTGATCTGTGTTGATTGAAAATAACTTGGTTTAAGGGTTGAAACCTTTACTGTTAAATCCCTATATTCAATGCACCATTTATAATCTCCATGGAAACATACCATGTCAGCCCTTGATTTATTGGTCAGTAAACTTATCAGTAAAGAACAAAGACAATATGATGTACAATAGACCCTTAACTCCCAAAACTATCATTGTCAAAGCTTTATTATGCAAGCAACCCTTCATCTACATGAGTCCCCCATTTACATAGCATGCCCCCCCAACAAGTCAGGAATAATACAATATTTTTGATTAACTTGTATTAACATACCACATAAATCTTTGTTTGGTTCAAGCCTGGTTTGGTTTAGGTAATGAAAACATAGATCTTCAAGGTTTGAAATAAAGACAAGAAACTAAGATTCTGCAAAAATTAGGAATTTGTAGGCAACAAGTTCACATTTTCTCAAAATATTTTAAAGTATTTCTTGTTTTTTCACCTTGCCCTTATTAGTGGGGGTATTTTGGATTTCAAGTTGGGTTATTTCCACTATACTTGCACAAATTCTATATTGTGGGTACTCATTGGAATAGTCGTATCAAGACGATTCAAATGAGTACCTACAAGATAGGGTTTCAATCAGAAATAAAGATATTAGATTGGCTTTACCCCCCTCTTATCTGTACCTCTACCTTATCTACATTCCATGGAAATAGTTTGTTATTAAAATAGCAAGAACTGTCAATAAAATTATCTTCTAAATTTTATTTCCCTGCACAATGCATGTTCCTGAGTCTGTGATGAAAATTGGATGTTCTATTGCTTTACCAGGATTGTCTGACTTCATCATCTGTTAATTATTCAATTCAGCTGTTTGCAAAAATTTATCAAAAAGAAAAAAAAAAATCCATGTAGTAATGTTATTATAATTCTCAAGTTACAAGATTTAATCATTTGTTTTGTGTTTATGGAGTTTAAGGTCACTTTCAACATTATAGCAGTAATATGTCTGTTGGTGGTGCACATACCACCAAGGCTAGGAAATGTATTAAGGTAGCTCTCATTTACTTTGTTCCAGTGGTTATTATATTATCAAATGTCCAGGTCAAAATTTGATCAATGTCTCTATAACTTGCCAAAATTTACAAAACAGAAGAATGTTACAGAATACTTCAAATCCACCAGGACATACAATATAGTTTGCTTTATATAACTGTGTTGGTAAAATATTTTAGAGCACCCGAGTCTTGTTATGATAATTATTATGGAAATTATAGATAAAACAACAAGAATACCCCTTTGTGGGTGCAACCCAAGAGTTATGCTCCTTTTTCGACTTAGATCTTTTGCATGCCCCCAACATCAAATACACATCAATGCCCAATTTGATGACAATAGCTCAATCTTTTATCAATAACATCCTTGGAAAGAATTAAAGAATGTGCTTAATTTCAGATAAGCTTGTTCTAGCTATAATGACATTGACTTGGCATCGTTTGAGAAAGAGATGATGTTGGCATGACATACTTTAACCTTGGTCATATCTGTATATCAACTTATTTAAGATATTTTCTTGAAACTTGGAATGTATTTGCACTATCAATAGAGAATTCCATTTTATGTCAATGTGTTTTTTGTCAGAATCAAACCCCTCTTTTTCTCATTGTCTACTACCTTTTTGTTTTATTCATATTTGTGGGTTTTTTTTATCTCTTTTCAGTAGACAGATGAAAAAATTGGTCAGTTTCTGGATGAGTCAAAACAGCCCATGTTTTGCTGACAATCAAACTTTATTGTACTACTCTTAATGAAAACATACTGGAAAAGGGAGAAAATATTTGTTGCCAATTTACTGATCCAGAGGATCCTAATTACCAGATTGCTGCTGACATTCACAATATTGATTGAAAAATCAAAGCACTCTTTGTAATGAGATGACTGTTGATCTCTGCCACTTTCCACCATTTGTTTCAAATATCCTTGTTAATGAGCAAGAAATGTTGTAACTACAGCTTGAATAAGCTGTATTCAATATGTAGTGACAACATTTAGTTTGCCCATTTTTTTTTATTTCAATAAACAAATGAAAACAAATGACTTTTTTATATATGAAAAGTGGCTGGACCATTGATTGGCTAATAATGGGTTCGAGGTTTGATCCCTGAAGGCACAACACATCCCTTGCGACATTTGGGTGGACAAATGTGAAAACCATGTGGGCTCAGCAGCTGGAGGCTTAGAAAAAAGTCATGGTAGTACTGGTGATAGATTTATCAGGAATCAATGGTTAGGTGCTCCAGCTTTTATGTTTGGTGAAAAAAATGTGGATGACCAAACAACCCAATGAAAAATATTGACCCATTTAGGGTTGGGGATCCTTTTCTCTGCTGTGAATAAAAGAAATTTTGCTATAGCAACATGTACAATTAGATGTTTTCAATATATGTGACCTATCACACGAAAAGGGACCATCTGGGTCGTTTGTAAAGTGTCAACCCTAGCCAGACTGCGCGCATTGTGCAGACTGACTAGGGTCGAAACCTTGCGCTTATTCGCAAAACCTCGCATTGCGCTTATTGTCTGAATCTAGAATGATCAATCTATCTTCCATGGAAAGAATGTTTGAAGTGCAACCTCTGGTTAACCTTTGCTGGACCCAATCTT
This sequence comes from Fragum whitleyi, assembly GCA_948146395.1. Lineage (NCBI taxonomy): Eukaryota > Metazoa > Mollusca > Bivalvia > Cardiida > Cardiidae > Fragum > Fragum whitleyi. Next base: position 68,508,374 of record OX411550.1, read on the forward strand.
TTTTTCAAATATTTATTTTACAGAGTTCCCAGATGGTCCCTTTTCACCTGACGGGTCACATGTAAAAATATTGAGTGTTGATAGTTTACAATTTATTAAAGAGCAGTACTTTTGTATTTCAGTTAAAATTATTCTGTTGTAATAGATGAAATAAAACCTTACAAAACTAACTCAAACTATTTTTAGCATAGCTGTTTTGGGAAAAAACCCGAAGTATTATTATCATCACATTGGTGTTATTGTTGGCGTTGGTGTGACAAACATTAACTTATATCAAATCTATAATGTTATTGAAGTTATCTTCATGAAAATTTGCATGTATTTTCATCATTACTAGAGCTCTATCCATACTATCAGAGGGGGTGTGTGTGTATTTCTACATGAATGTTAAGAGTTATGCCCTTTTTGGGACTTGGATTTTTAGCTCACCTGAGCATATCATGCATCTGGTGAACTTTTGTGATCATTGAATGTTTGTCATGCATTGTAAACAATTACTTCGTTAGAACTCCAGACGCCAAAGCTTTGGTCAAATCTTCATGAAACTTGATCAGGATGATAATTTAGTCATAACGATTGAGAATTTGGACATTCTGGTAGATATCATGAGAAAAGGGACCTTAATGACAAATCTTTGTTGGCGCACTAAAGGCAAACATTTTGCCCAATCTTGATGAAACTTGGTCAGAATATTTGTCTGCTTATAAAGATGAACCCCATCGAAAAGAGGAGCATTCCTTCAGATACACAGGAAAAGGGGCCTTAATGACAAAATCCTTATTAGCGCTCTGGAGGTGATCTTGGCCCTCTTATTTGCATGATGAAGCTTACATGCTGTGTCTTGTTGGCTTTCCTGAGCACATTAGGCCAATGGTAAGGTTTTGTGTTACTTGACTGTCTGTTGTCCAGAATGTGCCGTTAACAATTCAGTGAAGTCGCTCTGAGGTTGAAGTTAACTTGTTCAAGAATGGTCTTGACACAGTGACAACAGTCTATTCCAGCTGTAGTCACAATATTTTGATCATTCATTATCATCAATCCCTATGATTCATAATTTTATTTTGTTTGAATGGGGTTTTAGGCTGCTTTCATTAATCTTTAAGTTTTCAACAATCTTTCAGTTATATTGCAACAACTGGAGCATCTAGCAATGGATTCCTGGTATTTCTCACACCAGTTCTACTACTACATAATACATACAGGCTCCAAATCCACATAGATCTTTGATTATCGACCGATTGTTGGAAGTTCGAAAGGATAATAGAGTGCCACCGTCGGGAACCGAATCTCAAGAACTCTACATTGACAGTCCAAGTGGAGTTGGATGTGTCGGTACTTTGGAAAATATTTCCATTGTGTTTCACTTTAGTCTAAGTATTTGTATGTATGTGCATGAATTTGAAAATACAGGTTATGCCCATGGTGGTTGTGCTTGAGTGGAAAATAATAGGAGTCCAGGGTTAGGTGCCCAAGCTTCCAAAGAAAAGAATTACTGTTAAGTTGGCATAAACACCATTCAAATGCTTGTCAAGCTTTCATTGAGGACTTTCAAGTGTGTTGTGCTTGATTGTTGATTGATACATATGCAACAAGGCTGCAACTGGAAAAATGTACAAGTTTGCTGCAACAATATCAGCATCTAATCTTTATTTGTTATATCCATTTGACATTGGGATGACAAACAAGCTTAGAAAGCTCAACTTATATATCATGGAGATCTAGATCAATGGTTGTGGGTTTGATCCAAGACTCTACCAAATTTCAATTTGAAGAACAGTAAGCCATTGTAAGTGCACCAGTTCCTGGACATACCTGCAATTCTGTTGACATTGGCATTTAAGCCCATATAGATAATATAAGCTTTGGCCTGACATATCCAACAGTTTCAGATGTGTGCATGGTTAAGACTTGGATCATCCTGTGCATTAGCACGGTATGATCAGAGTATTCACTTTTTGCTCTGTGGACAGACTAAACCTGTCTTTAGACAATAGGTGATACTCTCTATTCATTATGTTTTAACTGAAAGTTTGTTGAAAGCGACATAAAACTTTATTTGTATCATAAACAAATCTATTCATTATATGGCTGCCTAGACAGCTCCACGCCAACCCTTCATGCACACTTGAAATTATTATAATGTTCTCTAACCATGGTTCTAGTTTACCCAATGGTGGGTACAATTCGGTTGGTTGTATAGGGCTGTACACAACTTTGAAACAAGTGTTACCATAGCAAGACTAACTACACCCTGGATTCATTGTAATTTACAAGTACTACGAAGACGTAATTATACCCCCCCCCCCCCCCACACACACACAAAAGTAGTCTTCTTGAGGGGGGTGTATATTGGTTTCATCCGTCTGTCTGTCCGTCTGTAGACCTTTTTCGTTTCCGAACTCTAATTAAAGAATAATGAGAACTACAATCACGAAACTTTGCACGATAGTTGCCCATCAGGGGTGTGGAAATACAAGTTTTCTCCACTTGTCCCTGGACAAGTAAAAGAGGATTTTCTACTCGTCCAGAATCAAAATGAACTTGTCCGCTAAAGAGTAAATAGAAAAGTTTGAAAAAAACATTGCCTTTTGATGAAGAAAATGCTGGTATGCAGCATTTTCTTCATTAAAAACAATGTTTTCTACCCCATGATATGAACATTTGGATGATTTCTCTCTTAATTCTTTTAAGTAACATTCCAAGATCTGCCCTGGTATTTACTTGTCCTTGGACAAGTGGCTTAGAAAAATTTACTTGTCCTCAAGTACAAAAGCCCGAGTCAGACAAGTCGGGCATGGGAATTCCACACCCCTGCCCATGACCCAAGGAGGTGCCCTATTGCTTTTGGGTTAAAGGTAAATGTCACAATTTGACTTTGTCCGAAAACCAATTACGGAACTGGGACAAAGCACCTATGGGGGTTTAAGTCTGCTTTGCGACAGAACTAGTCGTTTTTGAGCCCTTAGCTGCTTGTTGCACATAGTTTTATACTTATCCACCTATTATGGAAGACAAATTTTGGAAAAGGAAGTTTGTCAGGTATAGTGCAATGATGTTCTTTCCTGACATCCAGCAATTCTCTTCCTATTTTGATTGGCAATTATACTCATATTGATAGGAAACAAATGTTGGTCAGGATTCTTGGTGGTTCAAACCAGAGACCTCATGATGGAGACTTGTTAGCAAATTTTTTTGGCCTGTGGCCATGCTTGGCCATAGATTTGGACCAAGAGAGTGTACTTTAGTTTGACAAAGTTGTGAATTTTGCTCTTGATGCAGTCCCTGAGATTGGAGAGTCAAATGATATTTAGTTGTCAGCACTATTTAGAGATGTCAGCTAGACTAGTCACTATGGAGCAATCTAGATGAAAGGGTTTGTCAATACTTCATTGATGATAACTTGATTTGTTACTGAAATCATTAAAACAAAAAAGTAGAAAAAAAAAGACATGAATAAATAAATGAAAATTGATAATAATAATAATAATAAATAATCGTAAAGGGGAAATACAAAAGTATTTTAGTAATATTTTATTTCACTTGGATTGAAAATAAAACATTTTGAATATGATTGTGTGAAAAATAATGATCGAATTAGATGAACTAAAATTATTATGAAACGCACTGCAGTAGTAGCGAAACTTGTTGGTAGCGAAAGTCCCTGGGCGAAACATAAATCGACGATTTTGCATTGTTTAGAGCATAAAATTGTCTTGTCATGATAGTAAAGTTAATAAATATATCTTAGCTTCGATTTTATTACATTAAATCTTAAAAAATACTTAAGAAAAGTTTATTTACGGACTTGGAATATGACTCCCGGCGCCCTCGCCACTGTAGCGGTTATGAGGTAAAATATAGATAAAAACGTATTAAAAATTATATTATTTTAAGTCAAAATCGTTTATCGACCTAATCTCGATGTATCTATATTTTTTTCTTATTTTAAGAAATAATATTTTGTCGTATTTCGGCTTTACAATTTACATAGAACAAAGAGCGATCTCGGGGAGAAATACCCCAGAGCTCAAATCTCGCGGTATAACGAGAGCGAGATTTAAGGTTTTCGAATTCGTGAATTGGGATCGTAGAATGTCCGTCGTCAGTCGTCCGTTGTCCGTCGTGCGTAGTCCACAATTTCTTTAAACATCTTCTCCTCCTAAACCAGTGGGCCAATCTTGATGAAACTTGGCAGGGATGTTCCTTGGGTCAAGCTCTACCAAAGTTGTTCAAATAAATGAAATCCACCCTTAACTTTCCCTTCACCCTTAACAAAAAGGGTGAAAATATGAAAATCTTCTAAAATCTTCTTCTCTGAAACCAGAAGGCAGACAGCTTTCATATTTGGTATGTAGCATCATCTAGTGGACCTCTACCAAGTTTGTTCATATCAAGACCCTGGGGTCATATTTGGGCTTTACCTGGGCCCAACCCTTTTTACATAGAATCAAAGAGCGAAAATCTTTAAAAATCTTCTTCTCTGTAACCAGATGGCAGACAGCTTAAATATTTGGTGTGTAGCATCACCTAGTGGGCCCCTACCAAGTTTGTTCATAACAAGACCCTTGGGTCATATTTGGGCTTTGCATGGGTGCATCCCTTTATCTCTTATGAGCACGAAGGGTAAAAAAATGAAAATCTTCAAAATTCTTCTTCTATGAAACCATAAGGCAGACAACTTTCAAATTTGGTATGTAGCATCATCTAGTGGACCTCTACAAAGTTTGTTCATATCAAGACCCTGGGGTCATGTTTGGGCTTTGCCTGGGCCCAACCCTTTTTACATAGAATCAAAGAACGAAAATCTTTAAAAATCTTCTTCTCTGTAACCAGATGGCAGACAGCTTTAATATTTGGTGTGTAGCATCACCTAGTGGGCCTCTACCAAGTTTGTTCATATCAAGACCTTTGGGTCATATTTGGGCTTTGCACAGGTGCATCCCTTTATCTCTTTATGAGCACGAAGGGTAAAAAAATGAAAATCTTCAAAAATCTTCTTCTATGAAACCAGAAGGCAGACAGCTTTCATAATTGGTATGTAGCATCATCTAGTGGACCTCTACCAAGTTTGTTCATATCAAAACCCTGAGGTCATATTTGGGCTCCACCCGGGCGCAACCCTTTTTACATAGAATCAAAGAGCGAAAATCTTTTAAAATCTTCTTTAATTGAGACCAGTGGGCACACTGCTTTCATATTTGGTATGTAGCATCATCTTGTGGGCCCCTACTAAGTTTGCTCATATCAAGACCCTTGGGTCATATTTGGGCTCCACCTGGGTGCATCCCTTTCAGCTCATATGAGCACGATGGGTGAAAATGGGAAAACCTTCAAAAATCTTCTTCTCTGAAACCAGAAGGCAGACAGCTTTCATATTTAGATTGTTGTATCATCTTATGGACCTCTTCCAAGTTTGTTCATATCAAGACCCTGGGGTCACTTTTGGGGTCCACCCGGGTTCATCCCTTTTTACATAGAATCAAAGAGCAAAAAGGCATATCTGTCTTGCTCTTCGCTGAAAATGTTCCATGGTATTGATCTTAGGCAATTATCTTCTTTTTGACATCTGCCTATCTAATTAATGTGATGTCCCAGGGGTCATAGAGACTCAGGTGAGTGATCTAGGACCATCTTGGTCCTCTTGTTCTATAAACCCGTTCTTATGACGTCATTTATCTTTTGAGCTAGATGCCTGCAGTTAATTGGGTCACAACTTCAATGCAGCAACTTAGCTGTGCATAATGCATATCTCAGAAAACTTTAACACAAAAAATATTTTTTGCATGTGACTAAGTTTCAGCCTTTTTTAAGACATTGCCAAAAAATAAGCCATGAATGATTAGTTTAGTAAATAATTCTTGCAGCTAACAAAAATACCCATAATGCACCATCAAATGACCTAATTTTCCACTTTTCCCGGCTGCATGTAGTAGTAAGAATGTAAACATCCGGTTATCATTTTGTTCGATTACGTAATGAGGTTTCACACCCTACAATTAATACTCGAGTGCTGTGGACGGCAAAGTAGACAAGAATGGATATATAGAAATCGGGGATAGTATTTAAGATGCAGACAGTTTGTTTATAAGATGAGGGCTCATCTGGGATTAGGCCAGTGAGCCATTTATGTTGGCATTGTATTGACTTTGTTAGTACATGAAGCACATTACTGCCTATATTATGTATATAGGCTTATCGTCATCAATATATGATTACTCTTAAGGGGGAGTGCGTTATGGGAAACCACTCTCACCACTGTCCTGCATAGCTTCTTTGGATTAAATACTGTGTCTGACACCTGTGTCAGGGAAGATCTTCTTTGGCTCAGTTGTTAGCACATTGGACTTGTAAATAATTTATTTCAATATAACTTTTGGATCCGCATTGGTTCGATACCAGCCCACATCTGCTATTTTCAGCTATACTTTAGTTGCAGACAGTTTGTTTATAAGAACATTTTCAGGGATAATTATACCTCAAAATATACACATGCAAAAATATCTCATTTAGCCAAATGTAATGAGAAATTAAGAATATTTGGCGAGAAATTTTGCCAGGTCCTTTACTAAATTACATTTCGCTTTGAGATTTCTCTCTCATTAAGCCAGTTTGAGATTTCTGAATTGAGAGAATTTCTCATTATCTCACCCCAAAATTATCCCTGCATATTTATGGAATTACTTTATGTGCAGAAGAGTTGTTAAAAGTTGCAAACTCAGAATTGTTTTCATAAGGATATGTAACAGACTTTCAGCCATTCTTAACATTTTTTTATGTAATAAAAAAACAAAAAAAAAAAATAATTCTCTCTCTCTCATTCTCTCTCTCTCTCACACGCACACTCACACACATGGATGGAGCCATATACCGCCGTAACCGTCAATTCATTCATAAAACGCGTGAGAATTTTGGGATAAAACCGACAGTTCCAAACATCCTTTGTCCTGAACAATCGACACCGATAGAGAATAATCAAGGTTATTCAGATCAAAGTTTATTAAGTATGAGCCCTAATTCTAGGATTGAGAACAATGATCAAATGCAGTTGCAGACTGATCAGAAATATGGTTACCAGACGCGAAGTGGCCGGGTTGTAAAACCAAATAGACTTTATCAGGCAGAAGAATGGAGTAAATAGATTTTGTAATTAGGGTCCTGTCTGTCCTTGTTTAAAGGTCTCTTACATGAATTAATTGGATTTTCCAGATTTTGACAACATTTAGTTGATAGACAGGAAATTTATGTTTATGTACTTTATTACATGTCAGGCTGTAAATATGTTTTTTTTTATAATTAGTTATGTTGAGTATTTATCCTTTCCATTATTTCGTTATTTTAGTTAATGTGATGATTATAACAATTTCATTCAGGAAACTGGAACAACACACACCTTGGAAAGGTAGCATCTACATAAATCCTTGATCCACCAATATAAATTACTTTGATAGCGTCATATGGAAGTTGCCCCTGTTTAGCTCTAGACTGGCAACTTGGGCTTTTTTCAGGACCCTGTGTCCACAGTGGGCAGGGTTTTAGTCTGACATCAACAAAAAGGGGTCCAATTAATAGGATCTAAGGAGCCCTTTCTTAAGTTCTGGGAGTCCCTTCTTTAAGTATAGGCTATTTCTTTTCGGCTATAATCTTGTATTTTGTAGATTCAAAGATATTGCCCAGTTAAAAACAAAGAAACTGATACAAGTATATTAGTACTTGGGGATCAACTTCAGGAAAGATTTGAAGACTGTATAAAGTAGTCTTCAATTCTGATTTGTTTGTTTGTTTGAATGGGTTTAACGCTGCTTTCAACAATCTCGCAGTTATATCGCAGCGACCAGAGCACCTAACAATGGATTCCTGGTATTTCTTTCACCTGTACTACCATTTCACCCTTTCCTAGCCTCCGCCTGCTATTTCACATAGGTTTACGATTATCTACCCATTGGTGAAAGACAAACGTCGGAAAGGATATTTGCCGCCACCGGGGATCGAACCCACGACCTCCAGATTGGAAGACTATGACTAACCAACTGCGCTGTGGTGGTGGCTGTCTTCAATTCTGAACTGAGGTTGATTCCCAGAGAGTCTGTGGGACTCACAATAATCACATAGTTTTAAGGATCCTGGCTATTTATTTTTGAATCTCAGATGCTCAAAGCCTGCATCCCATAAAACCCTGTTTGAGTCTGTCATTTGTGCATCCCATCAGAAACTTTTTCGATCAAAAATCTTCTCAGCAACACCTGGATGAATTTCAATCAAACTCTATACAAATCATTTATTTTTGTGACCCTCTTTCAAAGTTGCTCAAGAAATATTAATTCAATGAAATACATGCCCTTTATTGACAGGGTTTATTTCTATATGAGTTAAAAATTGACCTTTCTCAGAAACTAAATGGTGGATATCAACCACATTTCGATGCAAATGAACTTTTGGTGATCTATAATATCACTGCAGAAAATTAGATTGTAATGGGATGAAAAATTTATGTTACATAGTGGGAACTCTGAAAATCATTGTCTCAGACTAATTTACAAGGGAGATCATGGGAATTGTACCTGAATGATATTTGAATGATATTTGGGCAACTTTTTATCAGACTGCAGATAATTACTGTGATCAGTTGAAAAATAGGGCTTATAATGTTATGTGTAAATTTGAAAGAATGATGTAAAGTACTTTCAGGGGTGTGGAAATACAAGTTTTCTCCACCTGTCCTTGGACAAGTAAAAGCGGATTTTCTTCTCGTCCAGGATCAAAATGAACTTGTCCGCTAAAGAGTAAATAGAAAAATTTGAAAAAAACATTGCCTTTTGATGGAGAAAATGCTGGTATCCAGTTCATATCCATGATACGAACATTAGGATGATTTCTCTCTTAATTCTGTTAAGTAACATTCCCAGATTTGCCCTGGTATTTACTTGTCCTTGGACAAGTGGCTTAGAAAAATTTACTTGTCTGTAAGTACAAAAGCCCGAGTCGGACAAGTCGGGCATGGGAATTCCACACCCCTGAGTACTTAACAACATTCCTTATTTGCTTATGACCATTTTGAAGAGATAAACCCTTGTCATGCTGAATTAAAATCCACGTTCATAATTGCACTCATATCAAAGTACTGAAAGCCCTAGAATCCAAGGGTGAAGATAATCTTTCTTTGAAGATTAAATTTATTAACAACTCTGCCTTGAAAGGGGACAGACAGGTGGTGTTGACTAAGATCAGACTGCACATAGGTGCAGGCTGATCTTTGTCTATACCTCTTGTCAAAACAGGAATATTCCGGGTTCAGCATGACAAGCGTTAAGGTCTGTGGAACAAATCAGGTTTGCCAACCAGCAGTCCAACATCTAAAATACAGAATTTTCATGTTTTCTATCATACTTCAAATGACTATGCCTTCTTTGAACTCTGCAGGCCTCATTTTGACTCAAACCATAAGTAAAGTATGTTTGATCCGATTAGTAAGACAGGTCTTCAAAATATCTTTCTATTTTATTAGGTCACCCATCATCTACAATATCCACCCAAGACAACACTGGTGTATTCGTATTTTGAGAGTCGAGGAGGCAAGTTTCCAACAACAGTTTTCTTTGGTCTACAATACATCATAAAGAGATGGCTTTGTGGTAAAGTTGTTACAGAAGATAAGATTAAAGAAGCAGAGGAAATATACAAGGCACATTTTGGAAATGAACTGTTTAATGCTGAAGGTTGGAGGTATATCTTAAAGGTAGGCTTTACTCCTCTAGTCCTCATCAATTGAATGACTTATATTCTATAAATATTATTGCCAATTATATCAACTATAAAAGTGAATCAATTGTAAGTATTCCATAGTGTATGATATCAAACCCTTAAGTAGACAGTAAAGACCAAGATCAGCCTGCACAAATTGGCAGTCTGGTTTTAGCCTACGCTGCATGCTTCTCACTTAACTATTGTATGAATACATGAGCTGGCTAGTAAAATGTCCCAAAATTTGGCAATTTGTTTGAGTTAGAAATTTGTTTCCAACAATTTTTGTGCCTTCTGATTGGCTGAAAACTTGGTTCAATGAAAACAATTTTTAGTATGGTGCTAATTTTTAAACTTGAACGCAAAGTAGTCCCCTAAGAAATGTCTTTTTATGGAGAAATTCTTCAATTTTGCTTCATGATATTGAAAATTATAAGTTATGAAGAGAGAATTTTTTAATTTCGTGGATGTATGAAACTAAAAACTTAATCACACTAATGTATGAATCCACTCTGCATATTCATACAGTGTGATCAGGTTTTTAGTTCCATATCTCAATGAATTTAAAAAAAAAGCTCTCTTCATCTCTTAATTCAAAGTCAGTAAGATAAGGTTTCAAGAAAATTTCCTGTGATTCATGATTGTGGAGGCAGACATACAGTATGCAGAATGCCTGATGTCTGATAAAGTGCTTAGCTTCAGATATTTTGTTATCTTAACCGTAATAAAAATATAGGTGATATTTTGGATTTAAAATTTGAATATTTTAATAAAACTTCCACAAATCTTATGTTGTAGGAACTCACTGGAATATTCCGTTTTAGATGATGTAAATGAGTACCTACAACACAGAGTTTTATTGAGAAATAAAGATGTTAGCTTGTTGTTGACCCCATTATTATCAGTACCTATGTCTTAACTTCAAAATTTACAAATTTGTTGTCTTTGTCTGTCAAACCCTAAAATGTTGGCACTCATTGGAATCATGTTTTAAGGATATCTCAGCAGGTGAATATCCCCGAAAAACAACTGAGTTTGGAATAGAAATAGTTGAACCAGATTGTCATCTCTTTCTGTAATCTGGAGCCTCAAAGTGCATGTCAGTATTGATTGGTCATTGATTTTCAATTGGATTCATCATCAATCTATTGCTTAACTAACCTTTACAGAAGCTTGGCAAATTTGACCCTTATCTCTACTCACACTTGTGTGACAGAAAACTAAATCTCATATTTTCTTTGTGACAATTTCAGAACATTCTGTTGTATCAAATTGTAGTCAGCTATGAACTCTAGATAAAGGGATTGTTTTTGCTTTCAAAATGAAATAAGTATTTTCTGTCATAGAAATCATATGTTGTGGATAATCACCAAAATTGTCTCATTAAGGTGATTGTATTAAGTACCCATAACATAGGGTTTTGATGGAAAAAAAGTTTTATATTTTCATTGCTTTCTCTTATCTGGATACCTTTAGTGTCTATTCTAGGATTCAGAAAGTAGGGGGGGGAATTTTGTTGAAAATCAGCAAAATTGCTTAAAAGATTGGAATTTATGTTCTTTCTCTATGTAAAAAAATCTCCAATTATCTTCAAAAATAGGAGGGACTTTTAAAAAGTATGTGCTAAAATGTGCAATCCCCCCCTCCTAGAATAGACACTGTTGGACCCTTGTCACATCTACAATGGTAGAACCATAAAAAATATTGGATATAAAATCAATGTTATTGACAATGCATCCTTTTTAATGGACCCAGGTTTTGTAAGTCTGAGACTCTCAAATAAGTAGCCAGGACCCACAAAACTATCTGATGGGAATCCCAAAAACAGCTGGGGTCAGCTTTAGAAAAGAATTGAAGACTGATGCAAACATTCTTCCATTTTTTTTCCCGAAGTTGATTGACAGATAGACAATGTATATATGGTTATCAAAACTTCTTTTACCTTCAACAAAGAGGAAATGGCCCTAAATTCATATAAAACAAGTTATAGCTAAAAGGAAATAGTCTATATCCTAAGAAAGGATCCAAAGGGTCCAAATTATCAAGTTCTTTAGACCCTGTTTTGTTGATGTCAGACTAAAAGCCTGACAATGTTATTGACAATTATCATTTATCAATTTTAGTATATTGTAATCTACAAGATTGATAATGATATGGATTGAATGTGCCATGTGAGTGATATTGAAGATTGATCAATAAATTACTTCTGTTTTAGGTATAAATCAGTTCAACTCTTTCTTTTATGACCAGCAACTTTACTAAGTTTTGATTTTAGACTTAGAAAAATACTATGGAGTAGAAATTGATTGTAACAAGCAATTTCTTCTTTGTCTAAAATACATCCCCCCCCCCACATAGGATTGGCTCTTTTTAAATTGTACATGTATGCATCCACTTTTCATCATTGTCATCTACAATTTTTATTCCCCCCCCCCCCCCCCCCCCCCCCCCGCCAACCCACCCCCACCCTTGGTCAGTCCATATACCTTTTTTGTCCAGAGCATTAAAAAAGTATGCAAGCAAGAATCTTGAAACCTCTTAGGTGAATAGATCTCTTAGAGGAGAAGTGCAATACAAAAGAAACATAACTCTACTCGTCATAATTTTTTTTAGTTATTGTCTTTTGTTAAATTTATAATTTTGGTCCTATGCAAGCTAAAGTCAGTGGATAGATCTCATTGAGGAGAAGTGCAGTGAATAAAAAAAGTATCACTACTTGTCGTATTTTTTATTTTTTTCCCTTTGTTAATTGACAAAGAATATGCCTGCCTTATATGGGGAACATAATTGTCTTACAAACATCCCTTGTCCATTTTGAACTGTACTAAAATTTGAAAAACAGGAGACGGTTATATATCTTTCAAGGCTATTAGTTTTGCCAAATTGAATTCTGATATATAATTGTTGTAAAAATTTTAAGATTTTGTAAAATCAATTACACTACAAAAGAAGAAAGTAATAAATATTGATAGAAATTACCTCAGGTTGTATTGAGACAATCTTTTATGATTGCTATTTTAGGTGTCTACTTTAAAATTCAGATTTAACCCTTACCTAATCCTTCTTAAGGTAGTGGACTCGTAATAGTTCTGCTATGTTTTGGAAGTAATGGACTTAAACAGTGTTAACCAAGGTTTCCTAATGATTTTCATTAGGAAACCTCAGTCAATACTGTGAATGATCATGAGTTCTGAAATGTTGCAGAACTATTACAGGTCCACTACCTTAATCAAATTTTGAAAAATGCAACACAAAAGGCTGACTGATGCAGAATGGGATATACTTTTTCTGATGTCTTTGCTACTTTCTGATTATGCTAATAGCATAGCAGCTATGGGCTGTTAGGCTACTGTAAATGGTTGAAGAGGTAAAATAAAATAAATTATTTTACTTTGGGATTATTTAGTGTTGACAAATTTTGATCACTTAGTGCCTAGTGACCATAATATCAGCCATAAGGCAGTCAATGAATCATTACTGTGACATTCATTTCACTGAAATATTAACCCTTTTCTGACTTTTCTTGCTTAAAATTAAAGATGCAAGTGATGTATTTCTGATTCATTTTATGCTATTGATCTGGAGCTATGCCCAAGCTTCAGAGACTATAATATGAATCATTTGGTAAAGATTCATTACTGTGAGATTTATTTTAGTGGAAAGTATATTTAGTCTATTTTAGACTCAGACTTTATTGGTTACTTGGTGCTACTGTAATATGCCCTTCAAAACTATTTTACTATTCAAGCTATTGCTTTGCTTCTTTGTGCTAACTGGTGCTTTATTAACCAAAATGTCAGCCTCTAAGGCAAAGATTCATTACCATTACCATGATATACATGAAATGAAATTTCTTTCAATGTCAATAACAATCAACCATCCAGTGCTTGGAAATTCAAGCTTCCCTGTTCACTGACAGTTCCTTGTTACTACTAGCCAGCTCTCAACTAACAGCCAAAAATAGGGTACTGCTTTCATGCCTTTGTTGCAGTGGCTTATTTCCATGTAATACGATGTTGTGAAATTTCAGAAAACCTGTTTCTTAGAAATTGCAAAAAAGATTTCTACCAAATTTCACAGGGAAGCCATTGATTGAAAGCTGTAACTTATGTTCAAAGGCTGTATTTCTTAGACTAAGTGTCACCCTTTGCTACTGATTATGTCAGTTAAACACATTTTTTCACTTATGTTTCAGAAATATGATGGTTATCTACCCTTGCGAATAAAAGCTGTCAGAAGGCTCTGTCATTTCTTTTGCAGGAACATAATGGTTATCTGCCCTTGAGGATAAAAGCTGTCCCAGAGGGCTCTGTCATCTCTTACAACAATGTTTTCTTCTATTTCAGGAACATGATGGTTATCTGCCCTTGAGGATAAAAGCTGTCCCAGAGGGCTCTGTCATCCCATACAAAAATGTACTCTTCACAGTGGAGAACACAGATCCTCATTGTTACTGGCTCACAAACTATTTTGAGGTAACTATTTTAGCCTGGTTGTGTATAAGGGGTGTTTGTACTGCTGTGCCGTACAAGCTTGCTTTTATAGCGATGTGATAGAGTATATTGGCTTTTGGACAGAGAGGTTCCAGATTTGAATATTTATCAGTGTGTTACATTTGGCACCCAACATAAATAACCCGCATGAGATGGTGGTTGTGTGATATATAGTAGTTGATGATGTTGAATAAAGATGATATGTTGAAGAAGGGAGTGTATGTAGCATGGTTGTATATAAGGGGTGTTTGTACTGCCTTGCCATACAGGATAACTTGTATAGTGACATGGTTGATTATTTGCTTTGGGACAGAGATGTCACAGGTCTGAATTCCAATACGATTTTTGCGGGTTACACTATTTCTTGAAGCTGTTCATACACAATCAATATGATAGTCAGCTATAACAACAGTAACATTAAATGAATCCTCGATAATGCCCATAGACTATTCAATAGCATCTTCAATAGCGTTTATCCTGTATGGTCCACTGAAAGTTTTACAAAGCATAACTCTGTTATTTATTGATAGATTTCAAAACAAATCTGGCACAATTGTTTTTATAAGTGTATTATTTGAAACAATTTAGGAATGGTGAAGTTAAAGGTTATTTGAAATAGAAACTATTTGTCCTTGGATAAATATTGTAGGTATTCCTTGTGTCAAAAAAAATAAGAATATAAGTCCTGGTGATATATATATTGATAATTGTCAAGGCTCTGCCAAGACAAATACCAATTCCCACAACTGAGTTAGATATTTTTCAATACAATACACTAAGTACCTATTAAATTTATAATATAACTTCTATTTGCCTTGTCTTCATCGATGTTTCTAACAGAAATGCAACGTTTCTAGAAATGACCGCATTATGTCATTGTTCTAAAACTATCCATGTGATATCATAAAAAATATCATATGGGATGCTATCACACGGATATTTGTATAGTTGTAAAATAAAAAGATTTTAATAGAGAATAAGTAAGGTATCGCAAAGTGTAGGTAATAAGATAAAAACAAAAGGTTAGCAATTTCTCTCTTGCTTTCCTTGCAGACCTTGCTTGTACAGGTTTGGTACCCAATGACAGTAGCCACCAACTCATATTACCAGAGAGAGATTATTGCCAAATATATGGAGGAGACAGCTGAGACCATGGACAAACTTCCCTTTATGTTACATGACTTTGGATTCAGGGGATCTTCATCTGTAGAGGTACAATAAACATTATGTTGTAACATGATTGCGTAAATACATATATCAATGGCTCAGAGTGAAACAACTGTTTTGCACTGAGCTATCGATATGAAATAACAAGAAATAACATATCGCAATAAAACTGATATGTTATGTGTTTTACTGTGTACACAGACAGATCTGCCCATTATTATACTCAATGTCATCTTAAACGGGAATGTTGATGCTTTTGACGTCATATAACCCACATGCTAGATGCGGACCTTCATTTTCTGTGAAATTCTCCCAAAGCCATATGATGCCCACCATTTTCTGTGAAATCCTCCCAACACCAATATCAATTGGAGGGGGGAATGCCTTGATTGCAGGCTACATTGTTAAAAATCCTTAGAAAATGACCTTTAGACAATGGAACACCAGACATTATACTGAAGGCAAATGAATCCAATTCTGCTTTAGTGCTTTACCAAAACTGAACCTCCTACCTATGAATTAGAGCTTGTTTAAACATATTTCTATGTAAATAAAATCTGTCAATCTGTCTGTAGACTCTCAGTTCTTAGCTCACCTGAGCACAAAGTGCTCATGGTGAGCTATTGTGATCGAACAATGTCTGTTGTCAGGCATGTGGCGTCCGTCGTCCAAAATTTCTTTAAACATCTTCTCCTTCAAAACCAGTGGGTCAATCTTGATGAAACTTGACAGGGATGTTCCTTAGGTCAAGCTTTACGAAAGTTGTTCAAATAAATGAAATCCACCCTTTGCTTTTCCTTTACCCTTAACAAAAATTGTGAGAAAAGGAAAATCTTCACAAATCTATTTCTCTGAAACCAGAAGGCAGACAGCTTTTATATTTAATATGTAGCATCATTTAGTGGACCTCTATAAAGTTTGTTCATATCAAGACCCTGGGGTCATATTTGGGCTCCACCTGGGGGCAACCCTTTTAACATAGAATAAAAGAGCGAAAATCTTTAAAAATCTTCTTCTCTGAAACCAGATGGCAGACAGCTTTCGTATTTGGTTTGTAGCATGATCTAGTGGACTTCTACTAAATTTGTTCATATCAAGACCCTGGGGTCATATTTGGGCATTGCCTTGGCACATCCCTTTAAGCTCTTCTGAGCATGAAGTGTAAAAAAGGGAAAATCTTAAAAAAATTCTCTGAAACCAGAAGGCAGACAGCTTACATATTTAGTACGTAGCATCATCTAGTGGACCTCTACCAAGTTTGTTCTCTTCAAGACCATGGGGTTCCATTTGGGCTTCACCTGGGTGCATCCCTTTTTACATAGAATCGAAGAGTGAAATGGCATATCCTTCTTGCACTTGGCTGAAAATATTGCATGGTATTGTTCCTATGTAGAAATGACCTCTTTGTTGACATCTGCCTATCTAATTAATGTGATGTCCCGGCATCAAAGAGACTCAGGTGAGCAATCTAGGACCATCATGGTCCTCTTGTTTTACTTTAACTCAAAAAGCATATAAATTGACCTTAATCAATGATGTTAGGCTTGTAAAAACATTTTTTTTAAAGCCAAGAAGTTAATCTAGGTTTTGGCCATTGGACTAGATAGAATTATTATCACATTTGGAAGTTAAAACACAATCATATTGATTTTATTTTCCAGTCTGCAGGTATTGGGGGCTGTGCCCATCTTGTAAACTTCCAGGGAACAGATACTATAGCTGCCATATCTACTGCCAGAAAATATTACTATTGTAATATGGCAGGATACTCTATACCTGCTGCTGAACATAGGTAAGGCATTATCGTTATATGGTTTCATATATATCTACAGGCAGGAAATATTACTATTGTAATATGGCAGGGTTCTCTATACCTGCTGCAGTACATAAGTAGGCCATTACCTCTCTATGGTATAAAATACTATTATAATATGGCAGGATACTCTATACCTGCTGATGATAATAGGTAAGCCAATACCTCTCTATTGTATAAAATACTTTTATAATATCGCGGAATACTCTATACCTACTGATGATCATAGGTAGGCCATTACCTCTCTATGGTATAAATCATAATAAAAGGGAAATATTACAATTGTAATACGGTCGAATACTGTATACCTGCTGCTTAAGATAGGCAAGTCATTAACTCTCTATAGTATAAAACATAACTACAGCAAGGAAATATTACAATTGTTATATGGAGGGATAGTCTTTGCTTGCTGCTGAACATTGGCAAGTCATTACCTCTCTTTGGTAAAAAACATCTACTGCCCTGACATATTACAATTGTTATATGTAGGGATACTCTATACCTGCTGCTTAAGATAGGCAAGTCATTACTTCTCTAAAGTATCAAACATAAGTACAGCCCTGAAATACTATTATTGTAATTTGGAGGGATAGTCTATACTTGCTGTTGAACATAGGCAACTGATTACTTCTCTATGGTATAAAACATACAATTAGCTAGGAAATATTAATACTGTACCAGGCGGGATTCGCTATACCTGCTGCTGAACATAGGTAAGATTTTGATAATTTATCTTATAAGTAAGAAAATTTTGCATGGTTTGCAAATATCTTTAAGTTACACATACATTTAAAGTTTTTCTTGTCAAACCTTTGAAATTAACAAGGAGCCTTAATAAAAAGCCCTACAGATGGTTCAAATCAGTGAAAACCTTGACATATTATTCTTAAGCTTGAAAGATATACATTACATATGCAAGTAATAAGGTGACTATTAATTTGTCAATATTGAGCTGTTGTTTTATTGATTATTATGATTGCAGTACAATAACTACATGGGGTAAGGAGGGTGAGGCAGACGCTTTCCGCAATATGTTAGAAAAGTTTCCTAATGGACTAGTTGCATGTGTTAGTGACAGCTATGATATCTGGAACGCTTGTCGAGAATTATGGGGGAAGCAGCTGAAAGCCAAAATTATAGAGCGAGGAGAGCAAGGAGGAACGCTGGTTGTGAGACCTGACTCTGGGGATCCACCGGAGGTTGTTGTCAAGGTAATTGCAACGGGTCATGATAAAACCCATTCGGAACACCACTCGCCCAATCTCACGATCAACCTCGGATGTACAGAGACGGACTATTTTTAAAAATTACGGGAAACCCTTGGAATAACTCGATGACTTCAGTTAAAATGGCGTTAGCCCTTGAAACTGTAAGTGAAAACATTTGACGTCGCCAACGCTACTCGTTTATCATATCCAAGTATAAATATCTTTAGATTCTTAAATAACGGCTGAAAAATCTTAATTTTTGAGAATGATTCGTCATTCTCAAAAATTAAGTTTTTTCAGCTGTTATTTACTGTAAAAGATATAAATCTACAATGCTAGTTTTTCTTACACTGTTTCCACCTAACAAAATGCATGATTTTGTTACATACCTATCCGCCTTACATACATCCGAGGTCTGTTGCAGTTTACGGAAATGGCAGAGTGATGTTCTGAATGGTTAAAACCATCCGCCGATGATAAACCCTTGTCATGCTGATCATGGATTATTCCTGATTTGACTGGTGGCATAGACAAAGATAATATGTGCAGTCTGATCTTAGTCTGTACCACCTTATTTTTCATTTAGAATCAGTAATGTTTGAAAAAATCCTAATTGAATGTTGTATCAGAATTAGTGCATCATGTGCATTCATCAAGTTGACTTAAGGTGGTGGCAGTTTTAATGCCCCATTCTGAAATCAGCCAGACACTGGGATTTCTTGGAAAACTGAGTAACCTTTCAAAACCATAGAAATCGAGAAGCTGAATCAAGTATTGTAATAAAAACATTGTTTTAATGCCTAAAAAGGTAATATTAGGATCTTGTAGAGCTCTGATGTTGACCTGGAAAAGTCAAAATCAGTCAATCACAATATTTTTAGCTTTACACAGTTTCTACCCTATATGCATTTTTGCCAAGATTTTTATGCCCCCGTATCGAGAGATCGGGGGCATATTGTTTTACTCGTGTCCGTCTGTCTGTCTGTCCGTCTGTCTGTCCGTCTACCCGAAAACTTAACCTTGCCAATATCTTCAAGCCTATTCAAGATACAAAGCTAATATTTGGCATGATGATAGATCTCAATGATCCGCAATCCGCTGGTAGCAAAGTCAAGGTCATGTGACAAGGTCATGGTCATCTGTCAAGGTCAAACTTTGAAAAAAAATGCCGTTCCAGGGGCATTCGTGTTTCACAAACACATCTTGTTTTAGCTTGGCTGTTTTCTGTGAAAACCCAAGGTATTGCTATAGCCTTGGAGTTGTCTTTTTCATTGTCTTGTAAAAACTTTGACATTTTGTGATATCTCTAGTTCTTCTGAAGGCATTCACTTGAATCTTGGCACACATGTTCCCTATCATAAGAGCAACCTATGAAGAGGTATAACTCTAGATGCATTTAGTGCAATTTATTCCCCTTTTTTAACTTAGATTTTTATCCACCATCCAGGACTCAACAGCCAAATGTAGGCACCTATAGGCTGTGCTCTTGTTTTACACATGACAATGTTTAACCATTTGTAAAAGAAGCTGAGATCTCTATAGATCCCATTTCTAAAAATGCAGGTAAAAGAATTATCTCAGTAGTTTGAGAAAATCTGCAGAAAAAGAAAAGTTTGAATCCTGGGTTTGGCTTTAAATACCAGTTAAAGTTTATAGGCAAACCAGAAATTTGGTTTTAAACATTTTGCATTTAGAGAAAACTTGATTTCCATTTGTCTGACTTTTAGCTTAGTGGAATTCTGATCTTGTTCAACTAACAAATTCCTGATAAAAGTTAATTATCTGCAAGCATTTCAAATTGTTGCATCTATGTAAAAAGTCAACACGGATATGCTCAGTAACAACTTTACTCCCTATGAAAATATGAATTACTCTGACATTCATTCTGACTGTTCTTGGACTTAAAAGTTCTTTGTTAAAGTTGAACGTGCCATATCTTTTACCTGTTCACCAGTCTCTCGTCATACTTAATTTAAACTTTTGCAAAACTGTATTAAAAATAAAGTGCTGGAAGCATGAAATGCAATGATTGTGAGATAGTATTTTATATAAAAAAAAATATTTTCAATTTTTTCTATATTGATAAGGATTATTAGTTAGCGTGGACTAAGATCAGTGCAGGATGATCATTGTCTATACCTTCTGCCAAAGCTGGATTACTCCAGGTTCAGCACGACAAGGATTGAATTTATCCAATATCATTATTGAGTTGCAGTTATCAACCAGCACTCAGAATAGTCTAGTCTAACTGTCTACTGAGAGCTTTTTAACCCTTGTCATGCTGAACCTGGAATATTCCTGCCTTGGCAGGAGCTACAGACAAACATCAGCCTGCACATATGTGCAGTCTGATGTCACCTGTTTTACCTTTTTTGAAACCAGAAAAGCTTAAAAATTTAATTTTCAGTATGAAAACCGATTGGCATGTTGTGCCTCCAGTGCTTTGAGCACTTTGATTTTGTAGCAATTTTGTCAATAGTTTTTATTCAGCATGACTAGGGTTAAGGTAACACAGGCTGTTCAATGTCCTCCGTGTAGGTCATTGTCAGACACATGGTCAGAAATGTGCATAGCAAAATTAAATCTAGACCTTCGCTGTAATTTTGATTGGTAGCTTTCATAATTTACAGTACAGTCAAACTTGCTCGAGCGACCATGTGTATTTAGGCCCATTTTTATTAAGCGACCCCTTGCAAAATCCCCTTCTTTAAATCAAAATATCTTGAAAAGTTAGTAGGTATAGTTAGTCCAATAGTTATTGAAAATGAATCCTATGTATTTAAAAATCACCAGAATCGTCTCAATAAGACGATTTTATTGAGTTTTTACAGCATAGGATTATAGAGAATTTTGCGATAATATGCATTTTCAATCAAAAACTTTGTTTCTTATTTATAATCAAGACGAGTATTGAGCGGCCATTTTCTTAACAACAGTTTTTTGTGATCCCCTTAGTGGTTGCTAAAAACATGTTTTACAGCATTTGGAGACTTTTCTATTGATATCCCTTTAAAGGAAATCTGTCAAGGTCTAGCTCTTTTTTTTCAAGGATGTATTTTTCTGAAATAAATACTTTCAAAAATATAGATTTAAAATAATAAAATTAAGTCGACAATTTCCTTTTGTAAGGCTTACTATGTTTGTACAAAGGTCATTTTTGTCGATCAATGTCAAGGTCAAACATCATGGTGATATATTTCATGTTTTTACTTTCAGTGTTTAAACATCCTAGGTGAACAGTTTGGGACAGAAACTAACAAGAAAGGGTACAAACTCCTTCCTTCTTGTATCCGAGTGATACAGGGTGATGGGATCAGTTACGAAACTCTCAGCGATATTCTAGAAAACATGAAGAAACATAAATGGAGCGCTGAAAATTTGGCTTTTGGTAGTGGAGGTGCGTTATTACAGAAGATGGACAGAGATACTCAGAAATGTGCTTACAAATGTAGCTTTGTAATCACAAATGGAAAACAGGTAAATGATACATATTGGTGGCTCAGTGCCAAACAGTTGAAGCTGCCTATAAACATATAAGCAGTTACAACTGTTATGCTTGAGACATTGATATACAAACTGAGTCTCTGGGAACTTAGTTTTTAAGGTCCACAAGGGCTTTACTGAAGAGTTTGTAGTCCCAGATTAAGGTCACTTTTGTGTAACAAATAGCCCATTTTAGATACTTAGTGAACTTTTTTTTCTTTTCAAAACATGTTACAAATGAACATGTATAACTGTTGAAGACAAATTTTCAGTTCACTTTGATGTCAGAGTTATCTGCCCTTTGCTCATATACACTTTTTCAGATGCATATATATTTCAGATTTATACATTCCTCTGAAAGCAATAGAATTCCTGAATAATCAATTAAACTGAGATTAACCTTGATGTTTAGTACGGTGTCTCAGGCCTTCATGAGCCTCTTGTTTCTTTCTCTTGTATTAAGATTTTGTTGATTGCATGACTTCAATTACTGATTGTTAGTCATTAACCTCATGCTAACAAGACCTGCCCTGTCTTAAGAATGCCAAAATGGTGCAAGAACTTTGCCATTTATATCCTGCTTTGCATGTGCACTTGCATGCAAAGTGGGGTATAAATGGCAAACATTTTGCTCCAGTTTGTCATCCTGAATGCAGGACCGATTTGCAAATTCAGGTATTGGTTGGCTGACTTGTGATGCTTTTGTTGTGATTTTGCAGTTGGCCAATCAAGGGGTAAGTCAAAAACCATTGTAAGTGCCTTACTAAAAGGCACTTACAATAGTTTTGCACTGACCCCTCAAAATGTATTTGATGATTTGTTTACCAAGAAATTGTAAGATTTGCTTTTGTCTGTAGGTGAATGTATTCAAGCAGCCAATCACAGATTCAGGGAAGAAGAGCAAAAAAGGGAAATTATCTTTAGAACAGTTAGGTGAAGACAATTACAAAACACATGAGGAGGGGACAGGGGATCCAAAAAAGGTACGATACCAGGGTTATATTGCATGGAAAATTCTAGCCTTTTGATTGACTGTAATACCATGATTGATGAAAAACTGAAATATATTATACATGTAGCAGCTCCATTATATCTTATATCTTGGATTCCCATCTGTTTGTAAAATTAAATTTTGTTCTAAATAATTTTATTCTAGTTATTATCACCAAGATTTGTGCACTCTGATTGGCTGAAAAATTTGTGTAATTACTCAGTGAAAACAATTTTGATTACGCAGCTATTTTGTTTCCTAAGAAAGTCCCATAAACTATTCATGTATTTGAAGGTAAATCTTTACATTTTTTGCTTCAAGAAATTAAATTATAAGATATGAAGAGAATAATTGTTGATTTCATTGAGGTATGAAACTTTAAATCTAATCATATGCTGTGTTCTTGTTTTGTATAAGAAATCTAAGTATTTATAAATGCGAATTGTAACCTATACTATAAAGGAAATATTAACCCTTGTCATGCTGAATAAATTTTGGCCATAAATTTTCATCAAAGTCAAAGGGCAAAAAGCACTGTAAGCTCCAACTGTAGGTCAATTTTTATTTGAAAAACTAAATCTTTTGACAATTCTGATTTGAAAGTGAGAAACAGGTGGTGTAGACTAACATCAGACTGCACATATGTGCAGGCTGATGTTTGTCTATAGCTCCTGCCAAAGCAGGGTTCAGCATGACAAGGGTTAAAATGCCTCATTTATTTACAGGATGTCTTAGAAGAGGTGTTTGAAAATGGAAAGTTATTAAAGGACTACACTTTAGATGATATTAGACAGAGAGCGCAATGTAAACGAGTACCGCAAAAAAAGAAATAGTGAGAACTACTCAAGGATACTTCATTGTCAGCTAATTGCCATTTTATATGTTGTTATTGAATCATGTTGTTGAAAGGGGAAAGTTTATTATAATTTAGCAATATAATCATGAGTAAAAAGTAGCAAATTTTGTGTAACTGACATAATTGAACATAATTTGCTGAATCTGCCCTTGTTATTGATACCTGATCAATGACAGACATTCGGTCATCAAATGGGAATGTGTATGTTCAAATGATAATTGTTCATTCAAGATACATTTTCACCTTCAAAGGTCAATTATGTTATTTTGATGGATTAGTGAGAGGGTCTTCATATTTCACATGTTTAATGCTTTTGACAAAATCTGTCTATTGGTACCAACCTCAAGATCATGGGTCAAAGTTGTTTTTAAATGTCAAACATGTGTTAGATTTAACATTGGTTTTACTCCTGATTTCAATAGGGGATCAAATTATTTTCTGAAAAATGGCAGTTGAAAGAGCATTGCATCTTGT
Organism: Fragum whitleyi; assembly: GCA_948146395.1. Classification (NCBI taxonomy): domain Eukaryota; kingdom Metazoa; phylum Mollusca; class Bivalvia; order Cardiida; family Cardiidae; genus Fragum; species Fragum whitleyi. The sequence continues at coordinate 68,532,597 of OX411550.1, forward strand.
AATTTGTAACATGTGAAAACTTATTTCATCGAAATTCATTTTGAATATTGTTTGTCACAAATGCTAAAAAAATGTTTTGGCAGGGGAATTAATTTAGATTTTCAACAACAGGAAATTTGCATTTCAGAGTTTGCTTTGAATAAGTTTACTGTAGGGACTTCTATAACCACACTAAAGGGGCCCTGTAGTAATAGGCATTCACATATTGTTTTCACTAAGTCTTGTCAATAGAAAGTTCCCAGGTTTGACCCCAGACAGTGGCACTCATCCTTCCTGACGATTTGTCTACCCCCAAGGGGTTGATAATTTTAGATCTGTGTGGAATAGCAGCCGAAGGCTAGGAAAGGATGAAATGGTAAAACTGATGTGAGAAATATCAGGAATCCAATTTTGGTTCTCCAGCTGTGGTGATATGACTGTATAATTTTAAAAGTTGATTAAAAACCCCATTCAAAGAAACAAATCACTTGTCAATGGACAACTATACAGCAACGATTCACTTTTCTTACTAGCAAAATAAGGATCAGCGCAAAACTTCTATGAGTGCCTATATATATAGGCAATTTTAATTGTTATGAGTTGACCCTATGCAATTCAAAATTTTGAAAAGTAATCATTCCAAATTTTGTCATTATAAAGCCCTACAAAAACAGAAGCCCTACACAAACAAAAGTCCAGTGTTAAAAGGTAATGCATTAGACACATCATCTTATTTACAATTGAATCTCTTTGAGCATTGCTATTTGAAAATCAACCATTCAGAATCTAGCCAGTAATGCCACAAATTGAGCTTTAAAATGGATTTTGATAGGCACAGGACTAAGGATTTGGAGAAAGACATGTCCTGATTCCCTAGGAGATTGTTCAGAGCAGTCAATTTTCCAGATTTACTAGGCATTCAACATTTGTAGCTGAAAAATAAATGTTCTTAATTTGACAATAAAATGATCTACCATCTATCTAGTATAAATATATTTATCTGATGTGCAGTTGATATAGGTGATCTATGCTTGGTTATCAAATAGTGGGGCTCATTTTAAATATAGTGCTATACACATGTAAATTTAAGAATGTGCTTTAGAGAATACATATATTGTTGATTCAATTTTGTAAGAACTTATGTTATATACTTCCATGGATCAGTATGAGAAAAGACCCTTTGTACTGAAAAAATGGTGGTTTCCTTCAGGTTCTTTTGTATTGTTTATAATACAAATTGTTGTTGTCAAATGTCTAGAGAGAATGATAGACTTACATTCAATGTTTTGTACTGTTAATGATAGACATCCATTGTCATCTAGGGCTCTTGGAATTTGTTAGTTACGGGTTATTTTGCCTGAGTGTATATTTTAGCTTTTTCATTAGAAATCGTCTTCACAATGGCTGCTCGAGAAATGATAATGAAATTTTAAAGGAACAATTCTTGTAATTGAAGAATTTTGTTAACATGTAAAGAAAAGTTGAGCAAAATGATTACATTTGTAACTTAGTCTTTTTTTGATAGAACATTTTCCAGATAAGTTATTAAACGGTTTATAGTTTCATAAAGACCTCAGATCTGTAAAAGATTGTTGATTTGGTGAAATCTTAGCTCTGTTTGAGAGGGGGGAGGGGGTATTGGAATTATTTAATAAATCAGTATATCTAGGTCTTAGAAAAGTGTCACTTACTCAAGTACCTCTTGTTTGTAAAGTTTATGACTATTATCATTTTCTGATCCAAAATTTTTCTCAAGTTGGACCCAACCAAAACTTACTTGTTTTATAATATCCATCACTCCCTGATGTGTAAAAGTTAACCCATGGTTAAATAAAGACTGGAAGTTATTTCAACCAATCAGGGTTAATGTTTTCTGATTGGCAGAAATTTATTTCGGGTTAGAATCAATGGTCATTTTAAGCTCCACTGGCCAAAGGCCAGCGAGATATTATCATAGCAGTGTGTCATGTGTCTCTGTATCTGTCTGGCATCAGTGAGTGCGTAAACTTTACTTTAAAGCTCCTCCTTCTCCTCCTCAACAAATTGGCAGATTTGACGAAACTTGGCAGAAATGTTCCTTGGGTGACCCTCTTCTTAAGTTGTCCAAGAATTTTTGATTGACCCCCAAATATTGGTTTGGCAGGGCAGGGCTTATTTTCACTTAGAAATCTTTGAAAATCTTCTCCTCCCAAACCTTTGGCCCGATTTCAATTAAATTTGGCAGGAATGATTCTTTGGTGACCCTCTTCTAAAGTTGTTTAAGAAATTTTGTTTGACCCCCCAGATATGGGCTTGTGTGTAGGGGGGGGGGCTTATTATGCCCCCGCATCAATAGATCGGGGGCAGGCATATTGTTTTACTCATGTCTGTCCTTGCCAATATCTTCAAGCCTATTCAAGATACAAAAGTAATATTTGGCATGATGATAGATCTCAATGATCCGCATCGGCTGGTACCAAAGCCAGGTCATGTGACAAGGTCAAGGTCATCTGTCAAGGTCAAACTTTGAGAAAAAAATGCTGTTACGGGGGCATTCGCGTTTCACAAACACATCTTGTTTTCACTATAAATTTTTTTAAAATCATCTTCACCTGAACCATCGACCTGTTTTTAATGAAACTTGGCAATAATGATCCTTTAGTGACCTTTCTTCTAAAGTTGTTCAAGAAATTTGATTGACACCCCAAATATGGGCGTGGCAGGGTAGAGCAGGGCTTATTTTCAACATAAAATTTTTAAAGATCTTCTCCTCCAAAACCATTTGCCTGATTTCAAAGAAACTTGGCATGAATTTCCTTGGTTGACCCCTTTATTAAGTTGCCCAAGAAATTTGGATTGACTTGCATATATTGGTGTGGTAGGGGGGGCTTAATTTCACTATTAAACTAAAAATTGGCGTGATTTCAATGAAACTTGGCATGAATGATTCTTGGATGACCCTCTTCCAAAGTTGTTCAAGAAATTTGGATTTACCCCCAAATATGGGCATGACAGGACAGGTCATAATTTCACTATATAAAACTTTAAAAATCTTCTCCCAAAGCATTTGCCTGATTTCATTGGTCTGATATCAATGAAACATGGCATGAGTGATCCTTGGGTGGCCCTCTCCTACAGTTGTTCAAACATTTTTGTTTGATCCCCCAAATATGAGTGCATGAATGTGGGGCTTATATTCTCTTTAAAATCTTAACTTCTCCTTTCAAACCATTTGGTCAAATTCAATGAAACTTGGCATGGATATTCCTTTGGTGACCCTCTTCGTAAGTTGTTCAAGAAATTTTGATTGACCCCAAATATGGGTGTGACCGGGACTGGCTTATTTTCACTTTGAAATCTTTAAAAATCTTCTCCTTCCCTCTCTTTCTGGACCAATTTCAATCAAACATGGCATGAATATTAAAAATTTTCTTAGGAGCAAATTCTCTTAGTCCTGACTTTTGATGGGCCCATCAATGTGGGTGTGGCAGGTATAGGTTTATTTTCACTTTGAAATTTTAGAAAAAAGCTTCTCCTGCCAATCAATTGGACTGATTTGACTCATTAAATCATTACACAACAGTTCTAAAGAGACTTCAAAGTGTTGTTTTTAGTGTAAGTAATGTTTGTTAAATGACAGTTCGGATATGTTGAAAGCCGGTGGAGCAATACATGCCCTCTTAGGCCTCTTGTTTATACAACCAGGCACAGTTGTCTTGCAAAATATTTTAACCTAAAAACTCACAAAGTTCTACTTAAGACTCTTTGTTTGCCAACTGATTGTTGAATGCTGTGATTTTACATATATTTCAATTCTTACATTATGATTCATTTGCAAGACTACTGGGAGAGCCAAACCCTGGGCCCCCTATAAATATTAAGAAGAAGTGATCTTTGTATCTTCTTACATAGCATAATGACTGACTCCCTCCAATTGTTTTGTTTATGAATAAAATTGTAGATACATCGAGATTCAGTGCAAGGCCTAACTAAGTGTATATACAATGTATATACAATAAGTACAGCCTTCGATGAACCCTCAATTTGTAAAACACCATAACTTTACATGCAAAGACCCAACATTAAAAAGGGTCTTATTGTTTTACTGATGTCATTCTGTCTATCCAAAGTATATTGGAAACTTACATATTCTTACAAAAAACCCAAAAGAGTTCTTTTAGTTAGGTTGCATTTAGATACCTTTCACTGAGAAATTCCTTTTGTGGGAAAACATTGATATTTGGTATTGAAGTAAAGATAGTCCCTTGTCATGTGACTGACATAATATTATTATGCCCCCATAGGAAGAAGAGGGGATATTTTGCTTTGCATTTGTCCATTGGTCTATCTGCCCATCTGTAGACCTTTTTTGTCGGGAGCATATCTGATAATCTCAAAAAGTATGGAAGCTAGAATCATGAATCTTCACAGGTGGATAGTTCTCATTGAGGAGAAGTGCAGTGCTCAAGTACCATTACTCTAATAATATTTTCTAGAGTTATTGCCCCTTATTAATTAACAAAGAATAGGCCATTGGCCTACTCTTATGGTGGGCATAAATGTATTACAAACATCTCTAGTATGCTATTTGTCTGCTCTGTAAGTTCCAGGGCAATACTTAAGGTTGTGAACTCTTTGACTGCCAACCCATTACTAGACCAATAAATTTTACACTGATCCAATTGCAAAGAAGTTCTGGACAACAAGTTTTAGTAGAGGACTTTTGAGAATTCTTTGTTTCTTCGTCTACTTGTGAAGAAAACATTGTTTAGAATCAAGAATTTCTGTTTTCTTTATAATGGTTTCAAAAGCTTTTTTCTTCAGGGGTATCAAAAAGAAAGGATTTAGTGGGAATGCATTAATGTGTATTTGTGTTTCTAAGTTGTTGAATGCTTTCCTTTGTATTTAACCAGAGATATATTATGACTTTTGTATATTTTCCACATTTTGTATATTTTGTTTTAACTTTTTGACTTTTATTTATATTAATAAAGTGTATCATGACATTGTATTATGCAAAGAAAAGCTGAAAGACATTTTGTGATCACCATTCCATATCTATTCAAAATTGTATCAGATATTTCAATTTTTATTCCCACATTAATAAATCTAGGGCATATGATTTTACAAATGTCCATCCCTCTGTCTGTCTGTCCTCATAGACCTAACCTGCGAATTAAAAATTTGCTTGTAACGGGAATCCACACTAACACCAGTCCTCGGGCCTGAGACCTGTGGATTTTAGAGGACTTGTAGATGTTACCATGCTGTATGTCCTTTAGGCCTGTAATAAATGGCAGTACTTAGTATTTCAAATTTGTCCAGTTTTGAAAAAAAAGCCTTTCCAATACTTATATTTGCATTTCCAAATGGAAAACATTGTAGACAAAGAAGAAATTGCTTGCCAAAAGCAATTTCTTCTTTTCCAACAATGTTTTCCTTGCAATTTATTCCTTAAATTGTTAAAAAATCAAACATTGTTTTCATGCAGGACCTCTTGTTATCAGGGAAGACCTGTAATATTTAGGGCTAACAGGTCCTTCAGGATGGTGGCAAAAAGTAGTTAGTGTCAAGCCTTGCTTGTAACAAAACAAAACGTTTTAGAATACTCATATTTTGCATGAATATTCCTCTCCTCAATACACATCATTGAAGTACAAGGTCATTTGACAAGGTCAAAGTCAATTATCAAGGTCAACTTTCTCAAACTTTTTCAGGGGAATTAAGTGTTTAAAAAAAACACACCCATCTTGTTTTCCATAGGGTAATAATGTGAATACATGTACCTTGATTTGTATCTGAGATTAACTTGAAGGCCCATACACAATCTATATTATTGGCAATCATATTTACAAAGTTATTGTATCAATTTTCAATATGGTCCAGAGACAAATAATAATATTGTAAAAAAATTGACAATTCTATGAATTGTGGTTTGACACTATTGAATAGTGATGAATAAATTCATTCTATATTATTGTCAATCTTAATAATTGTGTATATGGGACATTTTATTGTAGGAATATCATACTTCATGAGCCTGTTTGTGACATTTCCAACAATTTCATCCTTGCACGAGGCACGCATATTGATCAGCCTTAACAGCAATACAGTGCAATTAGAGTATTCCCTAGTGGCCTAAAGAGGAATTAATACCTTATCGATCTTTACAGTGCAAAGGAAAGACTCAGGTTAGACTTGTTGGAAATGTCACATACAAGCTCATATTGCTTGTTACATTTTCTTTAACCCTTTCCTGTTTAATCCCTGCTTTTTACTTGCCTGTGATTTTATGATTGAGAAAACATTGTGAAAAAAGAAGAAATTGCTTCTGACAAGCAATTTCTTCTTTTTCCACTTTATTTTACCCTGCTGAATGGATATTTTTTCAAATTAAATCCACTTTAAATTTTTGTCTGCAAAACCTTTGAATTTGGACAGGTCCAAAATTTTGTAAAACAGGAAACCCTTCTCACGCTGATCGTTTCATTTTTTCTAATGTTCACAAAGCTGCAGCACAAAGATGTGCAGTCTGATCTTTCAAATTTATATTTTAGAAAAAAAAGTCTGTGAGAGTGATATCTGTACTTTCAGCAGATGATTCTAATTGGAATTTTGGCAAGGCTTTTATTCAGTATGACATGGAATAACCCTTATCATGCTGAATAAATTTTGGCTAAAAATTTTCATCAAAATCAAAGGGCAAAAAGCACTGAAAGTTCCAACTATAGGCCAATTTTTATTTGAAAAGCTAATCCATTGAAAATTTTGGTTTGAAAGTGAGAAACAGGTGGTGTAGACTAACATCAGACTGCACATATGTGCAGGCTGATGTTGGCCTATAGCTCCTGCCAGAGTAGGAATATTTCAGGTTCAGTATGACAAGGGGTAAAATGTGAAAATACATTGGTAAAGTCGTACAGTAAATCTTTTTTTTTCTGAAGCTGTTGTCATTATAGTGAGAGCTGAGCTTGAAAAAGTTGGAACTGCCTATAAGTATTGGTTTGGTTGAATACACAATAGATTACTCTGATAGAATACAAGGAAACATTTATATACTAAAATGATAAAAAATGACTTTGTAAAAAATCCTAATTTGTTGTTTTCCTTATTTCTTATTTTCCCAATTACCAAGGAAAAATGTTAACAATAGGACCATGATGGTCCTATATCGCATACCTATGTCTTCTTGACCACTTGAAAATCACATGAGTAAGATTGAAAGATGTCCATTTCTAGGGAGATAATTTTTATTTGATTTGTCAATGTCCTGGACTGTTTTCAGATAATTGTTGAAAGATTTTCTACGTTGTTTCCGTGTAAATTTGGATGCAAATGGGCTGAGTCCTAGTATATGATCCTAAGAGAATGATACAAACTAACTTCATAAAGGTAAATTTAATGCAGCTTTACATCAAATTTCTAGCTGTTTACTTTCTGGTTTCAGAGAAATAGATTTCAAAAGATTTCCATGTTCACTATTCTATGTAAAATGGGAAAGGTCTAGAAGGAGCCCAAATGTGACCCCAGGGTCATGATGTAAACAAACTTAACCCTTGTCACGCTGAACCCGTAATATTCCTGCTTTGGCAGGAGCTATAGACAAACATCATCCTGCACATATGTGCAGTCTGATGTTAGTCTACACCACCTGTTTCTCACTTTCAAACCAGAATTGTCAATAGAATTAGTTTTTTCAAATAAAATGGACCCTCAGTTGGTACTTTCAGTGCTTTTTGCCCTTTGATTTTGATGGAAATTTTTAGCCAAAAATGTATTCAGCATGACAAGGGTTAATGAAGGTCTATCAGATGATGTTACATATCAAATATGAGTACTGTCTGCCGTCTGGTTTTAAAGAAAACAAATTTTGAAGATTATTGCTCTTTGTTTCTTGTAAAATGGGTTGTGTCCAAGTGGACCCAAAATATGACCCCAGGGTCATGATATGAACAAACTTAGAAGAGGTTCATTAGATGATGCTACAGCTAACAACATCTTGAAATTGACAAGGGGAATGATTTGGGAATGAAATTGAATAAGAACATTGAGTGAGTTTTGAATAATATTAAAAGAAAGGAATCCAAAATTGCTAATTTTGTTCAGGGTGAACAAGATTATTGATATTTATTACCTCCCTTAAATGTAATATGCATACAAGATCTATTAATAGCTTTCTATTTCTTCAAGAACAAGTCAGATGCTTATAATTTCAATTATGTTAGTGAAGTTGCGTTTTTTTCCTTATTATATTAATTTTGTATCTATTTGTTGATATTATCGTTTTAGTTATTTTTTAGCGTTTTTGAATGGTCTGGGCAGTGTTTGGAATGATTGAATAGGGTGCTGTGTGGGTGATTCAGAATGGTTTTGATCAAGATGAGTGTCAATTTCACAATGTTACTTACTGTACATACTAAATTAGAAAGCTGTCTAGTTTCGGAGAAGATTTTTAAAGATTTACGCTGTTTGTTTTAAAAGCCACAGTTTCTGGAAATTTGCAAAAGAAAATCCTTGAATTTGGTGTTTCCAATATACACGCTTGAAATTGGTGAGGAGTCTTACAATGGTTTTTAAAAGTACTCAAAGTCCATGAAAATCAATTCAACACTTGAAAGGTATATATGTTGATTTATCTTTTGCAGATATAAATTCTATCTCTTTGATGAAGAAAAACTAATGATGGTGTTTTAATAAATCATCCTAGAAAGGAGAAAGGAACACAAAAGTTCTTTGGAAGACAGTTCAATTTTAGATATTGTACAGGGATAGCATTAAACACTGAGTTTATTCAAGGTATTGATAACCCTTAAACCCACGGACCATGAAGAGAGTTCCTTTATATATAGGGGTTCGTAAGTCCCAAGACGACATCCTAGTTCATGGATTATCGTATCTATGAATTCACGTTTCTTCAAAATCATAATTAGATATATGTTCCAGGCCATAGTGTCCAGGCGCTCGTATTTTAAAAATCTACGCACGCAAAGTTTCTCGAAGCCAAAGTTTCTGGCCAATGGTATGTTGCTGTATTTAAGAAGACCACTTAGTTTCTGAATAATCGTATGTTGCTGTATTTATGATCCCGAAGTTTCTAAACAATCGTATGTTGATGCATGTACATAGCCATGGATTCGTGATAATCGTAATTCGACGTATTTACGAAGCCATAGTTCCTTGATTGAATGCTGATGTATTCAAGAAGCCATATTTTCATGATAATTGTATGTTTTTTTTTTGTATTTATGCTTTCGTGAATTCATGATGATCGCATGTTTATGGATTGATAGTTTCCCGATGGTCGTATGTGGATAAATATGTATCTATGGATCCATAGTTTCCTGATGGTCGTATGTTGATAAACATGTTATCTATGGATCCAAAGTTTCATGATGGTCGTATGTTGATAAACATGTTATTTATGGATCCAAAGTTTCATGATGGTCGTATGTTGATAAACATGTTATTTATGGATCCAAAGTTTCATGATGGTCGTATGTTGATAAACACGTTATTTATGGATCCAAAGTTTCATGATGGTCGTATGTTGATAAACATGTTATCTATGGATCCAAAGTTTCATGATGGTCGTATGTGGATAAATATGTATCTATGGATCCAAAGTTTCATGATGGTCGTATGTTGATAAACATGTTATCTATGGATCCAAAGTTTCATGATGGTCGTATGTTGATAAACACGTTATTTATGGATCCAAAGTTTCATGATGGTCGTATGTAGATAAACATGTTATCTATGGATCCAAAGTTTCATGATGGTCGTATGTGGATAAATATGTATCTATGGATCCAAAGTTTCATGATGGTCGTATGTTGATAAACATGTTATCTATGGATCCAAAGTTTCATGATGGTCGTATGTTGATAAACATGTTATCTATGGATCCATAGTTTCATGATGTTCGTATGAGTCCACACCGTCTCCCCGATCTCCAATCGCCATATATCCAGGCGCTTCACCTATAATACTCTGCATCTCGGAATCAGGCTTGTCTGCGTCGTTACTAAAATATATCCTGGTAAATATAGTTGATCTAATTCTATACAATTCATAAAGAAATAACTGTGACACTATACATAGTACAACACACAGCGCACATGTAACAATGGCTTCCATTGGTCGTCCCCAGTCTAGTATATTATACGCGTAATGTCTGCCTTCTAATATAGTACCGTCATTTAGGAAGTATATGGCGTTAAATATAGAGTAGGCTGATCCCAGTCCTACTGTGTAGAGAAGATGCAATATTCTGATTGGTGAACAGCCTGTAATGATGTCAACGATGACGTATGCGGTATTCAGGGTGTGTTTTAGATGGCTCATATTCGTCTGGAAAACCTCTGAAACAAAGAAAAACAAAATTTAGTAAATCAATTTTTAATTTTATCCATTAAAATCGAACGTCCTGGTCGGTCTGCTCATTTTTGTCTTCTGTCTATCACAATATGATATTTCGGAGTTTGCTTCTTCACACAAAGTGGAACCTTTTGAAATGTTGAATTGACGGATGCTGGGGTTCAGATGAGCGATTATCACCCGAAATGAGCAATTACTTCTTACAAAATGAGATCTTGAAACCCTATACCCAGATAGTACCAAAAGGTGTCACTAAATGTTCATCCATATTCTACCAAGGTGATATGCGATTGTTTACAACTGATTGTCAGAATCCCAATGCTTAAAAGATACCATTGCAGTCTGTATAGCCCGAATACTTAACAAAAAGTTAATCTTACAATGTGAAAAGCCGAACACTTCCCCTATATCAAGATTGATAAATATTTTCGAATGCTTAGAAATTTTACACTGCTTTGCACCTTTACGCGTGAAAATCGGGGTACTATTTCTCAAACGTTCACAAACCTTTTTGCATTTTGAACCTTGGTATGTTGTAAGGCTTCACACAGGTTAAATGTTTTTATGCTCCCCGAAGGGAGAGCATATAGCCGCCGCTTCGTCTGTCCGTCCGTAATACCGTCCGTCCGTCCGTCCGTCCCCACCTATTTCTCCATAACCCGTGGGCCAAATCAAATGAAACTTACCATGTGAACTCCCTATGATATAGTGATGATGCATCTGTGACGGTTTTTGGATTTTAGGCCTCGTCACGGGAAAAGGGGACTTAGGGTAAAAAACAGTTTTTCCCAAATTTCTCCTAGTCTAACAGTCAGAATTTAGTGAAATTTCATATTTGAGTAGCAAATCAGATGCCCTTTACTATAAATAATTTGAAATTAACGTAAAAAAAAATATCATGGAAAAAGGGGGCTAAATGTTTGTTACCTTTACACTAGCGCTTAAAATACAGTTATTCTTTCATTTCTCCTAGTCTCATGCTCAGAATTTGGTGAAATTTCAAATTTCAGTAGCAAATCAGTTTCCCTTTACCATAAAGTATTTGAAATTTGTGTCTCAAAATATGTCATGCAAAAAGGGGGTTTAATGTTTGTTACCTTTATGTTTGCTGTACAAGATAACACCTTATTTGAGTCCTTGCAATCTGACCACAGAGCGTATCTCCTAAAGTATAATAGCTATCAACTTGAAACCTTATGGGTGGATAGATCTTATGGAGGAGAAGTGCAGTGCACAAGAACTACAACTCTTGCTTGCATAATTTTGGAGTTATTGCCCTTTGTTGTTTTTGATACTTAGATTATGTCTGGAGCATATCTCCTAAAGTGTAATAGCTATCAACTTTTAACTATATGGGTGGATAGATCTCAAAGAGGAGAAGTGCAGTGTACAAGAACTGCAACTCTTGCTTGCATAATTTTGGAGTTATTGCCCTTTGTTATTTTTGATACTTAGATTTAGTCTGTAGCATATCTCCTAAGGTATAATAGCTATCAACTTGAATCTTTATGGGTGGATAGATCTCATGGAGGAGAAGTGCAATACACCTGAACTACAACTCTTGCTTGCATAATTTTGGAGTTATTGCCCTTTGTTATTTTTATTACTTAGATTTTATAGGAGGCAAATCTTTGACAGTACATAGAATCTTTTATCTATTAGGCTTCAGTTTACTATCAAGCTTTCTTGGCGGGGGATGTCCATGTCCAACGTGGCTCCTTATTTTTGTGACAATGCCTTATTCGGGGAGCATAATCCGTCTCTGACGGCTCTTGTTTGTTATGCAATCGGGCATATGTGTCTACAAAATGATTAATCAATGCTATCAGCTAGTTTTTATGATGGCTCATTACCAAATTCATACACTAAAGTATACATGCAAAAGTACTAATGGGGTTTGTGAATGCTACACATATGATAACTTATTTTATCTTATAACTATACAAATATCTTTGTGATAACATCCGCTTTGATATTTTTATGATATCACATAGTTATTTTTAGAACAATACGTAATGCGGTTATTTTTAGAAACTCGTATTTCAGTTAAGAACATTGATGAAAACAGGACAAATAGAGGTTTTAAGATAAATATAATAAAAACTTAATAGTGTATTGTATGAAAAAAATATCTAACTCGGCTGTGAGAATTGACAATTGTCTCGGAGAGCCTCGACAATTATCAATTCTCCCAACCTCGTTTGATATTTTTTTCTTATAATACACAAAGTATGTATTATATACATTCACCACAATGATCAGCAACGTCTGTGAGGCTATACTTACTCGAGTCATCAATGATCCCTATAAAAGTCCAGTAGGACACTGTCACCACTATAGCACTGTTATAACTCAGATTCTGTAGAAACCATTGTAACTTCAGGGCTATTGGCATACGTTCAAATGTCTGACGGTCTGCAATTATAACATAACATAAAAACGTAACATAACGATATAACTGTCATAAATGTAACATCAGGGCTATTAACATACGTTCAAATGTCTGTTTGTCTGAAAATATAACGTGTCATAACATGTCGTAAAAATATTATAACAAACAATATGATTGATAACACTGTTATAATTGAGTTTCTTGATTTTTAAAATCTCCTAAAAGCTAAAGGTTTCGACCCTGGACAGACTCTGCAATCCACATCTTTGAAAGGGCGTATATATTTAGTATTTCATAAAGGGTCAGGAGCAGATGTCAACTAGATATAATATATTCTAATTAAAGGTAAAACTGGATATTATGTTCATTTAAGATTAGGGAAAATGTTCAGAAAGTGAATGATTTCGACTCGAATTAGTCTGCGGATCTACAGCGGTACCGTCGTAAGAAACAAAATGGAAACGTTTGGAAGCAAATTTTGGACAAGTCTCTAGACCAAGAAATACGGCGTTGGTCTTGTGTCTGAGCCCAATAATGAATCGTTCCTCCTTGTGTTTGTTTCCTCAATTTATCTTTTTGTCAATACTCCCAAAGTATGCCATGCGAATTTTCTTGACCATGTGTGATGCAAGTTGTTCTAATTATTCTAAACATTTTCCTAAAGGTGTGACTATTTTTTCCATTAATTTTAGACTACCTTCACTCGCGAACACCGCTCGTACTTTTCCGTAAATTGGAAAGTACATCGATCATAAGTGTAGTAATTTCGGTCATTTTATAGGTAATTCGGCTTCTGGTTGTAATTTGATCAAAAGCCTACGCTTGAAGAATAAAAAAATCTGTAATGTTTTCCGATCGTCTATGGAGATCTTTTTGGCATGTTATAATTTGAAAACAAAACGCAGTAAAACACTGCGTTTTGTTTTCAAATAATAATATGCCTAATATTAACCTCTGTTGATTTTGTTTTTTGCAATATCATCTAAAGTAAAGTTTGTGTCTCTATGTAAGCCCACGTGCGTTATGTCACGCTGAAATGTCTGCGCCCTCATAATTCCCGAGTTCTTTTCCGTAGAATTGCCGAAGGTTCCCGATCGTTGCTTACCTAAACACTCACCGGACCGTATAGAGTAGTAGAGGGTACAAGTGGTCATCAGGATTGACGTCAGTGTGGCCAGACAGAAGGACCAGTTGGTAGCGTAGATCATGTATGTGTAGGGGTTGTCCTGGAAGAAAGCCTTGGTTTCGTACAACACGTCCGAGATGAGCCATGAGATAAACCCCACACTCACCAATATACGGTATATAATGTATATCTTCTGGTTGATGGGCCACTGAAAATATAAAATTTACCATATATACAGTTAACAACATCGTGAAATTGACAAGATGAATGATTTTGGAACGATTTCGGAATGAAATTGAATGATTTTGTGGAGCGAGTTTTGAGTGCGTTTCATCGAAGGTAATCCAATATTGCAAATTTTGTTCAAGATGAACAAAATTAGCAATATCAATTACCTCCCTTTAAAAATTAGTCTATATGTTCTATAATTAGCTTCCTATTTCCTCAAGAATTAATCAGACGCTTACAATTTCAATTAATTGAGTGAAATCCCGACTTTTTCCCAAGCTATTTTTATCTTGAACAAAGTTGTTGCTATATGTTTTTCAGTGAGTTTGGAGCGTTTTTGATCGATTTGAGTGAGTGTTTGGAATGAATGAATGGAGCGCTGAGTGAGTGATTTAGAATGGTTTTGATTGAGATGAATGTCAATAATACGATGTAACTAACTGTAACACCACGTCCGAGATGAGCCATGAGATAAACCCCACACTCACCAATATACGGTATATGATGTATATCTTCTGGTTTATATATACGGTATTTTACAACACATTCGAAATAACACACTAAACTATACGGTTTATTATGACCTTTTTCTGGTTGAGGGGCCATTGAAAATATACAACGGTATAATGGTCATTAGATTAACCCGACCATCAATATACGGTGTATAATAACTATCTTCTGGTTGACAGGTCACTGAAAATATGAAATTTACTGCATGGTACATCACATACGTGATGAGCCAGGAAATATGCCCCCCGTACTCGACAATAGAGCCCCCCCCCCCCCCCCCCCTCCAAGGTATATAATGTATTTCTTCTGGTTAATGGGTCACTGGAAACTTTGAAACTTACAATAAGGGACATGTTACATTTGAAATAGTTGTATTTCCTTAACCCTTTCCTGTTTTACAAAATTTTGGACCTGTCCAAATTCAAAGGTTTTGCAGACAAAAATTTTAAGTGGATTTGATTTGAAAAATAACCATTCTGTAGGGTAGAAAATAGTGTGGAAGAAGAAGAAATTGCTTGTCAGAAGCAATTTCATATTTTTTCACAATTTTTTCTCAATCATAAAATCACAGGCATGTAAAAAGCAGGGATTAAACAGCAAAGGGTTAATTAATTAGGTTTGAACAACTACATGTAGTTCATTCATTGCACTGATTTATCTTTAAACGGGAATAGAAAGCATATACTGAGCAAAAATTAAACTTAAAAACATTGATTTCCTATGTTTCCCATCCGCCAAATAAATATGTAATGTAAAACGTGTCATTTAAAGTAGATCAACGTGACTTTATAAAATCTGTTTAATTTGATGGTCTCGTGCTTTACGTCAACGTGTAGCCCCCGAAAACAGAAAACATTGATGTCCCATTTAAACGATAAACGTTGTTTTTATCTCACTAACATAGGTTCACCTGAAAATAGTGAGAAAACAAGAAAAACAACTTTAATTTTCAAACTGGACATAATAGTAACACTGTCGTCACTTTCAAATGGAAATATGAACACGTTTTGGAGAAGTTTTCGATTTAAATAGGTCATTAAAGAGGGTTTCGATGACAAAATATTTTGAAAGACATCCAGTTGTAGGCGATTCATAGCAAAAAAACTAAACATTTAAAAGTAGAGATATGTCTTGTAATATTGAGACCGTTTCAGTTGTGAAAATCTCTTTTTTTCTCCGCCAATTCACTTCTGGGTAACATAAAGTGCGTCCTTTTGAGAATTTTGCGAAAACGATTTTTGACGGTGCCTCGACTCTATTGAAGTTTCTTGTCAAAACAGATTACCAGTGAGAACTTTTTTTTGATTTCAACCTATGCTAATGTGGGATACGGCCTTGAATCAGTTTTGAAAATAATTTTGTAGAAACATTGAACTTTTTTTTGAGATTTTTGAAGTGTCCAGTTTTCATTTTTGCTCAGTATACATGTAGTATAAAGCCAGCCATGAGGAAAACTGACGAGTTTAGAGAGCAGAAGTCTCGAGTGCTAGCCATGTTTTCTCATAAACTGTGATTGTTTGTATGAATTATTTATTGAAGACAGGAGAGAAACTGTCATGATTCCGTGATATATATCGTCTAGAATAAGGGAGCCAGATTTCGAGTACACATCTGGCCTGTCTTCTATAAACATACATCATCACCATCATCATCATAACATCATCATCATCATTATCATCATCAAACAAACAAACAAAACAAAACGAAAAAAAAATCACAAAAACTCCATTTATAAAGGATTAAGTTGTCTCTACTGTCGCTCATAAAATGATATTTCGCTTTGCAACGAACTTAATTTCAGGCTTTCAACGGATTACTATCTAAAAAGCGTGTTATTACGAAAACAGACTAAAACAGATCTACCATAGTAACATTTGTGAAACAACAAAGGTTGAAGCTTCGACCCTAGTCAGGCTTAGCAAGCCGATTACACTGAATATGTTCGATACAATTTGCCTTTGGGTTATCAAAATCTCGTAACTACAGCCTCATTACTTTTAAGCTACACGGCAAAGATCTTACAGCGACGATTTCATTTTGTCAACTGTGATATTTCGTTTACCGTATTTCCTCTAGTAATAGTGCCCTCCTTAATAGTAGAACCCCTACATTTTTACCAATAAAACCCACTTCAAATGCCTAAATTCAAGGATTTTTTTTAGACTTCTTTTACAATTAGAGATGAATTTCTTCTAAACAATCATTTATATGATTGTTTAGAGGAAATTCGCATCAAATTAAAGGGAAAATGGCCTAAAAGCTGACCATGTTATGTAGTATAGCTATCTGAGCGTTTATTAGATAAATATAGCATCTGCTATAGTATTTTTTTAGTTACCTGATAGGGCGTACGTCTCAACCTTAATAGTTTAATTTTAGCTGTCTCCATCAAGATTAATGCATTCTGGTTGGCTAACAAATTGGGTTTATTGCTGAATGAAAAACAGTTCTAATTATACAGCTACTTTGTAGACTTGAAATCAAAATAGCCCCAAGAGAAAACTGTCTCATAAAGGAAAGTAGTGTCCTTTTGATTTTTCTGAATCATATCAATTCATAAAGAATAAAAACAGTATTTTTTCTATTTTATGCAGGTATGAAACTAAAAACGTAATCACAATCATGTAGATATATTCATACAGTGTGATAAGGTTTTTACTTTCTTCTTCACTGAAATGATATTGAGTTTTTTGTTTTTGTTTTTATGTTTCTTTAATGGGCGTTTTCATTTGTTGAAAGTTGAAAGTTTTGTTTAATACCCCAAATGAAATCAGAATTTATGCAGGTAGCCTTTTTTTCTATTCTTTAAAAAGGAATTTCTCACATGGCCATGTAGACCTCGTTGCAAATGCAAACTTTTGCTGTTTTAGGGAAAATTCTGATTATTTCAAAAAGGCTTCTGCAAATAATAATTAACAAATATCGAAGATTTTCTTCCAAATCCTCATAACTACAGTATAAAAAACTGTAGTTAAGAGATTTTAGCAGAAAATCGTGGATATGTAATGTCCCAAGATGTCGCCCTGAATGAACTAAGTAAAAGTTACGTACATGGAGGGGCCCATCTGTTACGTTAGGTCGATACTGGACAACATAAATAACCTGCTGTAGATTTTCTCTCTGAAGCTATTTCTATTTTGGGAAATCATCTATTGCTAAATATGCAAGAACGTAGTATGCATTACGTAACCATAGATGTTAGAAATCGTGTGGTTTTAAAATGGGGGGAGGGGGAGGGGGTCGAATGCATTATGAAAAATTCATTTTTCTTACGAAAAAAATTACATACATTTTTTAAACTATTTCCTTTGCTTTTTCTTGAAGGCGCCGAAAAGAGAATGTATGGAAAGGAATTAACCTTTGTCATGCTGCGCGATTGTCTGACCACGGTCGACGCTTGTATTTTTTTCCAAACGCTATACATGAGCCTTTCATTATTATCAAATATAACACAAGCGCTTTCAAAACTTAATGTGATTGTGTTTCGAAGGCGCCTGAGTTACATTTAATAATCCTTAAATTCTAACACTGTTAGAGCAATTATATTTATCATATTTCTCTTATTATTTATCTGTTCTTGAATCCTTTCTGATCCAGTGTTTCAGAAAGTAATAACGTGTACGTTGTTATTTTTATTTTTCTCTCCCCATATAAATATAATATCCCCCGTCACACGAAAAGGGACCATTTGGGAACTCCGTAAAATAAATATTTGGAAATTAGATTGGGACCAGCATAGATCAGCCAGAGGTCTGATTTCAAAAATCATTTTACTGAATTAGATTGATCATTCTAGATTCAGAAAATCAGCTCAGTGCGAAAAGTTTCGGCCCTAGTCAGTCTGCGCAATCCGCGCAGTCTGATAAGGTTCAAGGCTTTACGCACTACCCAGATGGTCCCTTTTCGCGTGACGAGTCACATATATGTTTCGGTCCTTCACGATGGATAATTTTATTGATGTACTTGTATGATAAAGTTGACGACTGCTCAATATATCGATTCTATACCCTTGTAAATATTTTTGGTCGTGTATGGGCGGATTCTTTGGCTATTGAAGGTTAATTACATATTTCTATGTGAAAATATGACGCCATTTCTCCCATCTTATATATTTACTAATTACGATCTTTCTCCTTCGGGAAATAATACGTGGGTGATCACTTTACGGGATATATGGAGCCGAATATCGCAAATATCAGAAGTTGGAAGATAACTGGTAGCATATCAATGTAACATACTTGCAAATATATAGATCTATAGTATACTCAAACCTCATTGTATCAATCTATCCACTGTATCAATATTTTCATCAGAATGCCACCTATTCGCTGTTTACATAAATTACTAGGCTACCAGAAACTTATAATGACTTAGATGTCTCGAAATATTAGAATGGTGCTACATTCTTCCCTTCATTTCCAGTCAGCATTCTAAAATAGTTATTTTCGAAATTTCAGAACAAGAGGTAGTTTAAAAGATTTTAAGAGAGATAGAAGATTACTTTTTTCTGAAACAGAACAGAATCTTTGCAATTATCACTTAATGCTAAGTAGATCGTTACAGTAGGGTACCAGGCTATGTTGCTTTGTTGTTTACACCGTTCTAATCAGTCAAATTGCGGCGACCGAAGCACCTAATCATGGTTTCCTGGTACCGGTATTTCTCTAACAAGTACAGTTATCAACATAGTGAAATTTACAAGGTGGATGATTTTGGATTGAAATTGAATGAGTGTGCGGAACGAGTCTTGAGTCAATTTATAGGGAGGTAATCAAAAATCGCGAATTTTGTTCAGGATGAACAAAATTAGCGATATTTATTACCTCCCTTTAATAAAATATACCTTCAAGTTCTATAAATAGCTTTCTATTTCTTCGAGAACCTATTAGACTCTTACAACATTTTGAATTATGTCAGTGAAATCACGATTATTTAATCTTAAATAATTGCATTGATTTTATCTTTTTCAGTGAGTTTGGAGAGTTTTTGAGTGGTTCGAGTAAGTGTTTAGAATAAATGATTGGATCGCAGAACGAGTGATTTAGAATGGCTTTGATCGAGATGAATGTCAACTTCACACTATTGTAAGCTGTACTACCATTTAGTACCTTTCCGAGCCCCCAACTTGCTCATCCCATGTAAAGTCAAACCTGTCTTAAGCAAGCAGCCAAGGGACATTGAAAAAGTGCTTGCTTAAGACAGGTGCTTGCTGAATACAGGTTAATTTGAGCGCAATTGGTTCATTTGGGAACTCAGTGGCCGCTTGCTTAAGACAGGTTGCTTTGCTGAATGCAGGTGGCCAGTAAGAAATGTATGGCTGTAGTTGTTTATAGTTTGTGGTAATTGCTTTCTCTTGTGCAAAAGAATTCGATTTATATCTCGTTCGAAACTAAACAAATTTTACAAAATACCTATCTCTTATAGACGACCAAACTTTAGTATCCAAAGCTTGGCTAAAGCTTTAGAATACGACCCTTTGATTGCCCCTAACGCTATAAATGCTTTGAATGCCTTTGGATATGATGGTTGACCGTATTTCCATCTACACTTATTGGTGTGTTCTATCTAAAAGAATCTCTACGTGTATTATTGTCATTAGCGATCACCTGTCGTTTATTACTCTATAATATTAATTGTATCGTTATCATTATTAGTATCAACTTTATTTTATGTACCCATATTATATTATATTCATTATCAATCGAGATACATCTGGCATTTTTATTGGTCAATTTTTGAGCATATGTGTGACATTTCCGATAAGATTTGCGCAAAGCAAAGCCTCTGGCCAGGCTGTGCATCCGCACAACCTGACCAGAGTATTCACTGTGCGATCAGAAGATGGTTAAATTCTTACCAAATCATGTTGCTGTTTAGGATTTTCAATGTTTTTGCCTTGAAATTTGAAATTGCTGGAAATGTAACGCGCATGCTCATTTGATATTTAATTAAGCAAAAAGCAAGCATCTACAAAATGTATACAGCATTTAATATAGTGTGACATACATTCACTATAAGTTGTAGGCGGAATTTCAAATCCTTACACTTGAAATGAATACTGTGTCATCAAATGTCTGTTATCTGAATGTTTGTTGGGTTTAAAAAATAACATACAACAAAGACTTTATTGACCTGATAAAACATTTCTGATAACATGAACTGATATCAGACAGTCTATTTTATGATCTCGACAAGAATCACTTTCGCCTGAATTTCTTTGATTTCCAAGGTTTCATAACATTGAAATACTATACTATAAGTAAAAGGACTAAATGATGAAAAGAATAATAAGTTAGCGTCTTCAAATATCAATATTATCTGTTCTTGGCTCCGAGAATTAATCATGACTCGGCAAAGCCTCGTCATGATAAATTCTACTACCTCGACCAGATAACATTGATATTTAGGACACTTACATATTTTTTCTCTTAACTGTTGATACGTATTTGATCATCTAGTGCAAATGAAGCTCATACTATTGGAACCACGAATGACTGATGTTTGTCAGAAAGTCACAAGTTCTATAGTTAAATAGGACTTTACTGTGCTAGCCTCTGAGAAAATCCATCTGAGCGGATTTTTTAAGAGAGTTCTAAAGATTTACAAAGACATTGGATGACAGTCATATACAGAACTTTATGGTATGGTCGTTTTAACATACTCTCGTGCAATTCTTGTACTAGTCTGTAGTAAGGAGGGCACGATTCTATGTAGTGGCATTTTTGTTCGCGGTCGGAAGATCGGAAGCCTCTTCGTGTTGCGACCATGTTATAAATCAAAACGTTGATGGGCGACAAACTCGTCGAATCTAGATCTTGCATAAACCGTAGGTGCGGTGTTAGGATCATCTTGAAGTATACATACGTATCATCTTATTTAAATAATATAAATGAATTTGAGCCTGTTCGTGACATTTCCAACACGTTCACATGTGCCCGAGACACAAACATGGGGCAGCCTCGACAAACACACTGTTATTTTAAATTTCATAGAGGTATGAAACTAAAAACTTACCACATCCATACATGAGTGTGATAAGGGTTTAGTGTCATTTCTCTATCAATTTAAAAGAAATATTCTCTTCATTTCTTTTGATTTAATATAATGAATGAAATATAGATGAATTTCTCCACAAGACAGATTTCTTGCGGGACTACTTTGCGTGCATGCTTTTAAAATAGCTGCGTGCTCAAAATTGTTTTCATTGAGAATCAGAACCAATTGTTCCGCCAATTAGAATGCACGAAGCTTGGTTGTCACAACTAAGTTGACTATTATAAATATTATGTTATTGCGTGGAGAGGGGTTAAGACCTTATTCATATACAGAGCGTATAGTACAAACTCTAGTCAAATTGCGCGGTTGCACAGGCTGCGCAGAGGTTTTACATGTCGCACATGTTAAATTGTTGGAAATAAAATACACATGCTCGTTTTACATTACGCAAGTGCCTATATAGCGTACTTTTGTCTCTTAAAAAAAGATTTTCGGACACTAAATGTTACGATGACTGAGAATCAATTGATGGTCAAGAAGGCAATATTCTTGAGATGTGTTGAATTAATTCAAGATCTTGTCGATGGTATCCTTTAATACTAGCCTGGATATTGGATATTAGTCGTTTAGATTCTTATGGACGAATGACAAAATACTACTTAAATCAAGATTATTTATTAGGGATTACTTATCCAAATTGTAAATAGAATAAAATGTAAACTCTTTTTCGTTTTGTATGTATGTATGTATGTATGTATGTATGTATGTATGTATGTATGTATGTATGTATGTATGTATGTATGTATGTATGTATGTATGTATGTATGTATGTGTGTATGTATGTGTGTATGTATGTGTGTATGTACGTATGTACGTATGTGTGTATGTACGTATGTACGTACGTATGTATGTATGTATGTATGTATGTATGTATGTATGTATGTATGTATGTATGTATGTATGTATGTATGTATGTATGTATGCATGCATGCATGCATGCATGTATGTATGTATGTATGTAAATATGTATGTATGTATGTATGTATGTATGTATGTATGTATGTATGTATGTATGTATGTATGTATGTATGTATGTATGTATGTATGTATGTATGCATGCATGTATGTATGTATGTATGTATGTATGTATGTACGTATGTACGTATGTACGTATGTATGTATGTACGTATGTATGTATGTATGTATGTATGTATGTATGTATCCATGTATGTATGTATGCATGCATGCATGTTTGTATGTATGTATGTATGCATGCATGTATGTATGTATGTATGTATGTATGTATTTATGTATGTATGTATGTATGTATGTATGTACATTTGTATGTATGTGTTTTTGTTTTTGTTTTTATGTAAATGACTTTTCATGATTTTTATAGTTTGTTTGTGCTGAATGCTCGCCCTAGTTTGTTGAAACAAACCCATTTCATAGCTGACGGACCCAAGATTTATATTGTGTTTCCAATGAAATTCCATTATTTTATGTTTAGAGTATCTTTTCTTGAAGTGTACGAGCATAAAGTCATTTCAATACCGTGTGTGACCAAATTCTGAGACGAAGACCCCTCGTCGTCTTGCAGTAGCTGTTCTTTGGGTGAATTGTTAAAGAAAATGAGCAAATGTAAAATCGCATCTATGTGATGTCAATCGGGGCAAATCTCATCTTTACTGGCGTCTCAAGCGGCTGCGAACCGATTTGTTTTATGTGGGTTCTAACGTCGTTTTCAAAAGTTTTTCGTTATATTGCTATCGCATGTACCCCTATCCATGATAACCTATCGTTTCTCACTCTACGACCAGAATATCACATCCAAGCCACTACAGTTAACAACATCGTGAAATTGACAAGGTAAATGATTTTGGAATGAAATTGAATCAGTGTGCGGAGCGAGTTTTGAGTGAATAAAAAGGGGGGGGGGTAATCCAATAATGCTAATTTTATTCAGGATGAATTAAATTAACGATGTTAATTACCCCCCTTTAATAAAACATGCATACAAGTTTTATACATAGCTTCCTATTTCTTCAAGAACCTATGAGACGCTAAGAATTACAATTGTGTCAGTGAAATCGCGATTTTTCTCCATCAAAGTTTATTTTGCATGACTTTATTGACTTTATGTTTTCCAATGGGTTTGAGTGTTTTTGAATGGTTTGAGTGAGTGTTTGGAATGAATGAATGGAGCGCTGAGTGAGCGATTTAGAATGGTTTTGAATGAGGTGAATGTCATTTTCACGATATAACTAACTGTACCTGTCCACTTAGGCGTTTCACTCGCCTATTTGTGGGAGACAAAAGACGTACAACTTGGAAATGTAAATTAGTTAGTCGAATTTACCATACCTATTTTGCTTAAAACATAATTGTAAAATCAATATATATATCCTATAACTAAAGTAATTAAATGGTCACGAAAAGGAATTTTAAGTAAATGATACTCGTGTGTAGCAATGTTCCCGGTATTTATTCGGTCCCTTTCGATATCGTTGACAGTGTATTTATTTTACTTAAAGGTTTTTATTTGCTTAGTTGAAATTCTACCTTTCTACAATTCCCAATGAAAATGGTTCATTATAAAATTAACCGTTCTTGAATTTGATATCATTTTTGATAAAATATATTGTAACATTGTACGAAGGCTCCCGGGTGATAACTCGAACTCCACGGTTACTGAATAATTAATAAAGAATATTACTATATGCATCATTAGAGTCCATTGTTCCCGAGGGTTCTATTCTATGTATAACAACTCAGACAGGAATATTACTCCATCATTCTGGACATGTATAGTATAGTTAATCAGAAATACAGCGACTTTGTACCGATATAACAACATTATACGGCTGACAATACGACTGGTCATGGGTTCGAGTTGATAGAACAGAACAGAACAGAAGTTTATTTACGACTTAGACAGAAGGTACATCGTCAAAAACATATACAATATAACAAATAGTCAAACACATGAATCATTAGCGTTGCAATACATTTTTGCCATTAACAATGCATATTAATAAGAGAATGCGTAAAATTTCATTGAAATTTCACTAACTTACTTTTGTTGGTTGTATTTGGTTTTCACTTTTACATCGCAGAAGAAATGACTCCTTTATAAAAAGGCAAATGTTGATAGCTAGCATATTCTATCTTACACGTACATCTGTCCGCAAGTTGCAATGTTTGGTCCTCGGCTTGTAAAATGCCATCTCTCCTCTTGACATATTTATACATGTGTGTAGTATTCAAGTGATAAAGCACGTCATGATTCCTTTTTCAAATTTACACTACAATGCCAAACAATAGAACATGGTTTTGCAACAATTATTATTTGTAGAATATTGTGTGAGTGAATGACAAAGATATACGGCAATTCTTCAGATATATTTTTCCAATGAAAAGTATCAAAAGTGTTCAAACCAAGTTGAAGGATACAGTAAAAACAATATCTGAGTGTATTAAGACTTGCAGATAGATATTTAGTTTTCACGATCAGGTACCCATAGTTCCCCCCCCCCTAAAAAATGGACTTGTCCGCATGCCGGTCATCCCTAGACCCCTAAAGCCTATAGAAACGGACATGAACACAATATTTGAAACACATGAATAATGTATGAAAAAGAAAGAAACAAACAAAAAAAAAAGAAAGAAAAAGAAAGTAACTGTCGTTTGGCGATTAAAATGTAACAATTGCTTATACGGAATGGGGTAACGGTATTTTTTTCACGTACAACAACAGCTTTTCTCATATTTCAAGCATTCAATAAAAAACATTTGTTTTTTCTGGTAAATAGCCCGAAGCCCACCCGCTAAATATTGTTCTAATCAATACTTTTGTTTTTCCATCAGAGATATTAATACTAATAGAACAGTTTTTGTTCTTATGTACATAGTGTATGGTTCCCATTTTATACTGCTCATACAGCGTATTCTGAAAAAAGACTTTTATTTAGTCTTTATCAAATATCAGTCTGAAATTCACATTAACCCTTTGCTGTTTAATCCCTGTTTTTTACGTGTCGGTGATTTTAAAATTGAGAAAACATTGTGAAAAAAGAAGAAATTGCTTCTGACAAGCAATTTCTTCTTTTTCCACACTGTTTTCTATCCTACTGAATTGTTATTTTTCAAATTATAAATCCCCTTTAATTTTCGTCTGCAAAACCTTTGAATTTGGACAGGTCCAAAATTTTGTAAAACACGAAAGGGTACACTCGGTACATTAGATGCTGACAAAGTTTGAACCGTTCTGAATAAACCCTCTAGAATGTTCTATTGTCAACATATTTTAAACAATTCTATAATCCTGAATTCATGAACGAAGATTTTGGTGACAAATTATTCCAAAATAATTGTGACCGTTGCGATGAAAACACAGTTATGAAGTTTAAAGTTAAATCATTCAATTCGAGTTGAATGGGACTATGCCCCCCCCCCTCGAAAAACTGAGCTAAACAATATATCAAATTGAAGCTGAGGATGAGCACAAACAATTTCACAATATAAGAGTCCCAATCCCATAACAGATAAGCCCAACCATTATGGAAAAGGGATGTTTTGTTCAAAGCCAACAGCTTCATTACTGCTGGATAAAATTTACCTTAATTAGAACAGAATGTAGACAAATGTACCATTTAGGAACTGCCACAACCTTAGGTATACAACTCAGTCTCAAAAGGCTCTTTTGAAACAATCAATTTCCATTTATTTGGTCAACATGTACGCCAAACCGGTTTGGTCTGTTTTTTTTTTTTAGATAAATGTTAGATATGGTGCAACATCACACCACACTATTGTAACATATTTTCCGAGATTTATATCATATTATGCTTGCATAACTAAGTTTTGGGTTCGAGTTATACCAACGGTTGTAGTAGTACCGGGATAGTACTTTAGACTTCACTTTGTTAAAATATGAGCCAATTGTATCCAACAGTCATTCAGTTGCTCATTCTGCACAAAGACCCCTTTCCAAAGTGTTTTGGCTATACTGCTATAGCTAGGCCAGTCTTTTGATGCTTAAATGCTTGTGCTAATAAATAACATCATTTTGATATATAATGTACCTGGACATACTGCTTTTTCTTGGCAAATGCCCTTAATATTTGGTCTCAAACACTATACATGAACCTTAAAACAGAAACATTACAGGCGCAAGAAAGAAAATGTCCAGTGATATTTTTTTGTATGAAACAAATTTTGCAAATAAATCGGCACACAATACGCCTACCTCTCCCTGGGGATATTTTCCCAGACGAAGTCAATCACACAGCTTGCATTATTGTATTGTCTTACATATTTATTGTTACATTAAAACACATTAGTCTCGTGGTTTTGATTGAGCGCTGTTTCGCCTAATGTTGGGGGATAATAATAGATGTGTCTGCTAAACTTTCCTAATATTGATGGACTCAAATATGTTCTCTGTTGTATAGTCCCGCTTTGGATATATGGTGTATGCCTTGGTCACAATCAGATGCAACTTTAAGACAGGATCTATGTTATAGGGGAAATCCGGGTAAATTCGGACGTTTTTTACCAACCTTATTTCAGGCTTGATTCTGAAGCTATGGGTGGAAACCCGGACACTAGACATATTCTCATCAAAATTTATCTTAAAAAGTATGTCCTAATTTATACGTTTGTCCGAGCTTCTACGGTTTTCCCCTAGATGAGGTGATTCCTCGAATACTATAAGCGTTATCCGGACTGTTTTAAACAAGTCTTCATTGTACAATCATAGGACTGAAAGTCCTAAAACGCGATTATGCCGATGTACTTACAATGTATAATCCAATTCAGGAAAGCTGATTCGTCTTTGGAAAGTTTTAGAACCAACGACATGGATAATCTGGGACTTTTTCGATTTGAATGTTATCATTGTGAGGCTGAAATTGTTAACCCAAATTCTGTTGAACTTCTTACCTTCACATTTCTCTCATTCTTGGGACAATTTGTATGCTTTAAAGCGAGTTTGCTTTGAGTAGTTCTCGCGGTGCTATTCCAAATTATTTGATAACAACCATGATTCAATGTATTTGAGACACGATTTATCTTATAACTGTACAAATGTATGTATGATAACATCCCGTATGATATTTTTTTATGAAATCACATAGTTATTTTTAGATCAAAGATATAATGTAGTTATTTTTAGAAACTTGCATATCTGATAGAAACATCGATGAAAACAAGACAAATAGACGTTATAAGATAAATATGATACATACTTAGTGTATTGTATGACAAAAATACTTAACTCGGTTGTGAGAATTGATAATTGTCTCGGCAGAGCCTCGACAATTTTCAATTCTCCCAACCATGTTAGATTTTTTTTTCAAATAATACACTACGTATGTATTATATATATATACATTCGGCTTGACCCTCCCAGTAAACCAGTGCAAGTTTTTGTCCTCGGCAAAATTGAGGCTATATATGTAAACGTTACCGCAGGATCGCATAGTGGTCGGAATTTATACTAGAAGTATATTATTTATAGACACAGGTAACCTGCCCAATCTGTAAGAACTAGTTTCCGGTTTGACAGATTTTTGTTTCCGGATTAAAAATCACTAAAAAGATGTTGGGCATAATCGTTTCACTTTTTGAAGTACCCGTCATTTACATATATTTGCATTTATAAATCTTGTGAATGACCACATGTATAATGCACGGCACTTTCATAAAAATTGCAAGCTCCCTTTGACATATTCCTTAAATATAGTATACTGTTATTTTTAAAAAAGTTGCGGAACTATTACGGGTCTACTTCCCTAAGAGCAGAAATCATGAAAGAGATGGTGAAGGAGTAGACGGACGAACGAACAAACAGAATATGTAGAGTGTCATAAAGTGCGCCTCGCCTACCCTTCGTTCAAGATGACAAAAGGATGCACACTATATTTTTCAAATTATAACCCGCACGCAAGTACACGCGTAAAGCGGGGTATAATTCGCAAAGAGTGTGCATCCTTTTGTCATCTTGAACGCACGGCTTACTACAAGTAGTCATTGGAGTTCAAAATGGTTAAAGAAAAAAATGTCAATTGGAACAGCCGATAAGTGTCTGAGAAATTTGTAGCTGCATAAATAACCCATTAAAATGCAAACTGCTTCGATTTCTTGGGAAATCAAGAATGAATAACGCTTCTTCTTAAAACGGACTATCCAAAATAAGAAATGTCTCTTATTTGTACATCGCACGTAAAACCGAACCATCTCTCACGTTTTACGAATAAACGGCCCAATGATTTGTATGGAAAGTGTGGTTATATACCCTGATACCTGTAGGAGCGGAAGTGTACAGTTTGCTAATTGGAATAGTCAATTATGGTCGTGTGCATTGGCAGTTTGATCACTCGAAGCTATTGACTACAGGAGAAAGGTAGATTAACTTATATGTGGGGTTTTCTTTTGCATTTCGCATCATATTGAATGGGTAATGTTTTTACCAAACATTTTTTTTTTAAATGAAAAAATCACATCTTAAATCAAAATACACTAGCAAAACAAGACAATGTTACCTAGGGTATACGTGCCAAAATCGACTTTTCTTCGAAAGATCAAACTACCAATGTTCCCAACCACAAGTGACAATTTCAAATAGCAAACTGTACACTTCCGCTCCTACATTGTGAAATAACGACAAAGAAAGTTACGGTGAACTAATTCGGCCTTAACCATCAGTCCAAAGAAATATCTATCGTGGTCACCTACGCTCTATAGCAAGGGGGTCTGGAGAAATGTCACGGATAAGGTCAAGACTTATCTGTCAACGAAAACGTCGTGACTACAGCATGTATATATTTATATTACGTACTTAGTGTTTTGTATGGGAAAAAATATTTAAAGATGTTTTGAGAATTGATCATTGTCGAGGCTCTGCCGAGACAATTATCAATTCTCACAACCGAATTAGATATTTTTTTCATACAATACACCAAGTGCGTATTATATTTATCTTATAACCTCTATTTGTCTTGTTTTCGTCGATGTTTCTAACTGAAATGTAGGTTTCTAAAAATGACCGCGTAATATCATTGTTCTAAAAATAACTATGTGATATCATGAAAAATATCATACGTGATGTTAAACCCATATACGTATTTTAGTTTGGTCCATCAACGACGATGTTACATAGAGAAGTCGCGCATCTTTTATGGAAATAATTCATGCTATAACAGATGTTTCTTTGTGAAAAAAGTATTACCTAAGCTAAAGATAGAGTGGCATTTTAGAGTGGATATATTTTTTCGACATAATCCATCGTTTTTGTTACTAATTTAATAGTCTTGTCTGATCGAAATGATCCAAATACATTTGTGACCCATTACGGCAAAAGGGACCATCTGGAAACAAAGCGAGCTACTATAATAAATAATTTGCAAACTTTTTTTTATCCTGGTCGTTGGAATTGTGTATCCGAAATTTTTCAACTTTCAACAGTCAACATTACACCAAATAAGGGGATAAATCAGACGTTATAAATAAAAACAAGATGAAATGGAAAGATAAAATCTGTTCTGAGATTTAAAGCTAATTACATCCTAATGTCACAGACAGATTCGTCTTGTCAGATTCCTCGAAGGAGATTTCATAATTTCTCCTGATATTGCAAATCAACTGACTCACAAATTACAATTTAAAAAAAACATTGAACAGTGAAATACGTTAAAAATGATGTCGTATAGTTCGATAAGCCGCAAAAAAATGAAGTTAGAATCTCATTTAAATGAAGTATTTTTATACTAGTAAATATTGATATAAAATTGTTCGAATATACAGCCTAGGGTCGAGATTATCAAACCATTTTATCACTCACCTGAGAATCGTCTGAAATTTCAAAATTGGGCTACACCTTACTAAAGCCTTAATATTACCAGAAACTTGGAATGTAACTTTGTGCAAATGGTATCTTTTGATTTCATTCGGCGTTTTGTAAGTAATGAATTTTAACAGATTTAATCGAGTTTTCATGATGATTTCATTGGGAAACCTCGGTCAACATTGTGAAAGATAATGATTTCCTAAATTTCCTAAGTGTTACGGAACTATTGCGGCTCCACTATCGTACAACATGTTTAGATATGTGACCCGTCACGCTAAAGGGACCATCTGGGTAGTGCGTAAAGTGTCGATTCTATTCAGACTGTGCGATTTGCGCAGACTGACTAGGGCCGAGACCTTTCACAACGTGCTTATTCTCTGAATCTAGAATGACTAATCTACCTTCTAGTGAAAGAATTTTTGAAATGAAACCTCTGGTTAACATATGCTGGACCAAATTCCTTTTTCAAATATTCATTTTACAGAGTTCCCAGATGGCCCCTTTTCGCCGGACGGGTCACATATCTCTTCGCGTTTTGTAGACAACCTTCCATGATAGAGTCCGCAGATAATCCTGTTGAATGCTTGAGATGACAAGCGTAAAATCACCGAGTTATATTGGAAAATAATGTCCTAGATGCATAATATTAATCAAACACATGTACTCGGCAGTCGTCATTGCTGAACCATTTCTGATTAGATTCTTTCCATGTGCGGCCCAAAAAAATTCTCATGAGTTATCCCAACCGGATAAGAAATTTTCTTATAACATTATACGGTGGATGGGCAATAATATCTAAACTACAGCTTGGTCAAGGCTGAAGTGAGGACAATTTGTTCGCCCAAATTACAATAGATTGTGTTATTGTTTAGGTTTTCCAGATTGGTAGCACAATGTTTCCCGAAATACCGGGAGGTGGGGGTTGTTGATGACCCGCGCATCCATTCGCTTACTTTGGTAACGTGTATGAAATGGTAGTATTCTCTGATTATAAAAATATGTAGACTGTCAAGCAAAATTGGGAACATCTCTATGTGTGATCCGAAAAAACAAATCGTACGAGTTGAACATATACGTATACAACATCATATTTGTCATATGAAGTAATCGTGTACGGGTGGCTATAAATTGTCCATCACGCAGGGGCTAACCAATTGCTCTGATTCAAATTTTAGGTGGCACTCAACATATCTGACCCGTCACGCGAAAAGGGACCATCTTGGAACTTCGTAAAATAAATATTTGAAATAGAGATTGGTTCTAGAACAGGCCAACCAGAGGTCGCATTTCAAAATTTCTTTCACGGGAAGGCAGACTGATTATTCTCGTTGCAGAAAATTAGTAAAGTTTGAAAAGTTTCGACCCATATCAGTCTTCGCACTCCGCGCAATCTGACAAGGGTCGACACTTAACGCACTTCCCAGATGGTCTCTTTTCGCGTGACGGGTCACATATATATTGATGGATTCAAATCAGAAATGGCTTCAAATCTTCAATATGAAACTTAAAAATGCATCATAAAGAGTTATCAGCATGACGACATCGCGGGACAGACCACTTTTTCGGGTGGCTGGGGATATATCAAGGTAGTAGTCCCGTGATAGTTTGCAATGATTCGAAAGTAAAAAAATGAATTTTAACAGCGTTAACCGAGGTTTCCTAATGATTTTATTTGGAAACCTCGGTCAACATTGTGAAAGGTCATGATTTCTGAAATATTGGGGAACTATAACGGGTCAACTACCTTTAACTGCATCAATTTTGATCAGGAAATAACTGTATCTTGTATTAAAAGAATGCCAAAGGCAGTTCTTTCATATGCAATTAAAATCTCTTTCGGGAAAAAAACAAAACGATTTTTGAATGCAACTTATCCAAAAGATTGTTCTAAATTATGTTCTGGTATCAATTGCGTGTGCTGAAAACTCCCCTTTCTATCGACGCACATTTCAAAAATGAATCTACAAATTTGAGATTTTAATGATTTCTTAATTTTAGACCAGGTACACTAAGTATATGAACAGTATAGTATAGTATAGTATAGTATAGTATAGTATAGTATAGTATAGTATAGTATAGTAGTATAGTATAGTATAGTATAGTATAGTATAGTATAGTATGGTATGGTATGGTATGGTATGGTATAGTATAGTATAGTATAGTATAGTATAGTATAGTATAGCAGTGAAATGTTTACCTGTGAGCGTACAAAATCAGACGGGTTTTCGTGATTTAGACCCAGACTCTCAGCTCGCATCTCATAGTTGACACAGTCTGTAAAACTGTCCCACAGCTTCATGTCGGGCACCAGTCTAAAACAGCAGACACAAACACGTCTCAGACAGCGAACCATTCGGCCCCAAACCAGGTCATTCTAGACATTAATCAAACACAGTTTTAATGGAAATAGCTCCGTTAATGTGATCTGTTAGGTCCGGAGGCGAGTTTCCAATTAAATGTCCTATATATCAGGGGACAACGAGAACGCTTTATCTGTCTGGCTTAAATACGATCGTCTGTGGAAGAAATAAAGGTGCTGTCCTTCTTAACTCATTACAACACAGTGCATTCTTTATTAATGCCAATGCAAAAATATGTGAAATTATATTGACAATGACGGAATGGACTTCTACATTATTTTCTGCCCAAATGGACAAAAACTCAAGAATTTCATCGACTTGACATTGAATTTTGACAGTCTAAAAGTTTCTTTTTAAACAAAAGCAGAAATATTGTGATCACTAAAAGAATATTTTGCAAGAGAAATTAATGACTTTTTCTAACTTTGGTTATTGAATAGCGTGACAGATCGTGTTTTGATTCTGGATTTCAAAGTTATAAGTTGTATTAGATTTGAACGCTTAAATAACACACGATATTTGTCACGAGAGTAAGTTTATACTTCCTAACCACAATATATTACTAATGGTCGGGGAAATTTCAATTAGATGGTTCGCAGGTTCGGGTAATATATCAAATGATTGTGTTGACGGCTATGTAATCGAAAGCATTTATATCTTTAACTCTATGTATTTTTCTACCTGCCTATCGCATCAGGATGGAAAACAAAGAAATGCTACACTGATTTGCTTGTGTACGACTGGATACAATTTCTAAACGTTCGAAAACGTGTCCGTATCCTGAACATAGTAATGAAAGAATTAAAAGTTTATATTTTTGACAGCATATATAAATACATGTCCTACCGTATATACGGTGTTAACGATAACGAATTATCCAAACTTCTGATTAGAAAAAATAAATTAACATTTACTAGTATGAAATATTTGTCCGAGCCAGTTAATATGTCACCAACTCGCGTTTATTCTCACTCCGTAATGTCACAAAATAAAACCATTATTCCAATGTCCCGAGTTTTATACAGCACACAGCCCGTCTTTGTTTTTTCCTCGTTAACGTGGAAACCTTCACTGCACTCGTGCAATCCAATATTGCGGATAAAAATCTATATTTAACATTGTCCCTAGATCCAACAATAAAACACAGCAATATAAATCTGGTCTAGAATTGCTTTTTAAGCGGCCCATACAAAATTATTGTTATTGTCTATTATTGTTATCGTCAATCAATGTTATTGTCAATTAATTATTGTTATTGTCAAATATTGACAATAATAGAAATTAAATATATCTCTCACACACGACCAATGATATTGTAATTTTATTGATCGTAATTTTTATGGTATTGGATACGTAATAGTTCCGCAAAGTTTCGGAAGTCATGATCTTTAACATTGTTAACCGAGGTTTCCTAATGATTTCATTAGGAAACCTCGGTTACAATTATAAAAAAAATCATTACTTCCGAAATGTCGTGGAACTATTACGGGTTCACTACCTTAAACCAAAGGTTATACGGTAGTAGACTGGTGCTACAGTGAAGATTTTCGGACAGTCGACAGTGAGACCAGTCTGATACGGAAGTGAGCCGCCACCATAGCGCAGTTGGTTAGGCATAAGACACCCAATCTGGAAGTCGTGGGTTCGATACCCGGTGGCGGCATATCCTTTCCGACGTTTGTCTCTCACCAATGGGTAGATAATCGTAAACCTATGTGAGATAGCAGTCGGGGGCTATGAAAAGGGTGTAATGGTAGTACAGGTGAAAGAAATACCAGGAATCCGTTGTTAGGTGCTCCGGCCGCCGCGATATAACTGCGAAATTGTTGAAAGCGGCGTAAAACCCATTCAAACAAACAAACTGATACGGTAGTGGTCATATATACCGGTCTTGAGGAAGGGGGTCGTATTACACCGAATCGTAGCATTGTGATTTTACAGAATTTTTGGGACTCGTAACATTGCGTTCGGGAGGCAGGATAGATCAACAAACACCTAGAACTTTGTCTGTAGGAATAAAGGGTCCGACTAAGACATGATTAGCTCAAACACCTGAATTTATGAACACACATATTCCAAAAACTGTTTGAGAAGGAGTAAAAAAGAGGAACTTTGTGAACAGAACAAAGAGGGTTGTAAGCCCCATATTTTTTTCAAAATTGAAAATAAGGGTTAATTTATTTGATAGTCGAAATTGTTTCAAATGTCACGAAAATGCTATTTTTTATTCTAGAGCTATTTTCTCCATTAGGTGAGACTTCATAAACCGGTATTTAAAAACTCCTCTCCCGTACGCAAACTTTAGGTAAAATGATTTTCTTGGTAAATATATTGAAACAAGCAATTTCGTTGAATTGATATCCCCCTCCGAAAATATTTTGTTTTTCAATGGAGTATATCAAACTTAGGGACAGGTTATCTTCTATCAACATTAACCAAAGACATGATATCATTTTTCTGATAAACCTAGCATCAATCAGTCATTTAATATTTCAAGTAGAAACCATATATCAGTCAGTTATTTTTACTTTGGGAAAAGACACCAGGGGCTTACACTATTTGGCATCATTTTAACCCTTTCCCAAATGGCTCAATTTTAGGGTGGTCCAATTTGAAAGGTGTTACAGAGGACAGAAATGATGTGAGTAGAAATATAATTTAAACATTAGATATAAAGGCAAAAAGGAGAAAATGCTGATTATCAGTATTTTCTTCTTTCCATAAAAGTTGTCTGACCTTCTCGACTTTACAGACGTCAAAACAAAGTCTTGTTTGAGAAAGGGTTAATATAATCTGGTGAGATTTTGTAAATGAATCAGTAATTCAGATGTCATATTATTTACAGATAAAAATGGATAACACAGATTAGTGATAAGCATTTTCAACATTTAGTTATTATAAGATTTTATAGTAAAGATGAATGATAAATAATATGATTATGATTATGAATATGATTTGGCTAAGAGGATTACTCTACAGAGCCTTAGCATATATTTTTGATCAAACTTCCTCTGATATGGCTTCACTAATCAGGGGCGGTATCTCTAAATTCAATAGTCGAACCGGGTAACCCCGACGATGTGCGCATCTCTTCTTTGTAGTGAAGCTTCTCAGAAAGTTTCATTGGAATCCCGTCAATGGTTTCCAAGAAATAGCGCGGAAACGAAACTCGGACGGACTGAAGGACATATGACGCAAAATCAATATTCCCCTTGATGATTTCACCGGCGGGTGATAATAAATTGCCCCTTCTATAGACTATTGATAATTTTGAGTCATTATAAACCATTGTTGACAAAATGTTTCGGTTTTTTTTTTTCACTTTTTTGTGAATTGCACCAATTCTTTATTTCTAATATAATTATGTGGTCTATCATGCGAAAAGTGGCCACCTGAGAACACCATTATACAATTATTTTATACGGGAATCAAGTAGAGGTCAACCAGAATTACGATTCAAAAATAAATAAATGGAAATGTAGGATGAGAATTCTTGATTCAGTGATTACGCTCGATTTTTCGCCAAATTAAAACTGAATTGATTTGAAACTAGGCAGATATGGCAACATCGCTGAGGACTGCAAAACTGGCCTTTTTAAACACTGTGATACCAAGGGAGTGACTCGGTAGCGCAGTGGTTTAGGGGGTCCGACTTAGAAGAGCTAGGCGACGTTGCAATATCTTCGTAGGTTCAAATCCTGTCAGAGTCTGAAATATCATTTCTTTGTTTTAGTTGAAAAAAAAAGACAGTAGTTGTTTCCATAGGTTAGCTATTCAAACATATACAACAAGCCATGATTTTTGTCAGATATTACCGAAAATCTGTGACACCTAAACCTAAATACCCCTAAAAATAGTTATGAGTAGTTAAGAGTTCAGGCTAGAGACACACACCAGCTATGGCAGGACTCAAATCTGTGAACTTCAGGAGACGTGTGCATCAACCATAGAGTTCCATCACTCTACTACAGTAAGTAACATCGTGAAATTGACGTTCGCCTCAAACAAAATCATTCTAAATAGCTCACTCAGCCCTCCATTCATTCATTCCAAACACTCACTCAAACCATTCAAAAACGCTAAAACGTATTGAAAAACATAGAATCAACGTCATTCAAAAATTTGGATAGAGAAAAATGGCAATTTCACTGACATAATTCAAATTGTAAGCGTCTTATAGCTTCTTGAAAATTTAGGAAGCTATCTATTGGTTTAAACCTATTTATTTTACATTGATTGGGAAACAAGTTCTTACAACTTAGATTAATCCCTCTCGATTCTGCTTCCTGGAAAATTCACCAGTACTCGCGCTGAATGTGTGGCCCGATGAAAGAACCAAGATCTATAGCCGCTCCCGGGAATCGAACTCAGGACCTTTGGGTCAAGAGGCTGACGCTCTACCTCTAGACCACGGACACCACACGGAAGCTATCTATAGACTTTATATGCATATTTTATTAAAGGGAGGTAATTAATATTGCTAATTTTGTTTATCCTGAACAAAATTTGCAATATTGGATTACCTCCCATTAAATTCACTCAAAACTCGCTCCACACACTCATTCAATTTCATTCCTTAATCGTTCCAAAACCATTCACATTGTCTATTGCACGATGTTGTTAACTGTAACGACCCCCATCTCAAACAACTGTAAGGTCTCAAATGTGTCTTAAGTGATCAGAAACCATAAATGTTAGTTCTTCGAGCAGGGATGCCAAATGTAATCACAACAAACATCAGAAATCATTAGAAAATAATTTATTGCCCATCATAACCCACACATGGGTAAAATGGCAAAATTACAGCCTATATACACAAACTACGGAATATTTCTAGCTTTACAAATCCATGAGCCAGTAAAAAACTTTTATAAGTGACTTGGAATTTAAAAGTCACTTACAAAAATTTGCACTGACCCCTGGCGATTTAATATTATGTACCTTATATACATGTTAACCTTTCTCGTAAAAAGGGTCCATTTGGAAAGAGCAAACAGTGTTGATCCTGCTTGCACTGTATACACACTGTACAGTCTGATAATGGACACAACTATTGGCTCATAGTAAATTTCTAAGTTATTCTCACTATGGTGATGAAATTGATGCAAATAACCACTTCCTTTAGTTGTTTTCTAGAGTACCCATATATTCCCTGTCTACAAGAAAGGTCAAGTTTATAAATATCAAAATGACTTTTATTATATACAGACATAAAACAGTTAGCCAATCAGCTATCAGCTTATTGAATGTACAGGTGTAATGAGATTGGTGTGTTTTAGTCACCAACGAAAAAAATGCTAATTACATTTATAGGACAAAATCATGGTATAAAGATGCCACAATTGACTTCTACATACACGAGAACCAAAATCATTTAACCCATAAGCTATCAGCTTATTGAATGTACAGATCTAATGAGATTGGTGTTTTAGACACCTCTATAAATTTGCTAACTACAGGTATAGTACAAGGCAAACAGATGCCATGCTTGACTGCAGGTGCTGGATAGTTGAACAATCTTACCACTTCTCCTGTAATATATATTTCAAACAAAATCTAAATTTAGCAGGTTAAAGCCCCTGTGTGTTTTTAGTCTAAAAAAATCGCTATTTCGTGAAAATTCTTTGAATAAATATTTTTAATATAGTCTTATGAAAGATGAGTTGCATGAAAATACAAATCAATTGACAAACCGTGGCTTCTTCAGGCAACGCATAATCTGCTAAATACAGTAATATATAAAAATGAGATTTTGGTCACATGAACTACACCCAAGCCAAAGAGCGGTAATGTGCCCTATTCAAATTGGTCTCCAATATGTTGCGGGTCATTAATATTCATCAAGTTGGTCCTATATTTAGACCATTGTGTCATAATCATTTACATAACCAAATATTGGAATGAAAAATTCAAGCATTTCTGAGCATAAAAGTCTAGTATTTGTGTACAAAGTCTTTTAAGACCGTTGTCTTGCGTTTTGGAAATGTTCACAAAAACAGACAGGGGCTTTTAAGGTTAAATACATCTCATACTTTTCATGGTGTATTCATTCTGTACCTAAAAATTGGAAGATAGTAAAGACTATGATCAACCTGCTGAGATGAGCAGCCTACACTGCATGCTTCCTTCTTGATTTATACTATTGTGGGAAAAACTTGAACCCAACTAGTTTAAATCTCTGCAAAAACAGAAAATGATTTATTTGCAGCACATTTTGAATTCAATATGACAAGGCTTAATAAGCTAAATTAACCATCCAGGGTAATTCCTGACAAGCCAGCAAAGCTTTCACCTTTAAACATGACCTTCGACCTATAGCTTAAACTTGTTTACAGGGCATCTTTATTCATAGAGGGGAAATCATTTTTAAGCAGATATAAAAAAGAGGAAGAATTGGTCAAGACAAGTATGTTACCTATACCTAAATTTACACTCAACTTAAATTTGTGATTGGTTTGTGAAGACAAAGAAAGCTATTTATAGAACTTGTTTGCATATAATACTTTAGGGAGGTTATAATTATTAATAATTTCATCAAATTTGGAAGATACTTTTCATCCAATTTAGACACAACTATTGATTATGTTTTATTACCCTTTAATTTCAATCAAAACTCAATCCATGCACTCATCATTCCTAAATCGTTCGAATATCAGCCATCTTGTCAATGTCACAATGTTGTTTACTGTACCTACACCATGATATGAAGGTATAAAAGTCTATGTTATCCTCGTCATCTTGAAATCCATTCTTAAGTGTAAAAACTAGAATCTTAACATAACTCTGCAGACTGATAGGCTAGGGTTTTTGCCATATAATATGAATTACTGTAGTGATACTGAACACTAACCTATAAATAGGGGTTAATTTTGTTGCAATTAAACCGGGAGTTTCTCATTAAGATGTTTTATAACTATTTTACCAAGGAATTGACACACTGACTGGATGAATACACAACCAACACAGCGACATGACAATATGCCACTGACTCTTGGCTAGCACAGATAATTGTGACCAGTCATGTGAAAAGGGAAAATTTAGGAACTTAGTAAAAACAAATATTTGAATTATTTGTTTTTAGAACAGGTCAAACAGAGGTCTAATTTCAAAAATTCTTTCACAGGAATGTAGATTGATCATTCTAGATTTAGAATATTAGCAAAGTGTGAAAAAGTTTCCACCTTCGTAAGCCTGTGCTAAAGCACTACCCAGATGTTCCCTTTTTTGTGTGACCAGCCACAAATAAATTTTAGGCAAACAAAGTCAATGCCATGACTATAACAATGCATGAGGTTGGCTTAAAGAGCAGCCAAGCATAAAATGATATCACAGATATTTAAATGACACATGAATATCTACAGCCTATTTACAAAACAAATCATTGTACATCTTGACCAATCAATCGGCATTATTTAAAACCATATAACAGATGATTTGGAATATCAAATTGACAATAAAGTCATTCCAGTAGACATAGGTGTAACTAGATTTTGAAATTTTTACAAACTCAGAAGGCAAGCACCTAAGAATGTATAGGATAAAGGCGATATGTGGACTATGACAAAAAGTGAATGCCCTCCGCTCCCTTTTTTTGTTTGAAATGAGCGTTGATGAATTATCAAAACATTGTGAATACAGCTTGAACTAGTTGTAATTTGGATATTATGATCAATTATCAACACCGTTTTTTGAAAGATAATTTATTACCATAACACACTTGTGTAATGGTAGTTTAGAAGCATAATATAAATTTCAGATATTTTCCCCTATAAATGTCTTATTTGATAGTTGGTGACTAATATGCCATAACTACAGCTTACTTTTGTTGTATATTTTCAAAGAAATCGCATTTGATGATTAGATGTTCTACATTGTAAGATGTGACAGGGAGTGGAGAGTCTTATCATAATTTTTTGACCCTGTTGCCTAAGTTTGCATATGTCTACTCCGTATGTGCCAAAAAATTGTGCATGTTGTAAAGAAAAAAACAACATGTATTGAGGGGGAAGAAGAAAATGCCTTAAATTTTTTCTGACCTATTTAGCACTAACTTTCAATATCAATATATTCTAGACAATTATCTATAACTTGTTCCTATTTGAACAAGTCTAAGATTTTCTTAATTGAAAATCTATGCCAAAAATAATACTAATCAAGAAACAAGAGCACCGCCTATGGATGTCTATACCCAGCTGTTGGGTGCTGGAGAATAGATAAAAAATCTTACTTGAGAAGGGGCCAAATTGGCACAAATACATTTAGTATTATCCTCCTTGATAGTACAGGTTGCTGTTTTTATAGTGAACATGCCAAGTTTTAAGTGAATGACTTTGTTGAACAAGAGATATCACAAAATTTCTAAGTTTCGAATGATGCCATCATCAACAACAATGACGACAAAAATGTCAAGGCTATAGTAATAGCTCTGATTTTCTCTGAAAAAAGATGAACTTAACATATGGACAAGTGAAGAAATCACTTCTATAAAGCATTATCTACATTTTCCATTCAGCAATTGTTGTATGCATCATCTTTCAAATTTGATTGGTCTACAATTATGTTAATTGGTAGCTTCAGAAGGCGAGCTTCCAAACTAATATATCTGTTATTTGTACAAAATTTTCATTCTGTTTGTCGAATCTGTAAGGTTATTTTTTGTTGATTGTCTAAACATTCCCTTAACTTGTCCTCTGTCATTGTAAGTCTTTGTTCTAATAGTGACACAGTCTGAAAACAAAAAAACACAAAAATTGTTTACACAAGATAGAAAGAAAGGATACTTGTGGGGTTTACAAGGATATTCTAGAGACAAAACTTAAAATTTTAGGGCTCACAATACAATGAATGAACAAAATCATGATTTCAAGTTAGATGTTAAATATCAGTTAGCTTTCTAGTCAAACTTCATTTTACCTTGCATTTAATTTAAAAAGCTTTCTGAATATTAATAATCCTAGGACAAAAACTAGTTAAAATAATTTGATTTTCAATTATCATGCACAAATTGATAGCTCACTGTAAGACTAGAACTTGTCCCAGAATGTGACTTGATATCCCCCCCCCCCACCCAAACTGCTGTCAGAGAATGAGATACTTGTTGACAATGGGAAGTTAAAGCAAGTACTTCATATTCAATGTTTCCCTTTAAATTTAATCTATTTTTCATCGTTTGAGAGGTCCTGGACAGCACATGAAAAACTGGAAAGTCATGAACTAAATTTGCATATGAAGTTTCATAATTTTAAAATGACAACCAAAGTAGATGCCGAGTTCAAGGGCAGATAATTCCCAAACCTGAGGGAATTCATACCTCAAAATTGCGTCTTGCAAAACTTCAACATGTAATAAATGTTTGTATAAAATTTCAAAGCTTTAGAAGGAAAACTGAAGGAGGAGTTTGTGACACAAAATTACTAATATATGTGTACAAACAGAAAAAAAAATGTCTTAAGTTCAAGGGCAGATAATTCTTTAACTGGGAGAAGACAGGACCTCAAAATTGCGTCTTGCAAAACTTCAACATATGATAA
Organism: Fragum whitleyi; assembly: GCA_948146395.1. Classification (NCBI taxonomy): domain Eukaryota; kingdom Metazoa; phylum Mollusca; class Bivalvia; order Cardiida; family Cardiidae; genus Fragum; species Fragum whitleyi. Next base: position 68,574,922 of record OX411550.1, read on the forward strand.
ATGATTGAATAAAATTTCAAAGATTTTGAAGGAAAACTGAAGGAGGAGTTTCCAACACAAAACCACTAGCTTCCGTGCACAAAAAGAAAAAAATGTCTTTAAGTTCAAGGGCAGAAAATCCTTGAATCAGGGCAAGTTGGGATCTCAAAATTGTGTCTTGCAAAACTTTAACATGTGATAAATGTTTGTATAAAATTTCAAAGCTTTTAAAGGAAAGATGAAGGAGGAGTTTGCAACACAAAATTACTAGTATATGTGTCCACAGACAGACAGACAGATGGACAGCCAGACAGGCTGATTCCAGTATACCTCTGAAAACATTCGTTTTGCAGGGGGGTGGGGGGTGTATAACAATTTTAACTGCCGTAGGCTGTTACATTTGTGTGGAGCTGAGCCGCCTAAATGCAATAACGTATTTATTGATATCTTGTTTAACATTTCATTTGAAGCACTCCAAAAAGAATTGCCTTTCTTTAATGCTTTTTGGTGGTTTATCGAGAAATAACGGTAGATTATCACTTGATAAACTCACCGCAAAAGCAGTGAAATTATCAAAAACTTATACCCTGCTTTTGTGCATTTCATCCTATCTGACGTCAACTATGCGGGGAGAAATAAGTGACGTCACAATGAACGTTGCATAGCAATCACGCGCAAAATGACGCGCTTTACAAAAATATGTCCTAGAAATTTCACATTTTGTCTCATTTTGCTTCAAAGAAATAGAATAATCGTTGTTTTTCGAGTAAGATAGATTAATATTTCATTTTGTGAAAAACAAAAGCTATATTTTCACTCGTGGCTCTGCCACTCGTGAAAATATAGCTTTTGTTGTTCACTCAATGAAATATAAATCGATCTTACACTTAAACAAACGATTATCCTCTATGTTTTACATGTAATAATTTTAAATCTATGAAAGTTTGTTTATTACCTGTGTAAGTATATCTAGCTGTCCTACAATATGTTCTAGTGTATTGGCTAATTGTGGAGGCACAGATCTGGCTTCTAGAGGCTGGGTTGTAGCACGAGGCTGATCATCAAACGCTACACGTGATGTACGACCTTGGTCTGATGATCCCATCTCTACATCACTTAATGGCTGTAAACAATAAAGCAAACATTTTCATTATACCATTTGTTACCTCTCAGGCAAAAAATCAAACCCCAAAAGAGCTATATCTAGTCCTTATCAAACTGTACCTAAAGCACAGGGTGACCAGTATTGTTTGATTTTTCTGTTTATTGCTCTTCTCAGATTATCTGGTATGGCACTTAATTTTGTCAACATTTCTTCTCTAGATTGTGGTCACTCACAAATATCTGCTGGAAAATGAATTATCATATCTTGAACTATTAAAATTTCAATCTAAAATCAGCCAATGTCTGACATTCTGAACAATTTCATATGGACATGACAAAAAAACATCGAACAGCCGGAAAGCATGTAGAACTAGACTGTCGCAAAGCGGACTAATACCCCACTACAAGTGCTTGTCAATAAGAGAAATCCATTTTCCATCAAAGGGCCATAACTCTGTCATAAGTCAATGGTTCGTTACCAATATTTCACTTGCACATCTCTATTTATTTCTGATCACATATGTACAGTTTGAAAAAAATTCTGCCCATTAGTTGCTGAGAAATTTAGTGGACACGAAAAAGCTACATATAGATGTGAAGACCTCCAAAACATAGCTGGGAGGGGGGTTTAATAATGTCCTTTCATCTATAGAAACTTAGCTGTCTACATAAGGCTCAGTGAAGACTCTATAGTCAGTAATAGCTCACTGTGCAGATGTATAAACTAATGTGGGTCTTCACTTGGCATACATACAAGCTTATTGGAAATGTTGCACAAAAGTTCAGATAGAAGCAATGATTTATTACCTCTGATGAGAACATGGCAGGTCCAACATCTGTTACTTGTGGTTGTTCATCGTCCATACTTTTAACCTCACTACGAATACCCTGGAAATAGGGTTCGATTTCTTAATTATGTGTCTTATTTTAATGTAATTAGAATGATTGAACAGCCTTAATTAATAACTCCATGAAAACTAATCAGTAAAGAATTCATTGTTTAATGCAATTGTACACCTGCATGAAAGTTAGTTCTTAAGAATATTTTCAACCTGCTCCATCTTCTTCTTTTTTTTTCTTGTAATGATTTTAAATCATATCCAAACATCATCCTAAGGTCTGTAAACCATAGTAAATTCCTTTGCTTGAAAGGGGTTTTCCAATATTTTTAACGATTTTTCATAGATATAGCAGTACTACCACCACATATGTTCTGAGTCTCCAACTCTGCAATAATGATGGTGTTTACAGATCATCCAAAATAAATAACAGACATATTCTGCATTATTATTTAACTAGCAGGGTGTGGCTAAGCTTTGACATAATTTGGCAAATTCATTTTTTAATATTTTGGGTTCTTTCAAAGGTAAGTTGGTGATTATTGTTAACACTGTGTTAACACATGCAAATAACTGTACCCTAAAACCAAAAGGATTCAGGTGCTTAGAGAAAGTAAATACATTGCAGCGTTTGGTTACCTAAGTCTCATAGCTCCAGCTTGGACAAGCTGAAGTTACGAAAGATTGGAAACCAACCTTCTATTTTAAGTCTTCAGTCATTAATGTAGACTATCTATAGAAGTAAGTAATTATAAATAAAAGCTGATTTACCTTAACCTTAAAGGCAAAGGCAATGAACCGTTACTTCAGCTCTGCCTTGCCAGGGCAAAAATAACGGATTATATTAAATGACTAGATTCCATCTCACCTTGCCCTCAGTTCTGGCTGATGCTGTACGTTTTATTTTCGGAGGTATATCAGCTACTGTGGGTGTTTGTTCTTCAGAAGCCTGTCTTTGTTTGTGTGTCTGTAATACCTCGCTGAAATCCATCTGATCAAAATTTGTCTTCCACACCAGTACCTAAAATGTTCACAATTGTTTGTTAAGTGTAAGGTCACTGGTAATCATTACTTGAGAGCATATTGACTGTACATGGGTTCAAATAATTGTGGCTCAATAGATTTTATTCAGACATTGAACCATTGAACCAAATTATAGAAACATATTTCATGATATTTTATGGGGTTTTTGTTCTCCTTTGTTTTTATTTCCATTTACTGATTAAAGTGTGCAGTTTGTGATTAATAATGTATTCTAACAAAATTCTTTCAGTAAAACCACAACAATATTCTAAAGATAACAAAACTACTGCGTTTCCCTTAATAATAGTGCCCTCCCAAGTAGAAGCACCCCTACATGTTTTACTTAGAAAACTCATTTCAAATGCCTAAATTTTAGGAACTTTTTGAGACTTCTTCTTAAATTTGAGATTAATTTCCTCTAAACAATCTTATAAACGATTGTTTAGAGGAAATTCACCTAAAATTAAAGGGAAAAGGCCTAAAAGACATCAATTTTAATGATTTTTAAATCAGAAATAGCATACTAAATAAAAGCTCCCTCACCATGTTATGTTTAGCTCCCAGGAGCATTTATTAGGAGAAATACATTAATCATAAAGATTTAATACCTGTTCATCTGATCCTCCAGAAGAGAAATAATCCCCCGATCTTGAGAAAGCAACAGAAGTGACAGGCCCCTGATGTCCGTGTAATGTATAAAATAGACGACCCTCTAACAAATCAAACACCTTCAATTGTCCGTCATCAGAACCCGTTAGTAGGTAGTTACCACTAGCGTGGAATGATAAACTGTTTACAGCAGCTGTATGAGCTGAAATGTAGTAATTGTGAACTGTTAGACGAAAAAGGACCTTCTGGGACACTGAGTTTTGTCTGACCGGGCTAGTTTGTCTGGATCCAAACCGTTTGCTTTTTGCAGAAATTCTTAACCTTAGATGATTTTTATACACTCTCATATAAATGTTTTATAGATCGTATCTCTAGTTGCCAAATTTGAGGATTCTGGGTAAATGCTGTGAGAAGACAGATATCCCTCACTTTGACAGTGTATATACATACCAGTATAATGTTGCATTAACTTATTCATTCGGATATCCCACACTTTGACTGTATATATACATACCAGTATAATGTTGCAGTAATTTATTCATTCCGATATCCCACACTTTGACTGTATATATACATACCAGTATAATGTTGTAGTAATTTGTTCATTCGGATATCCCACACTTTGACTGTATATATACATATCAGTATAATGTTGCATTAATTTATTCATTCGGATATCCTACACTTTGACTGTATACATACATACCAGTATAATGTTGCATTAACTTATTCATTCAGATATCCTACACTTTGACTGTATACATACATACCAGTATAATGTTGCAGTAATTTATTCATTCGGATATCCCACACTTTGACTGTATATATACATACCAGTATAATGTTGTAGTAATTTGTTCATTCGGATATCCCACACTTTGACTGTATATATACATATCAGTATAATGTTGCATTAATTTATTCATTCGGATATCCCACACTTTGATGTTATATATACATACCAGTATAATGTTGAAGTAAATTGTTCATTCGGATATCCCAAATTTTGACTCTGTATATTCATACCAGTATAATGTTGCAGTAATTTGTTCATTCGTTTATCCCACACTGTTAATATTTATATACATACCAGTATAATGTTGCAGTAATTTGTTCATTCGGATATCCCACACTTTGACTGTATATATACATACCAGTATAGTGTTGCAGTAATTTGTTCATTCGGATATCCCACACTTTGACTGTACTATCAGTGCCAGCTGATGCTATACAAGTACCACTAGGATGGAATTCAACATGATTCACAAACCTGAAATATCATTTTAACAGGTATGCTCAAAATTATCTTTATCAGGCCTCTCATAGAAATTTCCAACAAACTTGCACAAACTAACAAATAGACACGAGATATTTGAGCCTGTGCATGACATTTCCAACAATTTCAAATATGAGCAAATTAAAGACTTTGGCCAGTTTGTGCATCTGCACAGCCAGGTCAGTCTTTAGTTTGGGCTTCGTAGATAGAGAAGGTCTCAAAGTGTCTTTAGACTGTCTGGTAATCTTCTAATCACACTTTATGGCTGTCTAGGTTACAAAATATTGTCCATTCAAAGATATGTCATATTGTTGAAATATCACACACAGGCTCATTTAAGGGTAGTCTTAATAAACTTTGAGTCATTAGCTCATGCAGAGCACTTTGTGAAGACTTTCACCAGAGTTTGTGGCTGCGCAGGGTGATTGGAGGCTCTTTCTCTCTGCATTTTGTAAAATAGATTTTTTGGAAAACGACACAAACAGGCTAAAATTCTATAAATATAGGAATTCAAAAAAGTTTTTTGTGCTTATCTTTTAATTCACATATATATCTCTTGAGTTAAATCATTATCAAGGACTGTCAGACTGTAAGACATGTACTACAAAAATTCCTTTGGTCCAGCAAGTCTAACCTTTCTGACGGTCTGTATATTTGACACAGGTTTTGGGATAATCAATAAATCAATTTACATTAAACTCAATTAACAAATACATGTAAACTTTTGTGTATTCCTCAAGAATGAAGTCACCAATTATCTTAAGTTTTTTACTACTCAACCAAACAATCATTCAACATCAGATTCTCTTTTGACACAGGTAATTCAATTTCTTTTTCATGATGTTTATCAAACTAGCGCTGCACGGGCAGCTGATTTGCTCTGCCTATTAAATACATATTTTTCCTCCAAACACAATAATTTTGTACAGTCTCATATAAGGTTACCAAAGGAACATCCCAGTAAATTTTGGTTGATATCATCAGTTAGGTTCTGAGAACATGATTTTCAAAGATTCCACTATATGGCATATAGAGAAATAACCTTGCTCATAAAAAGACATATTTTTCATCTGATCTTAATAATTTTCTGTAGACTAATAAAGGTTCCTAAAAGGAAAATTCCAGTGAATTTTGGTTGATATCCATCATTTAGGTTCTGAGATAACAATTTCAAAGGTTCCACTATATAACACATTTTTCATCTGATCACAACAATTTTCTGTAGACTGATAAAGGGTCACTCAAGAATTGTTCCAGTGAAATTTGGTTGATATCCATTGTTTAGATTCCGAGAAAAGTCACATATTACAACAAGTGCATGTTGTATTGCAATGCAATACAGGAGTCCCCCACCTGATCACAAAAACATCCTTTTTATGAATAACATGTACCTATATATTCATAAAGTCTGTTGGTAACATGTACAACTTGCTACCATGTACGGTGAAGGTAATGTTACCATTCAAAAATCTTAAAGTAAAAAGAAGAAAGGGCAATAACTGAAAAAGTGTAATATCAGAGTAGCAGTTCTTGTACATATGAGTTTTGGCCAAGTCTAATTTGTGTTGTTTAGATTCTTGAACATGAGACTTGTCCTCAATGAGATGTAGCACATATGGTTTCGAAGATACAGCCCGGACAAAAGTGTGACGGACAGACGGACAATGACACTTGTCCTGAATGAGATGTGTAAGTGTACAAAGTTTGAAGTTGCTATCACTTATAATATAGAAGATATAACCCGGACAAGAATGTAAAGGTAAAAACAACAAAGGGCAATAACTCAAAAGTGGGCATGGCAGAGTAATGGTTCTTGAACATGACACTTGTCCTCAAAGAGATGTATAAGTGTACAAAGTTTGAAGTTGCCCGGACAAAAGTGTGACGGACAGACGGACGGACAGACAGTCGGAATCGAGCAAACCTATAGTCCCCCAACTGGTAACCGGTGGGGGACTAATAAATGGTAGTGAGCCACGCCCATTTATGCCTTGTTTGATATTGGATCAAAACTCCTTGAATAACTATGGTTTTAGACCGGATGCACAGATGAATAGACAGACAGTCTGACGCAAAAGGGACATAGCGCCATGACAATAGCCTAAATTGCCTTCGGCCAGTGGAGGTAAAAACAGGTGGAATAGGTAATTCAAATTTTCTTTAAAAAAAAGTATTTTTCAATTCTTAAAGCAATTTAATTCAATAGTTCATCCATTTACTTAAATACGACTTGCTCTCTAGTTCGAAAGAAGAAAAAAACTGACAGAATATTAAAAGGAGAGGACTTAAAACTTTAAGCTATATTTTAGGCATTTTGATCTCTCATGATGATACCTACCCTCCATGCTCATAAAATGTATGAACACATTCTTTACTGTTTTTGTCCCAAAGTTTGACCGTCTTATCATCACTACCAGAAACAATCAATCTACCATCTGGAGAAAATCTGGAAATAAACAGGAACTTGTTACCCTAATCATACTAATTTAATTTTGTTTCAAATAAATTGCCAGTTATTTGGTTATTCTACCCGGTCTTCATGCAGATTTTCCAACTCTTACTGAGTAACTATTATACAATGAAGGCTAAGATTAGACTGCAAATCTGTGCAGGCTGGTTTTAGTCTATACTGACTGCAAATAGATTTTGTAAAGTACAGCTTTGTAGAGCATGACAAAAGTTAACTCCTCAAATATGGAGCATCTGAAAACTACAATAGTATATACCTTATCAGACTGCACAATTATTCAGGATGCCCAGAGTTTATATTTCTTTACCTAAAATGCAATTTCTTTTTTGATATTTTAATCCTAGAGTTATCTTCTCCCAAAATGATGTTGCATTAATATACTCATTTAGAGGTTACAACAATACAGGATTATTTCAAGGGCCAGCGCAGTACTATTGTAAGTGCCTATGTACTTATAGGCACTTACAATAGTATTGCACTGACCCCTCAAATTACTCTAGAAATAAAATGCTCAAGCAAGATGGACAGCACTGAAATTTATTATGACTAGCATGATGGCTTCACTAATATGTTGGCTTATTTAAGGTTGTTGTAAGTAAGATTTTATAGCAGGTTAAGCACAAGACTATACTAAGTGTATATACATTGTATATACACTTAGTACAGTCGAGCACTGAGCCCTAGATATAAAAAGTGTATTTAAGCTTACTTACTTAGCACATCTAACCCAGTTCATATGTTGATTCAGAGAAAACAGAAACTTCTGTCTGTGGACAGTCCATAACTGAAAATATAATTGTATTCAAACATTATTTTGAAGCTTTAGGTTATTTTCTTAATTTCTTTCTATATCTTAAGTAACACATTTCATGAAAAGCACTCCATCTTGGTTGTAAATTACTTCATAGTCAGTGCATAGACTCAGCAACTAGAGAAACAAGGTTGCAAATCGTTACAGTTATGCTCTGACATGAAAGTGGACACTGCCTGCCCATCCACCAGACACCATAGCTGATCACATCAGTCCCGTTTTTCGACATGCAAATAGAAACAATTAAATTAAGTATCATATAATACAAAATATTATGCCTTATCAATCATGAACAACAAGAATTTACGTTGGAATAAGGAGTTGAAAAAAGTGTCCCCAAAATGTCTCCTTTTTTTTTGAATGACAAATGTAAATAGGGTGATATTTAATATTCTATGCTTAATTCTATTATTATTATTATTATATCATATTTATATAGCGCTTTTTTCATACAGACGTACTTTCAAAAGCGCTTTACATTATCAACGTTTTTATAAAGAGGAGTGTAAAACAAAGAATGAGAAACAACTAACCCTCAACCAAGGTCACACAGTACATGCATAGTCCTGATCCTGAATTGACTTAACCTTTGGGGTTTTTTTTAAACTAAATCTAGCTCTTAACCTGTGTCAGATTGCCTTAGAGAAAAGGATTCTAACCACTGCTACCCATCTAGCTAGATGGAGTGAAGCACTGTCTTTTTAGTCTCTTGCCTAGGGTAACACCTCATCTTCACCAGGACTCCAACCCATGAGCATTGGGTTCATTGCTCTTACTAATCAGATATAGAGACAGATATTAATCAGTTGTAATAAGCACTTTCAACCATTATTGGTGCTTATTTCCTCAAAATACATTGTTCATTAAGTTAACAGCTTGTAGCCAACTGCACTATTCATTTCAAACTGGGTGCTAACACTAGACTATAATTTTCTGCCACTGATGTAAGAAAATTTCAATCATGGGCAAATTTAATGTAACTATGGCTAATTTAAGCTGCCACTAAGACATTTACCTTAAAAACCCTTTTTAATTTCAGAGCATACATGCAGATGGTGAGACCAGTAAAACAATACACCCATAATCTATTGGGGCAAAGAAATTCCTGTAGTAGATGCAGAATTTAAACCCAGGCCCCTTTGTCCCTAGCACAGCATTTTACCACAAGGTGACAGACTCTACAAAATTGCTGAAACAGTAAATTGATATTATCAGAATAGTAATTGAGTAGAATGCAGTGAATCATCACATGTAACTTACTTTGATAGATTTATCATCGGATGCAGTCAATAGAGTTTGTCCATCACTAGAGAAGTCAACACTGCGTACGGTGGCTGTGTGGGCTTTATAAACTGTGGATTCTCCTTTACTACAAATATAAAACATTCTCACTACATTAAATGTATCTATAAGAGAATCAAGAATAAACAGCCAAGGAATTCCATAAAGAAAAGGCCTAAATTTTCTCTCTATCAATCAACATTGCATTTTTCTTCAACCAAATTAATTTAAATCAAAAAGCCAGTGAATTCATGTGCTGATTTCAAAATGTATATTTTCTTTCAAATTTTCCACTTATGGTTAGAGGACAGCATGTAGATGAACATATAAAACAAATTCCTGAAATAGTATATTTTTTGAAAACTTTGAAGATACAGATGATCTTGACCATGACACATGACCTTGACCTTGATATCTGTAAATGCTTTTCCATGAATTTTTTCATCTTACAAAATAATGTACTGTACTTTGAATAGGCTTCAAGTAATTGACAATGTCATTTTTTGTTGTTGTAAACTTTTGCAGACATCTGGTCAACGGTGAAAAAAATTGAAAGCCCAAATCTTATTGCTGCAGGAGCATAAAAATCAGTTATGAATATTTCTTACACAGAAGGTATCCACAATCTCACTGTTTTATCTCTGGATGCAGAAGCCACAAGGTGTCCAGACGGTGAGAAACACACCGACATCACAGCATCCTGAAACACAAAGACATGCAACTATTGAAAAGAAAATATATCTGACCTGTCGGGCAAAAAAAGAACATCTGGGAAGTGCATTAAGTGGTCAGACTGTGTGATCTCAGTAAACAGACCAGAGTCAAAAGTTTCACAATTAACATAATTCATGACTCTAAGAACTATCACTCTATCTTCAAAATTTGAAATGTAAATCATTTCAGAAATCTGACTTCTGAATGACCTATGCTCTGGGCATACTGACAAGAGTCAACATTTGTTTTTCGCAACTAACACATTTATAAATCTAGAGTTGCCAATCAACCTTCCTGGTACTATTTTTTCCTAAATCTACCTTCTGGTTGACCTATGCTGGATCAAATCCTTTTTCTTTCAAAAATTTGTTTTATGGATTTCCAAGTTAGTCTTTAGGTGATGGGTAACATTTTAAAATAGCTCAAATCTAGAGGATTCAACATTCAGAAAAGTAAAGGTATTTCAGGCAAAATAAACTTTTTCAATGATGGAAACAAAATTTAAAGGGTTCTTCTAGGTGGGGAGGGGGAAGGCTGTATCTTTAAAAAAATCTGTAAGACTAGAATTGACTTTAAGCCTAGCTAATTCGAGACAAATACTCTAGATCATAAGATTCATGAATTATCAGAAGTTACAAAAATCCATTGTCCAATTTCATGACATTCTTTTTTGTATCTGCAATGGATTATGTTGTTATGTGGTAAACTACAGGAGATCATAGTTATACGTATAAAATAATTCTTGACTGAAACATCTAAATTAAAACATTTACCTTATGCCCCACAAATCTGTAAGCTCTCATTTGAGGTTTGAAGTTCCACACCATGAGACATGAGTCCATAGAACCGGAGGCTGTAAATATGATATGACATATTGAGGTTATTGAATAAGTTGTCATGAAATTAACAGGTCACAAATAGCTTGCTGATTTCTTATTTGGGATAAATGACAGATCTAAAATAACTTGCTTCTATCACAATTTGCTGATTTTCATGTTCTTTTAGCAAAGGATTTTGTAAAGCATGACAAGAGTTAATTTAGTTTACTCTGGCCATATTAAATCTTGTCATGTTGAACCCAGAATATTCCTGCTTTGGTAGGAGGTATCTAGACAAAGATCAGCCTCTCTGATCTCTCTCTATTTTACCTGCTTTCAGCACTTTAATTTTAATGCAATTTTACCAAGATATTAGTTCAGCATGATAAGAGGTACAAAAGCCTGTCTAAAAACTTCTAATGAAAGACTTTGTAGGTAGCTATAATGTTTCTCATGCTGAATCAGAACCATGAAAAGTGCATAAAAATCAAAGTGCTGAAAGCACTGGATGCGCTAATTTCGAGTCGGTATTTGTTTCAAGATTTTTTACTAAGAAAATGTAGCTGCATATTGGCCCCTTCTTTTCCCCTCCAGGAAAATTTCTTCAGAAATGGCAATTTTCCTCCCATAAATAAATGTTCAACCCTTTACAAGAATATCCCGTTGGAGAACTTATGTTTACAATCAAAGAGGTTTAATTATAAGTTTATGTATTTTTCTTAAATCTATTTTTTTTGCATTTATTGAAATATTTAAATGCATTTTCAGTAGTCAAGCAAAATGGCAACTGACGATTTTTCCCCTGTACCAGCTCTTTCAACACATTTTCCTCCAAATTAGTAGCCCTGGTCCGGGACTCTTCCCCAACACAATAAAGAACCTGTCTCTTGTATCTATCTTTTGTATTTACAGGGGTCGACACTAAGGGGAGTCCGGGAGTCCGAGACTCCATGTTTACCAGTTGGACTCCTTTGATTTGCAACTAAGGAGTCCGCTGGACTTGAAAGGAAATATTTTGAAAAACAAATGCACAAAACTTGTTGAAGAAAATATTTGTTTGCATCCTATAATGTTTTCAGAAAAAAACTCTTCTTTGGTAGGACATTGTGGAAAAGAAGAAATTGCTTATAACAAGCAATTTCTTCTTTTCCACAATGTTCTCCCATTATGAAAATTTGGACTCCTTACTTTGAGCTGGGACTCCTTGATTTCGTGCATAAGGAGTCCAATTGACTCCTAAATCTCAGGAGTTAGTTTCGACCCCTGATTTAGCAACAATTTTTAAGATTAGCTAGTTTAAAAAAGAAAATCAGGAAGTAAAAACTAAGATAAGGCTACACATATGTGGGATCTGATCTTATTCTTTACCTCCTACCAAAGCAGTAATATTCCAGGTTCGAAATGACAAGAATTTATCAATAAGTGAATGGAACAAAAGTAAACAAGTAAGGAACAATTTGCTTACCTAATTGTTTCATGTTTGGGTTGAAGTCCAAACTTGTCACAGTATCTCTGTGGCCTTTAAAATGGCGTTCTAGGGAAGGGTCCTCCTGAAATTACATGTAAATATCTTTGATAAAACACTTGTCTAAGACAGCCAAGTGTAATATGTCACCCAAGCATCTCTCCTGTAAAGTTTGATTGAAATTCATTCCTTACTTCCCAAGAAAAACATGATTCAGGGTTTTCCATGACCCCCTGTTTCTTTGAATTTGGACCTCCCTTGATTAAATGACCCCCAAAATTGTCAAAAGAAACGATCTTTATCTATTTTAAAGGGGGTCATAATGTGTCAAAATGAACCTCAGTTTTTAACATAGAGGGAAAACCCTGTGATTTAAGTTTTCAATATAAAGCATATCAAGAATTGACCTCCGCCCATAAAAGGCTTGTTTTTCATCTGATTAAAAGTAGTAGTCCATGAGCCACAGGCTCGGATGGTACCATCTGGGGTGGAAAAGGTTCAAGTCTATTTTCGAGTAGCCTGATATGTATATTTAAAGAAAATGTATGATAGCATTCTGAAATCGGTAGCTTTCCCGAATTTTTCACCCTTTGTTCAGATATACCCTCTACCTGATAATTTCTTTTAAAAGAATCATTCTGAAAATAAGCTGATATGTTGAAATTTGTTCTACCTTTTGTATTGCTTCTAACTTACTAATTCTTTATAGTTATCACCACTTTCTATCTTTATAATGTAATTTACAAAAGAAATGCAATTTTTTAGCTTCAATTTAACCTATTATAGCCTACAGAAACGTGGCTTTTTGTAGGCCTTATCAATGAAGTAATTAGTATTACTTTAGTATGTTAGTATGTTATATAGGCGAGAGTTATAGAACCAAACTCGAAATTATCACTTCTCTTTTTGTTGGAAAAATTAAATGGCATTTTAGAACAGCAAATCTAGAGTTATAAAATCACAAATTCACTTAATTGATAAAATAATCACAATTTTCTTACCCCACCCACCCATATTCTGTGTAATCGTTAGTAATTATTTAAAGTGTAGTTGAAAATTAATATGAATCATTTGGAGCAAAGACTTGAAATTTCTTTTCTTAAGACACAGCCAAATACGGAACATTACATAAACTTGACATTTTGACCAAGTCTGTTCGTTTGATCTATCGCATCAGCAATAGCCATTTAATATGAACTTGATACTCATAAAGCAGGTGATTACTTAAAAAAACAACAAGAACAACAACAAAAACGCAATATCTATCTTCCTATCCAATTTATATAACTGTTAATCTTCTGTTTGTAATCTGATTGTTACCCTTACTACATGTATCTATGTTGCATTGTGTCTCCTTGGAGCAATCCTCTACATTTATTAAAGGTTTCTGAAACATTCGTGTGGCTAAGATATCAAAAATCCTTACAAGTTACTGATTATAAATACAAACCTTGTAGCCACATTTAAGAGTTTTTTTGTTTTTTTAATTCCATTATTTTGTTTTTCTGATTCAATGTCAATTCGTCATTTAGACTCAGTTAAGAAAAATATATATTTAAAAATCATCAGCGGGTTCTTCTGAGTCATTATCATTCTCTTCATCTTCTGATAATGACACTACTTCTTGATTTGTGCAGTCCGTCAGTTTACACATGTCTGTGCATTTCAGCCCGTTTACCAAACATGGACAGTTTGGCAATTTGCACTGTCTAGAGCAGCTACAAGACAAGAGGTCTAGCACAGCATCAGGTGCTGGTTGACCATCCATCCAGTTAACAATGAGCCGGTCTTTTCCATTTTCTTTTTCAATTTTCCAGCCTCGGCCAATTGGACTGGGTACAGCAGGGTCTTGCACTAAGCATCTCCTCCAAATAGCGGCTTGGTAGTTAGCTCTTTGACAGTGTTTTCGCAAACAGTCTGAGCAGGGTGGTAGTTGATGACTTTCTACTTCACCCCGTTTAGCGCAAAAAAGGTTGTATCTTAGTTCATTAACTTTATTTGTTGCAACCTTTGATGCATAAAGCTGACAAGTAAATAGTTCCAGTCTTTTTATGAGATCCTCTGAAAGATCCCAATCTCTACCCAGCTCAAGAAATGTATCCTTGAAATCACTGTGCTTCATCACAAGTTTCAAGGCATTTGCTTTACCTTTACCAGCAAACGCACTTACAGTGTCACAACCCGTGAAAGCATGCATACCAACCAGAGCTTTACATGTGTCAGTACCAATAGTGGTATTTATTTTTTGAATATCAACCAATTTTACTCTAGTTCTTGGTCCACACTTTTGGTATAGACTAGCTCTTATTTCACTTTGAAAAGCTAAAGCCATTACAAATACATCTGTATCATCAGAACAGATAACTACCGATGTATATCCATCTTGTGATGCATGCAAAGCATGTAGAAATAAACGCCCATCGGCTTCCTCTTGCTTACAGCGTAAAGGATCAATGGCCTCTACATTTTGTGAACTGATTTTGTAGCATTCTTCTTTTACAGTAACATACATAACCTTTGTATCAAGATTGTCTCTATATTCAGGTTTCTTCCATTGATCGACCAAAAATTCTATAAGGATGTTTTTATTTTCGACATCGCCAAGGAATTTGTGCCATTGTCTTACAATTTGGGAATCAGATATACTTTTTAACTGATGTCCAGTTTGCTCAGCTCGCAAAGCACGTTCACTGTTCTTTATTGAATTTTCAATGTAACAATCAAAAACTACATCTATTCTCATTCAAGCAGTTCCCTGACTGAGTGCCATTGAGAAAACATGTTTTGCTATTTCACCATATGTTTTCTCATCACCTTTGATTCTTTGAACCAGGGCCATACCATCTACTACCGCAGCAGAATTTTCAGGTATACTATCAGCTAGTTTTACATTTTTCTGAAGAGTTGAGGCAAGAGTTGCTTTGTTCGTTTTACGAAGAAGACCGTCTGGTGTTGCTAAAGCCCATGGCAATGGACCTAACGGGTGTGCTAGTATATCGTCCATCCTTAAATTTCTTGTTTGTGCCATTACAATGATGCGACCAAAAAGAGACCTGTCTGCCTTGAGTATTGTTGTCCTTCCATTCGACTTAACCTCCTTTTTCTTATACAGATCACTAAATGTTTTAAGCTTACATGTTTTCATTTGATCATGAAATTTCTTATCAGGTGCATCTTTTTCTAGTCTTTCAGATTTGAAAGCTTCGTATGCAGCTTGGCCAATTTCATATGCATTAAGCAGATCATGAGATATGTCTTTTGGCGTTTCTTTAGCTGTGGAAATACACAATAAATCTTGATCGTGTGAAAAAGGATCAACCCAGTCTCTTATCAAGTTTGTGACCGAATTCACTGCATCTTCGTCCTTTTGGATTCTTGACTTTTGAAGGTCTGTGTGACTTAACTCTGATTTTCTGTCCTGAATCAAATCTCTTAATTGACCAAGAAATGTACTTCTGTACTCTGCCGTTATATAGTACCTTTTAACAGCTGAAGCATTCAAGCTAAATTTTGTAGTTCCTCCCGGCGTCTGAGTGTCCTTATTTACGGTCACTTCTGTGGTTTGGTCTATAGGGATACGTGCAAATGGATTATTGTTTGACAACTGAACGGAAAATTGGCCAGACTTAAATGCATTATACACATGTGGGTGACTTTCAGGAAGATTTGACATTTGGGCAAAATAGGGAGTCAGATATCTTGCATAATTCAACTTGTCATATGCAAAACACCACGGAATCATTTTACGAATTGCTTGAAGGTGCAAGTTCCAATTACCCTCCCTAGAAGCCCTTAGCAGATCGAGTAGAATTTCCCCTACAATGTCAATGTAGGACATCCAAAATGCAGACAACTCGCCGTTGTTATGACGCAAATGCTCTAGATAGTCATTCCAGTGGCGTTTTACGGTGGACAAGTCTGGGCTTTCAATCAGCATGTCAAACCTATGCTGAGTCAAATCAAAAGCCAGTTCATTTGCATCATTTAGAAAGTTAGATACTTCGCTAGTGCCTTGTGTGTTGGGTTCTAACCAAATTAGAAAGTTTGACCATACAAGCCTCATAAGACTTTCAAAAATGCATTTGTGAACTCTTACAGCGCGGTTGTAGTGTTTTCCATCCAAAACTGCATTTATAGAACCCTCTGAAACTATATCTGATTCTATACAAATGTCCCTCAACCCTGCATAACGGAAACGCTTACCAAGTATCGACATAACATTACATATTGTATGGAATACACCTAGCCTAAGAAGAATATTTGAAAAGCGTTCTTTGTGTTTCCAAACTATCTCAGCTGCCTTTGCATAAAGTGCTTGATCAAACACAACAACAATTGTTTCTAAAAGAAGCTGCTTGCGAATAGCTTCGGATTGGTTTAAAACTTCAAATACGGTAGAAAGTTCAGTTGCAGGTGCATTGATTGTTGGTAAATATCCAACTGTATCTTTTGGTACCGCTAGATCACTTCGTGTCTGAATATTAAACCCAGTCCAGCTTGGTACATTTTGTTCCTCTGTGTTTATCAATCTAGTTATTTTCCACAGAAAGTCTTTTTCTCTTGCTAATGCTGAAGCATTTTCCATGTCGCTGAAATGATTATGATTCGTCATCAGGGGATGTGGACCAATGCGTGAACCAGCAACATATACGTCTAATTCTGTTTGATCGACATTAACTGATCGCTGCTTTAGCCTATCAATATTGGGAAGTCCGGCTTTAGGCAGGAATGGACCATACATATTTGCCTGAACAGCAATCCCGTTTACCCTATGGGATGTACCCTTTCCGGATAAGGTCTCTTCAATCCTATCAATATTGTCCCAAGCCAGATTTGTAAATACATATGGTTGAATAGAAGATGGTAACACGACCTTCTGGTCAGCACTGGCTTCTAGTTTCTGAAGACATAATGCTGTGTCGTTTTCTTCAAGTTGCGAATACGATACTCCGTGGCCTAATTTGTTCAATATATGAATAAGCTCAGAATTCCCGGTCAACGTTTTAACTGCATTCGGTAAAAGTACATGTTTTGCTGGTTTAATTTGTCCACCAGACACAGCATATATGATGTTGTAATGAGCCAGCCCTCGGTGTTCGAGTTTTCTTATTTACTTTTGCTTCTTGAACTATTCGCATTCATTATACAGCTTTAAAACTGATTGTCATCTGCTTTCACCGATCTACATCGATAGTACGCTCATTACAAACTCGTTCTCTTACCTAAATTGCATTCTGTAACGCATAAGTAAGTCAGTAAAGTCCGTAATATTTTGTTTGAAAACTGTCACTCGATGGAGGCCGCCATGTTTTGTTTACAGTCCGCGTTGCATGATGGGATCAGAATGATGACATCACGTGACGCGAACCTTTTACTCTTGTACTCTTATCGAGCGGCAGATTCAAAATAATTAAAGTCATTTTCCCTATTCTTAGGTATTTACTAACTTAATAATTCAGAGAATCGACTATGAGCATAATTATTACCTTTATCTCGCATCGTTTTTGAACTTTGTCGCTAAAAATTTTATGATTTGACTCAGAGATTTCTTCCAACAATCGTGTCGGAATATTTCTTCCAACATGACTGTCGGAAAATCTACTGTTTTCCCCACACCTATAGACCTTTTCGCGATAACTTTCGCACATGCGCACAAATACTTCCGGACGGCAATCAATACTTCCGCGTGATTGTTTACATTAGTTACCTACGTAAAGATTGTACAACCGGGAGTTTTAAAAACGTTAAGTGACCGATTTGTCGATCATTGACGAAAACGAAAAATAGATGGGTGAAGAGGAGAGTTAATTAGACCGTGACATGTAAAAATAAATCTCAGAACTCAGTTTATAGCCGCTGTTCGCTTGAATCCGGACTATATATATAACAGGCATTTCACGGGAATCTACTGGTTTATAGAGGCGTATAAAGGCATTTTTACGAACAACTATTTGCAAAATTTCTGATTATTTGATATCGTTTTCATCCTTACTTCTACTTGGTACTCCCAGGCAATCAATACTGATTATTAATGGGAGGGAAGTGGAATCAAGTGGGATTGTGCCAAAGAACTTAAAAATAACTGGCCATTCAATTTCAAGCCATTGAAGTTTCCAGAACATTTATTAGCCGATTCAATATCACAACACCAAAATTTGCAATAAACCAAATTCATACAAAACTAACAAGGTGATGACAATATCTTAAATTTTATGACTTTCAAAATTTTTAAAGAGCCATTTATAAGTACTTCAAGTTGCTCTAATGTCAGTGCATGTACTTGCCATTTTTTTTAAGAATTACACTAAGTTATTACATGACTAAAGCTCAATTTGTATCCAAAACAATAAAATAAATTGTACATCTCAAAGACAGGTAGGACTATTAATTTTAATCATTATTGTGACTAACTTTAGGAATAGCACAATGAATCAGCAAAAGATAACTAGATCATAACTAAGACAAAGCCTTTGAGAGAGATATTTATAGCATTGCACATATTCACTGGTATTATTTTGATTTCAGGGCTTTAATTCAACCATAATGACAGAAAACCAGCACCAAAGCTACAAGTACATCATCAGGTCTAACTTATAGAGGAACAGAATTTTAAAATTTTCTATCTTGAAATGTGTAAAATCCTAAATGCCTTCAAAATGAAGACTGTCTATGTTTCCTTCTTTATATTTCAATGAAAATTTGGTGATTCTATAAAAATTTGGTTCCCTTAGCAGAGATTATTCTGGCTCACCATTTCATGTGCGAAAAATCTCATTCAGTCGGAAATTATGAGAAATACCGAGTTTTCAATGGCAAATTGAACCAAATCCTTTTAGTAGAAATATATATTCCTGTGAGATTTTTCTCTCAATTAGCAAATTTGAATGAGATTTCTGGCAGAAATATGAGAGAATTTGCACAGATCTCGCCCAAAAATGACCCCTGCCTTAGATATAAATGTCATGCCAAACATTTATTTCTATGTAAAGTTAGGCCATTAAAACCAAATATGAAAGATGAAGACCTTATGGACTTATTTTTTTCTCACTTGACAGATGGTTCTCCAAGTAGATTAATTTTACACATATCTATTTTAAGGAATGTCTCATCTGTGGAACATATGTCTAGCTATGTCTCTCAGGGAAAAAGACTAACTATTTTTGACTGGGGCCAAGGTAGCTCAAATTCAACATTTAACAATAGGGATATAGGTATTTTCTCTAAAAATCTAGGGGCCCAGCCCAAAATCTAGCAGCTATGGGTGACTGGGCCCCAGTTAGTCTTTTTCCCTGTCTCTGATGTATGAGAAGGCGCTAGGTGCCCCCCCCCCTTTCACAACTGCAGGATGCGATATTCACAAAAAGAAAAAAGTGAAATATAAATATTGATACATTTTACAATAAAGGCAAATCATTCAATCACCTTTTTGCTTTGAAATGGTTATGATAAGAAATTGAGATCTGTCATGTGATCAGGGACCTTTTGGGGTCCTAAGTGTGCAAGGTATAGATATTAGCCAGAAAAGGATTCAAGAAAAGACTTAAATGAGGTTGAAAACTCATTAACTCTTCAAAGAGGCTGAATTGTGTAAAAATTTATTGGAAAGTGTTATTAATCAAAGATTTTTTTTTGTTTTGAAGTTATACATTTTATCTGAAACTTGAATGGTTTTATACAAACATGCATACCTAATGTTATCAATGATTAAAGTAATAAAGTGATAAAAGATATATAAAAATACTAAGTTCTAGCAACATTTGTACTTTTGGGGGTGAAATATTAAAGTAATGGTCAAAGTCCATTGATTTTAAATAAATCTTCAGTACAAAGAATGAAAAAAAAAGTGGAATCAGGTTGATGTTAATGCATATTCATTATTTTTATTGTTCTAATTGTTTATTGTATGATCTTTTTTTACCAAAATCCATTCATTCATCCATCCATTCATATGATTATTAAGAGGAAATTCACCTCAAATTAAAGGGAAGATGGCCTTCAAGACATTTATATAAATTATCAGAAAATGCATACATGTACTAAATAAAAGCTCCCTGACCATGTTATGCATACCCGAGTGTGTTTATCAGGAGAAATATGGTTATCTAATCTAATCTTCTCTTAGTGAAAATTATTCTTCACAGTATTGGTAGGGTCACCAAAAATAGTACTTTTGGTGTGCTTGATATTCTGTATAGGGAATAAATCATGGGATGAAAGTGTTAGATATAGTGTCTATGGAAACACAAATTCTGTCTTTGAACTTAGGACAGTGGGTTTAAAGTTGAAAAAGAAGTGTTTGAGAAACACAATTATGTTTTCAAAAACACTTTTATATTTAGATATTTTACCTTGAAGGTTAACCTTGACCTTAATTGTAACATGAACTTGACCTTGGTATCTGCTGAAAATATGTAAATAGGAGCATTTCTTCTTTATGACATACCTACAGATGCTTGTTAATGAGACATATCTTCATGCCAAAAAAATAATTTATCTTGAAAATGTTAAAAGTAAAAGACAATGTTATTTCACTTTTGGTCTCATTTTGAAAACTGATTTGACCTTGATTTATGACCTTTACCTTGATTGTGCATCAGCAGATATTGATCATTGAGATCTCTATCATCATGCCAAATAATTATGAGCATTGCATTTTAAATAGGTTTGACTTGAAAGTGACTGGCAAGGTTAAATGGTTTGTTTAAGTTTTTCATACAGACAGACCAACAGATAGAAAGATGAACAGACAGAAAACAGTTTGCTCTGGTTCAGAAAAAAGAACCTTACTATTTTGTTTAACTTTTTGTACCCATGTAATTTTCATTTCAAAAAATAAACTCCTAGACAAATTTCAAAGAATGCTAAAATTGAAAAAATAAAGCAAACATGTGTACAACTAGAATGGTTGTCCAAACATAACTTGAGTCAAGCCAGCAGAAGCTGAGTTTCAATATTTGACCTTTCAGTGCCTCAGACAAGCTCAATTTCAAACCTTTACCTGTAACCTTTACCCTGGACCTATCTGAAAATTTATGACAAATGGCACCACCCTGCTCATATGATAGATAACAATTGTGCTAAGTTACTCTGGGATCCATCCAAACCAATTTATTTTAAGTTGTGCCCATCAAGATGCATGCTTAATGATTTGCTATAAAATTGCTTGCATAACTCAAAGAAAAAAATATAAGCCTAAGCAAAAAGAAGTCCCCCCCCCCCCCCAAAGATGCCTCATTTTGTTGAAATCTTTTCTTTGAAGCTTGACAATATTGCATGTTTTGACCAGGTTTATTTTATGGATTTTAGGTTTTTATGTGGGTATGAAACTTAAATCCTAATCACACCTATAATGTATGAACTGGCTTTGCATATTGATATATGTTGTTCAGTTTTAAGTGTCATTCCTCCATGAAATAAATTGTATAAACATATTCTTCATCTCTTTAATATTAAAGGAGTTATATGGTTTGGACAAATTGGGATAAACTTACACACTCAGGCATATGATCAACTTGTCATAGTGACAACTTTGTCTTTCTCAATGTATGCAGGCCTGACAAAAATTGTGAGAAAAAAGGAGGAATTTTTTGTAGAAAACAGTTTCTTCCTTTTCCTTAATATTTTCTCAGTATTTTTCTTTGTTTTAAAGAGTTTACCCCTTTCCTTTAAAAATAAAAGGAATTTGCATTTTTCAAGTAATTTGCAAGTTTTGGAATGAACTGATTTATTTCAAAATGTTTTATTGATGGGTACAGTGGTTCTGAAATAAACTGCCCGAGTAGTCTGAGTCGCCCATTAAACTGCACGGACAAGCAGATTTTCCTTGCTAAGTTGTCCGTGGACAAGTGAAAAGTCTCAAGAAAATATTGTAATATTTTCTTATAGTAAAAGCTAGCAGTTTTCTAAAAGATAAGTTCCATAATACACTGTACTTATGTTAACAGTTAGTGACACTATTTCATGGATGCTTCTTATAGCAAAACCAAAGTATCTTCAATGTCAGAAAAAAATAAGACTATTTATTTGGGAAAAAATGTTTACAATAAAGAACAGACAAGGGGGCCTTTGATACGGACAAGCAAGATTGTGATTGTGGCTTGTCCATGGACAAGTTGACTTTCAAAATATTTCAGAACCCCTGGGGTATGTCCCTATTTCATACCTACATGAACAAAATTTTAAACATTCAGATTTAATTTGTGCTTGTACACAAAATAGCTCCATAAAATGTCTTAGAATTGGTTATATATTTCTTTATCATTTTCATTCTGTGTCATAAAATTGCAAGAGATTTTGTTTTTCATTTCATGGGGGTATGAGTTGAACATTTGTGTATGAATCAGCTTAGTGTATTCATACAATGTGGTTAGATTTTTTGGTAATTACCTCCATGGCAATGAAAAAAATATTTTCTCTATCTCAAACATTTGCAAATGAATAGATCTGCTCTCTACCCCCATTTAACTTCTAAGAGCAATTACAATATACATGTACATGATTCCTGAACCTGCAACTTTTCTTTTGTGCACAGTTTAAAAATACCACCAGGGATAATGCTGACTCAGAAAAGCATGTGCATTCAGCATTAAGCTAAATCTAATGAGAATTTCAAGAATATTTGGAGTTTGAATATTTGGCAAATAAATTGCTAAACACAAAACAGTTGTAAATTGCCTATAAAATTGTAGGCAGTTTACAACTGTTTGCACTGAGCAAACAAATTCTTTGCTGAATCAAATTTTGCTTTGTGATTTTTCTCTTATTAAGCCAGTTTCATTGAGATTTCTGGCAAAAAATGAGAAAATCTCTCAATATCTTGCCCCAAAATGATCCCTGACTACTGATCACTAATATTCAACCCATACCCAGACAATATAATTTCACATTTGTCCGAATTCAGATTTGGTCTTGACATCAGAAGAAGTTTAGAAAAGTATTGTCTTCCAGGGGTGTGGAAATACGTCTTTTTTCCACTTGTCCATGGACAAGTAAAAGTCAATTTCCTACTTGTCCAGGATCAAAATGAACTTGCCCACACAAAAATGAATTGATAAATATTGAGAAAAACATTGTTCTAAATGAAGAAAATGCTGTTACCCAGCATTTTCTCCATTAAAGACAATGTTTTCTCCCCTTTCAAACAAACGAAAGGGTGACTGTCCTCCAAAATCTTTGTTGTACTGTATCAAGTGTTGCCCTGGTATTTACTTGTCCACAGACAAGTGGCATAGAAATATGTACTTGCCCGCAAGAGAAAAAGCCCAAGTCGGACAAGTCGGGCATGGGATTTCCACACCCCTGTCTTCTATATAGAAAACTTAGTGAAAGAAACAGTTTGTTTTGATCAATTTCTTGCTGCATTTCCACAATCTTTTCCCAAGTTAGTCTTTTAATTGGAATTGAAGGTGTGATTATATGTGAATGTGTTAAACTTGGAATACTTTTCTTCACATGTTCACACAAGGTTGAATAACCTGAAATTGTACTTTTTTGGTGGCCCAAGTATTTAATAATCCTAAAGAACATAAACCAAGTTCAGGTGTCAAGGCTGTTCTTTGATAGATACATGTTGCAAGTAAAATGTTTGAAATTAAGTGATGATAATTTATAAAAAAAAAGGTAAATATATTTTATCATGACTTAGAAGAATAGACTGATAATTAGCTGTACTTCATCTGTGAAGATGCATTATATTCAATTTTGATACTAAAGGAGCTTCTCACATGAAATCATATATGTAACAAGGGATTTTTTCTCCATTTTGTCTAGAAAATGTAACATTGCAAATTTTAAGAGACCCTTGACATGACATGACTTTGAAGTTAATTCAAGTTACTTATTTCTGCAAGGGGAAGAGTGTACAAAGCATCTTAAATGACCAGGCTTGTTATTTTTTGCTTGGATGATTTTTTTTTAATCTAATTTTGACTTTAGCCCTTAATATGCACCTTTTAAGAAATTAAGATGAATAATGATTAGACTGAACTTTAACTAGTTTGAGCACTTATACCACAATATGTATATTTGTACATTTATTAAAAAGATATTTAAATCATCAGTATCTTTTTGAGTTCAATTTTAAGACTGAGGATTAAATTTCAAACGTTGTTGTAAAGGATTCCATGATTCATTATTCTACTGAAATATGACATGATTAGATGGATTATGGATTTTATCAAAATAGTACCTTACATTAGACACAATAAACATTTGCATCTACAGCAAACAATGTAAAATGGTATCAATATATATTTTAAGGGTAATCTAAATGTCAAAAAGACAAAAAATTAAGAAAAAGCATCTTCTTTTTTCCTAGAAAGGCACATGTTTTTGGGCTGTTCCCCAGTAGACACCAAGTTATGTTTTCATAAATCATGCATAGCATTTATGTGTTTATAGTTCTTGAAATCTTGGTTACACATGTATCTGAATGAGCAAAAATATCATGAGCTCAAATTGGCCAAGTGTAAGCTTAAAGAAAATAATCAGATTCCACTTGAAAGCATTTAAGAAATGAAAAGTTTCATATAAATGTCATTCAGTTACATATCTAGAAGGGGTTTATTTGCCCTAACCCCTTTCCTCTGCAGTCTTATTAATTTTGTTGTCCTGGAAAAACTCAATCAATTTGGTCAGTCATAGGAAAAAAAACCCATATTTTTAAGTTAAATCTTCTTTCAACAAATTCTGTCCTAGTAATGTGAACAAAATTAAATTTTGACAACGTAGGAATTTAAAAAAAAAGGCTACTTACCCGTACATGGAATATGTTAATTGATAATAGCATGCATGGTTTTTGCTAGACATAGCTATGGACAAGAACAAAGGCTATTGTCTCACACCTATAGTTCCGCTTGTCATTATACTTGAATACTTCGTCTCAGTAGATTTGTCGAGATCCAAGTATCATCTTCTACATCAACTCTGGTACATAAAAGTCAGTCCACTTCCAGTGTATTTATATAGTACTGAAGGCTGATGGCTGCTTATTAATATATGTCAGTTAACACATGCTTAAGATGATTGTAATGTCTTTCATACATAGCTTTGAAACTTAGCGCTGATGTTGCAGCAAAGATATGTTTCCATAATGGGTTGCACAGTTCCATTACACACAGTATACAAAAAGAGTTGAGTCTTACTGTCTTTACAAAGAACAAGAAAACAGGGTTTTACTATAACAGTTGACCTCAGGTGGGTGAATCAGAAAACTCACTAAAAATTTCACTAAAGTGGGTGTAATCAACATTCTTTATGAGTTTAAATAGTTGAATGAGATAAAAAAAAACTTTTTCTTCTGAAGTAGGCCTATAACAAGTTTAGTAAATCGTCTTTGAATTTTTTTTATAGCATGCAAGTCCTATTTTAAGAAATGGATACCACACAGAGGAGCAATAAATAATCTAAGAAAGGTTGAACTATTGTCTTGTACACTATTAGTAAAGAGTCTACATCTAGGTGTCTAAAGACTGGTATTGATTGGGACCACACGCTGGTTACCACGATTCACGGTAGGAGTTATATGGTTTGGACAAATTGGGAGTATTCATAGTATTCATGTAGTTATCCAATTTAATTTTTTTAAAGTGTATGCCCAGATCTTTTTCACTCGCCACTACTTTCAATGTTGATATATGCTCGCTGGGCAGTGGACAAGCTGTCGGCTTGTTAACTATCCAAACTATTCTTGTCCCTCAGGAAATCAGAATGCCGGATTAATACTTTTCCGTAGTGTATTGATCTTGTTACAAGCGAAATACTTCACGCCGTTTTACCTAGTTTAAATCTGCCGCCTTGCTATATATTGACGTAGGTTACTAATGTAAACAATAATGCGGAAGTATACTTGCCGTCCGGAAGTGTTTGTGCGCATGCGCGAACTACCGGAAAAAAGAAAACACGAAAAGGTCTATTGAGTGACGTCATATTGTGTCGGCACGACGTCATATTGTGTCGGCATGCCCTATAAAAGCTAATGTTCCGACTTAAGTCAGGGACTCCACATTGATTTTTCTTTGGGTAGAACTCGCGTTATATTTAGTTTCTTATTTTTGGTTTTAAAATCAGTTGGTTTATATTAGTAATTTGTCTAAAACTTAAAACTGTAAATTGCGCATTTCTAATATTTATTCTGAAGAATTAACATCTTGTATTTTATCATTTCCGGAATTTAAAGCTGAATTTATCTTTGTTGTTTTTTTAACTTGGACTTTACTGACCACTGCTCACTCGCGATAAAGATCTAACCCTAAGGGAACTAAGTTAATTCTATTTTTAGTAACAAAAGTTCGCAGTCTCTTTTAACCACTACACTTGTTGATTTTGCTGATCATTTTGAGAGAATAATTTGATTTGATTATTTGTTAATTTGATTATTATGTAACTGGAATTTTATTTTGTTTAATTAAATTTAAACTGAAATTTATTTACGGTATTTGTCAAATTATTTAGTTCTGGAATTTAAGCATTCCATTTAGACTTTATACTTTCTCGTGGAGTCCACCCAAACATTTTTAACCCTTACCGTCCTACACTAAGAGCTTGCTGCTGTACTTAAGAAGTTTGTGATCATCCAGTGACCGTTAGCACGTTACAATATCTTGGCTGAAAGACTGAACCAGACACCAAGTTTTACTGCCATAATTTGTATTTTCAGGGTCACCAGTCAAAAGTCCAAGAAAAAAACGTTTTAATCCGTTTGGAATTTCTGAACTCGTATCAATATCAAAGGGATGAATTGGCCAGGGAGTAGGATTGACTTCTTGCTTTATTATAGATCGAATATGAATTGACGTTTGATCTATAGTTTTGTCAATATTGCTGGACTTTACTTTCAGTAAATTGAGTTGCCTTAAAAGTCTATCATTTTCTAGCACAAGGTCTTTTCTGGTTACACAGTCTGGCACCAAAAGCAATTTTCCACTTTCATTTGTAACTATTTCTATCGAATTTTTGAATTCTTGCTCAAGTTTTCTACGAAAATGCTTTCTGGTTGAATCAGTCAGGCTTTCTACTCCCCTATTTTTCATATTACTTTCTAATCTTTGTAACAGGAAAACTAAAGTTACAACTGATTTGCTTTCGAATACTTCATTCCTGATGTACTCAAATAAGTCTTCAAAAGCCTGGGTCTCTGAAACCTGATAGGGATTTTTAGATTTGTCAAGTTCTGTCTTACTTGAATGGCCTAATGATTTCAAATTAGTGTACTTTTTGTAGCATGAAGAATGGTAATGTGCCTCGGCTGCAACAATATCTCGACTTGTAAGCGCTATTAATCTATCATCGCCTTTTTGGATAGCACATTCTCTGAGTTTCTGATCAGCCTTTAGCGTTACAACTTGAAGAAGCTTTTCACGCGTTCTCGTGTTCTTCATATACTTTATCTGTTCACAGAAAATACAATTTGGTTCAAATACTCTCCCTTCTCCTGATGCTCTTCTGCATAATCTTTTGGACGACCCCTCACTTGTTGTTGGTATTGCGCTTTTTGCGCCACTTTTCCTTTTTATTGCATCTAAATCCCTTTTCATTGTAAAAATGCTTCTACATTTCCTATGATAATAAATATCTGGAATATCTTTACCTTGCACACTCTTTGCGATTTCTAAAATTGGAGTATAATTCCTAACATTAGCCGCATCTAAGATTGTAAGCCATGATTCGTGACTCTGTGGGCTGATTAGATGATCATCATCAGTTGTAGCGGACATATGTAAACTACAAGACGGTTTTAAAGGAAGTTGAGGATCGTTCTCCATTTTAGGATTTGATTAATATTAGAAAAATGTTTGAACTGTAGACTGCCTCGTTAATAAAAATGTGACGTGCACAGAATGGATTATTGTTTTTAATATATGTCAACACTGGGTTAGACCCAGTAAGTTCTGTATAAAACCAAAAGGTACAGCACCTATCATAAGGCAATACCAAAATCACAAGTCTATAACAGCCTATCAATAACAACACTGGGCTATGTATAAGACGGGATAGCCTTATGCTAGACCAGTATTGTACCAACCAACCTACGTTGTATCAAACTAGTATAAAACGGGGTCAGTACAGGATGGGAACAATTCGTGTACCCTGTATTAAAAGGGCGAAATAAGCTGACTACTTATCAAAACGGGAGATGTTGTGGAAATATATGAGACCTAACAACTCTGAACGTTCGCTGCAACTCTGAGGGTCAGCAAATATTTCCACTAGCTTACTCACAAATAAGAGTCGCTAGCTGTTTGGAGTTCCAAGTGCTCGATGTGAAGACCAAGCACGAACTGATTACATCTGGCGATTCACCTTCTTTTATACCCACAATGAGTCACGTGCAAGAAACACATTTGTGGTCCTCGGTGTCATTCGTTAAACGTAACTTTAATATACCTTTAATAGGCATCTAAACAATAAGAATCAAGATCTAGCATCTAGATGATAATCACCCAAAATGAAAGATGATTTCTCGATAGAATTCGTATGAATAAGGATTTAACAATAGGGTTTGGTAATTTCATCTAGGACAACGCTAATGAGGGTATAACAAAGGAGGATAGACATAAATATTTAAATAATTCAAATTTATGTCTAGAAAATCCCGTTTTCCTCAAAATGATCATCATTTAAGTTTTTTTTAAGACTAGAAACTTACTAGGCTAGGAATGGATCAACACCACCTCAATTCTTAAAGTAACCATCGAATGTTGTGTTGATATTTATAATAAACCATTTCCGTTCATTAATTTGTTATGAAAACATTATATGATACTTTACGGCGTCACTGCTTGATTAAATTCACTCAAATTGAAATGACTTTGTTAGGTTCGGGATTAAGGGTAACGTTAAGGGTACACTGTCTGTATTCATTCGACAAATGGTTCTGACTGACAAGAAAAGATGATATTGTAGTACCATCAATATCTAAAGGTGACAGGATCTTTGAAAAAGATATAAATTCAAATACACTAAATTTTGCGAAAATAGCCATACATTCAGTAGTGGGTGGGGTAAGTAGCAATTGATAGCATAAAGCAATCATCACTCCAGGTACAACTCAGATTTTATCGTCTAACTAATCATAAATGCTAAACCTGTATGTCAGTATTTAAATTCGTTTCATTTATGTCACAAAAACTTAAATTAGAATAGAATTCATGTTCAACTGCTGTAATATCTTTAAGACATTTTCGAAAGTAGAATAAGTATTCTATTTACTGCTGCCAAGTTTTTTTTTTCTTTTTGACCAGACTGTAAATAATATTATTCATTGAATATGAGTTTATATTTTCTTTTCTAGCCAATAGAAAATAAAATCTTCATATCTTTATAAGTTTCAATCTTTTGAAAAGTGATGAGGAATTTATATATTACCAGACTTAGAATTAAGCGCATAAAGGGTAGGTTAGAATAAAGGGTTAATTTCCATAGAAAGCTACCGATTTCAGAATGCTATCACATATTTTCTAACACTAGGGTGGTATAGGTATTCAAAAATGCATGATAGACTTTTCCACCCAAGATGGTACCGAAAGTCAAAATTTCGGGGTTTGGCTCACGGACTATAGAGGGTCAACCAGGGATCATTCCTGTCAAGTTTTGGTTGAAATTCATCCAGTCATTTCTGTGGAGAAGATTTTCAAATAAAAGTTTATGACAGGAAAGATGTAGAGTAAATCAGGGCTGAAGTGTGCCTGGTTGAGATTCTAGGCACTGACATCTACTACACTCCTCATAGTTTTCTACAGCACAAAACCATTTCTTCTTTAATCAATGTATAATTCATCGAATTACCGGAACTCTGATAATAGAAACTTCCAAATAATTGAAAACAAATTATTGCACCGTAACCATATTTTATCTGATATAAGAAACAATAGAGCAGTAACGTGAGGACAATAAATACAAATGAACAAGTTTTGACCTTTATTTTTCAGGTGAAGCCACAATACCTAAGATAATGGCAACCTAACTGGAAGGGAACCATGCTACTGGTACTGAGATTGTGGGTTTGAGGCCCCGTCTGTGCACCCCTTTCCCAAATTATCTATCTGTGGTAATAAAAGCCTGTTCATGGTGAGTAAGTAAGTTTTTATTATTAAGATTGCGCCGATTGTCCTATTTGTTTCGTGGGTTAGGGTCACAAGGTCGTCAGGTGAACTCTTTGCAGAGTGAGATGGACACAATTAAAAGTTGAACATGTGTGATAAAGAAGCTCTGAAGCATAATGGAGATGTACGGAGTTCTGGGTTTAGAAATGGTTGGGTAAATGATCTGATTTAACAACAGTAGCACTGTGAGTAAGGTATGCAGGAATAGATTGAAAGCGGCTTAAGGTAAAAGAAAAATACTTCTAGTATGGACTGTCAAAGGATGTTATAAAGTATGTGGAATGCTGCAAAGAATTGTTGTAATATCAGTAACTACGGCTGTCGGAAAAGGTTTGATTAATTTAGGTATAGAATCAAGTTCTGTTTTTTGCTCCTTCTGTTTATAATGCACATTTTTGGGTCAACAGGTGAAGATTTAAAACAAAATCTTGAAAAACATAGAAAAAGAGATTTTCCAAAAATGAGCACTAACACCAGTCCTAAGGCTGAGCCCTGTGGATTTAAGGGAGGTATGGTAGATGTAATCATGCTGCGGGTCCTTTAGGCTTGTACTAAATGGCAGTACTTTAGATCTCAAATCAGTTCAGTTTTGAAAAAAATGCCTTTCCAATACTTATAGCGAGCGCAGCTAGCGAACAGCCAAAGGCCGTGAGCGCGAAGCGAGCGTTTATGGTAACGTGTGTTATTCTATTCTATTCTGTTTTACTGTCAAAGAAAAAGATCGTGTCATTTCTCATCCAGGGTGAATTCACTTGCAGGATAGAAAAAAGGCCAAAAATTCTATTGGAAAAATAGCTCAACGAATCGTTCGTAAAAGAAAGATTTAAAAATTGAAAAATAATTTAAGCTATCCCATTAAAACAAGGTTTCTGTAAAAGTTTTATTTTCTACCGGAAGCAACAAAACAAAGCCAAAAGCGAGGCCGACCAAAGCGATTCACGCGGTCATTCCCACAAAATGTTCTTTAGTGTTAGTTATACAGAATAACAAGGCTAATTTTAACACCCTTACCATTAGTCCTTACATGTATACGGCCTTGAAACATGTTAAACCCCCAGATTTACAAGATGCATGCATGTTAAGATTAAAATGTCAACACAAACATTCTTGACGTCATCAATAATAGCCAATGACGTCACGATTATTTAGTCTGGAAATTTAAACATTTCAATCAAAGATTTGAGGACTTGTTATGCATGCAAGATAGTTTTTACGATTTTCAATGTGTTAATATAGAAAAGAGTGACTGTAGTTGCCTTGTAATAACCAAAACTAGAAAGCCATGAATGGCTTGAGTCGCTCCACAGGCTTGAAATTCTTGTAAAAGCAAATAAATGTTTTGACTAGATTTTTAGATATTTGGGGTTCTACTGATGTTGACAATGATAACATAATAATAGGTCACCCAAAGATCATACCAAAAAAGATTGATTAATATCCATCAGTTACATTCTGAGAAAATGATTTTCATAGTTTCTACTATGTAACATATTGAGGAATGACCTCCACCCATAAAATGCATATTTTCCATCCGGTCACAATGATTTTTGGTACACTGATAAAGGGTCACTCAAGAATCATACCAGTGAAATTTGATTGATATCCAAAAATTAGATTCTAAGAAAATGATTTGCAAATTTTCCACTATATAATATATAGAGAAATGACCTCTGCCCATAAAATGCATATTTTCAATCCGATCGCAATGATTTTTGTAGACTGATAAAGGGTCACTCAAGGAACATTCCAGTAAAATTTGGTTGATATCCATCTGTTACATTCTGAGAAAATGATATTCAAAGTTTCCACTATATAACATATAGAGAAATGACCCCCGCCCATAAAATGCATATTTTCCATCCGATCACAATGATTTTTGGTACACTGATAAAGGGTGACTCAAGGATCATTCCAGTAAAATTTGGTTGATATCCATCGATTAAATTCTGAGAAAATGATTTTCAAAGTTTCCACTATATAACATATAGAGAAATGACCTCCGCCCATAAAATGCATATTTTCCATCCGATCACAATGATTTTTTGTAGACTGATAAAGGGTCACCCAAGGATCATTCATGTAAAATTTAATTGGTATCCATTGATTAGAATCTGAGAAAACTCACTTTTTACCATATTTGGAAATTAGCCACGCCCATTAAATCCATGTTTTTCATTGGATCAAAATTTCTTGAACAGCTTTGAAAGAGGGTTACCCAAGGATCATTCCTGTGAAGTTTGGTTGAAATCCATCCAGTAGTTTCTGAGGAGAAGATTTTTAAAGAAAAGTTTACGACCGGACGCACGCACGCACGGACGGACGACGGACACAACGCCATGACAATAGCCCCAGTGGCTTTCAGCCAGTGGAGCTAACAAGAATGTAACAATTTATTATTTTTTTCAGGTCATGAGAAAACACTGTGGGAAAGAAGGAAATGCTAGTTTGAAAAGTATATGTTAATATGTTTGTCTTTTGTCGTTTTTGCCGCATGTACAAGGATCCGTTTTCAAGAGCATTTTTTAAGCCTGAAGATAATATAATAGTTTAATTCCAGTAATGTTCAAAAAGAATCGTGCATTCTTATTTGCCAAAATGAAAACATGTCTGAGTACACAGGTTTTTTTTTTTAATAACTTCCGCGGAAAGTGGTCCCATTAACAATGTTTGCTTTTAGTGATAAATCTTTATGCTTTTGCTAAATGTGATTGAATCTGAGTTTATGAAGAAGTTATGTCTCTATTTCATTGAGTTATGAAACTTAATCTCTTGACTGATGAACGGATCATTAAGTATTGGAGGAATAGATTGCACATCAAAATCATACATCTACTCAATACATTATTGGTGTTATGTAATGGTACTGAAATAAAATAGACAAGGTAGTAGCCTATTTTATAATTTAGTGAAATTTATTACCCTATGTAGATCCATGTAGAAAATGCAGATTCTATGGGAAATTTCAAGCAGTTCCTTAGAAATGTTTTAATCAAGACAAGTTCTTATCGCCTTATTGTATTCAAAAGCTGTAAGTTTATCAGCTTCATTTAAATGAACGAAATTTAAGTCTGCTAAACCTAGGATTTCAAATTAGAAACTTTTTCTAATGTTAAGTAAGCCATACACAATCAGAACATAAAACATTGATATTTGAATCTTACTATAGAAATACAGGCTCATTAATTTTTCCTGTTTTTTTTTTTTTTTTTTTAACAAATTGGGAAATCTCATCCAGTCCAGATATAATGATTTCTTTTGTCTGTTGTTCACATAAATTTACACTATGACTAAGTCATTTTCAGTCTAGCATCTGTGATGACTTCAGCTTTTTCAAGGAGAGAAATTACAAAAGTTTGGTTTGTTTTTTACCAGAGAATAAAATTAAATAAAAGGTCAGATGCAAGTTGATTTGCGAAAATCTTACGTCACTAAATTTGTTTTCAGTTAGACATAACAGAATGAAACGGCAATAATTGAAAAGTAATTTCGCAACTTTTAGATACTGGGATTACACACTAAACTATAAAATACATAATGCTCTCTCTCTCTCTCTCGAAAGTGTAACTCACTTTGTTCACAATCCACATGGAGTTTTCGTCAGTGTTGGACTTGTAGGTCCTCACTCTTTGAAAGCTACTGTCAGAGTGTCAGTAAACCTCATGGCTTGTCCCACACCGGCTGGGCACCAGCTATGATAGGTAACCCATGGGCCAACTTATTTCTCACCCCGGGCGGGTACTGTTGCCTGCAATATCAGAGTATCTCTCAGAAAGCGGGCTACCAGCTCTAGACTGGTCCACATATTGACTATCAGAGTAGCCTAAAACAGGCTATTCTGATATTCGACAGTGAGACCAGTCTACACCCGACCCGAAAGCGGGCGAGAAATATGTTGGCCCCATGATGCAACATACAATTAGACTGGTACCCTGTATGAAACATCTTAATATGCCCTTTCACTACATCTCTCACTCTCTCTCTTTCTCTCTCTCGTAACAAATAATTTGTCAACCAGTACTGTACACAAATTGCTGCGCTCGCTTTTAAGGCTTTGCCTTATTTCATATTACTTGCATTTCCAAATGGAAAACATTGTAGAAAAAGAAGAAATTGTTTCTCAGAAGCAATTTCTTCTTTTCCAACAATTCCATGTTTCGTCTCTGCACTGCACTGATTTCAAGATCTGGGAGAAATAAGGCCAAAATTAGCTCCTCTGCTGAATGATCAATCTCATCTCCCAAAGATGCAATACGTACCAAGGATGTTGCCATCTTTCTGACGAATGATTCTTCCTGCGTAAATAATTTTTATCAGTTTAGTTCAAGTCTGATCAAGTTTGTTTTCAAACGATGGCGGTTGTTGTTGTCGTAACTATTTATTTCGGACATGTTCTAAGGTTTTCGAAGTGGATTTACCAATACACACAACCAAGACAATGCGATTAAATAAATTACTCAAAAGTTTTTCGCTACTAAAAATTTTCGTTCCTATTTTTTTCGCTTTAAAAAAAGAAAAAAAAAAAAAAAATAATAATAACAATACTTTTGGTGATGATAAATGATTATTCAGTGTGGTGTCTGTGGTCTGGAGGAAGAGCGTCGTCTGCATATTTCAACAAATACCAAAATAGACATTTTCTTAATTTGTTCAGACTGTATTTCGGTATTTTCGAACTCTTGGTGAACTGTTCTTGTATGATATGATAATTTC
The DNA here is from genome assembly GCA_948146395.1 of Fragum whitleyi. Lineage (NCBI taxonomy): Eukaryota > Metazoa > Mollusca > Bivalvia > Cardiida > Cardiidae > Fragum > Fragum whitleyi. The sequence goes on from OX411550.1 coordinate 68,610,122, forward strand.
AACAAATACCTAAATACATATTTTAAGAACTGGTTGAAGTACGATTTCGGTATTTTCGACTTTTTGGTGTACTAATCATGTGTGTGCATATTTCAACAAATACCGAAATACACTTTTTGATACTTGTTTAGAGTTTATTACGGTTAAAAAAGACTAACCCCTTGCCGTAATGTCTGCCTAGCGGATTTTGGCGAGCACCCTTATTGAAGTTGAAGTTGAAATATTCTATTGTCATGCACGGCACGGACGTCATATACATGTTTCGTCACAAATAAATTAATAGAAATTAATCTTTTCTCTGACATTTATTTTTCTATTTCGGTATATTTTGGGTGTATTTTGGGTGTATTTTCGGTGTATTTTCGGTATATTTCGGTGTATTTCGGTTATCATGTCTATTTCGGTATTTCCATCAATCGGTCGGCCTCTTGACCTAATGGTCCCGATTTCGATTCCCGGGAGCGGTTATCGAGCTTGGTTCTTACATTGGCCCTAACATTCGGCGTGAGTACATGTGAACTTCCCAGGAAGTAGAATCGAGAAGGATTAAACTTATTTGTAAGAACTTTTTTCTCAATCGATGTAAAATGAATAGGTTTAAACTTAACATAATTCATTCTTTCATTCATCAATTGATACATTTATTCAATGTCATTAATTAATTAATTGCTTACTTAAAAATACTTTAATTAATTAATTAATTGCTGAATTGAAAAATTCATTCATTCATTCATTCATTCATTCAGAAACTAGACGGTCAAGTTTGCATAGTTTCTCGAGTTTCTCATAATAAAAAATTCTTCTTGGAGAGGAACCCAGATCCCTCAGTTCGGACCGATTTCCACTAGCTAGTATTTTTTTGTCATTTTTGAAAATCAAATATCATGTTCTGTCCGACAGTCACATTTTACCCTAAATCCAAACAGACTGTACATGTACGAGAAATGGATCGTGTCCCCTTAATCCAAACAGACTGTACATGTACGAGAAATGGACCGTGTTCCCTAGCTCCAAACAGATTGTACATGTATGAGAAATGAACCGTGTTCCCTAGCTCCAAACAGACTGTACATGTACGAGAAATGGATCGTGTCCCCTGCATCATCTATGAGCCGGAATAGACCCTGTCCCTTAACTAAATAAAGGACTTGAAATATACTTACCGAAACGTTTGGAAATATTTTTACAGCATGTGAATCACATAGGTCAGGAAAAACTTAAGATTTATTAACGGTCTTATGCCCGCGGCACACTGTCCCAAAATTTACATAACATGGCCAAACGAATATGGATTTTCTAATTTCGCGCGAAGATGGTCCCGAACTTGGTCAGCAAACGATCAACAACCGAAACAAGGACGATGCCAACAGCTAGATGTAAATGCGATGACATCCGAACTAGACACGTAGACAACACGAATATGCGAAATTTAGGTGAAGAACCTACTCGGATCCCCGCGACACGACATGGTGTTGGCGATACGATGCGTTCGAACTAGATCACGAAGGCACCAAATGACCTCCCGATTGTATAAGAAGGCGTCAAATGACCTCCCGATTGTATAAGACCTTAGTTCGACTGTTGGCAATCAAATTGCTGATCAGCGATTAGTTGACAGCGATTATTTGTTAAGAATTGGTCAGGCGTTCTTACATATTATTCAAAAGTAAAAATGTATAACACTGTATAAGTTGTACAAAAATATTGACTTGTAGGCCCCCCTACGTGGAAAAAATGTCATAGTTTTATCGAATAAAACAATTCGGCAATAAATCTAAACGTTTTACTAGTATTTTTCGCTTATTCAGCAGTACTGCTATTCTCCCTTTCATGGCCGCCTTGCGAGGGCCTTACGTAGTCGTGTTGCTTTCCTTAAACAACAAGCGAACTTGAGAAGTCCATACAATCAGTCTTCTGATACTGGGTTTGTATGATAACACCAAAGATGGCCACATATGGATCTGTCGTTAATATTTCAACTCTGTCAGTCACAAAATAGAAAACAGGGTTCTCGATCGACAACTACATAAACATGATATCGAATACTACAAAAATACAACAGACACAAAATTTTCGACGAGAGAATGTGGCGATTTTTAAAGTGACCGGATAGATTTTAATGTTTTCCAGTCGGTGAGGTATTTATTTTTTCATATTTCCTTATCAATTAACGCTTTTGTGGTTAAAAATATAAAACAATGATGTATACATTTTATCTATAATATGAATCTAGATAAATCCTTCTTATTTACTATATTTTCTTTTTTGAATAATTCAATATTAGATGTGCTCACCAAGATTTGTGCATTCAGATTGGCTGAAAAAAATTGTTTCATTACTCAGTGTAATCAATTTTGATTACGCAGCTTTTTTGTAAGCTTTCGCGAAAAGAAATCCCATGAACATTCCATGTATTTGAGGGTCAATCTTTACATTTTTGCTTCAAGAAATTAAATTATAAAATATGAAGAGACTTTTTGTTGATTTCATGGAGGTATGAAACTGAATACTTAATCAAACTCATGTATGAATCCGCTTCGCGTATTCATACAGTGTGATTCGATTTTTAGTTTCATACCCCCTTTATATCAACAAACACTCTCTTCATCTCTTAATTGTGCATAATTTGCCCGGGGTGAATAATAACTGAACGATCGGAACCGGTTAGAAGCGATCAACCACTTAAGACGAAAGTGCATGTCCGAAGCGAGATACACTGGTTTCTTATTTTTTCTTATGGTATTATTTTAAATGTTTGTCAGATTGACCTATGTTGGGATTGACCTGTTTTTAAATTAGTCGTTTCGTGGAATTTCTGGATGGTCCTTTAGGCCTGTCTTATGATGGGTCACATATAGTACTTGTCATGATTGTTTTCGGGAAGGATTTATGCGTTGAGATGCGATTATAAATAATTTGTGAATATCTTACACAGGTGACAAATCTGGACTCTTAGGTGTGAAAGGTGTCAATCCTGATCAAACTGCTCGACCAGGCTCACCGGGATTGATTCTCGCTGTATCTCATCTATTTTTTCTAGTGTACAGAGATGGATAACAGAAAAGAACTGCGTTAATTTGACAATCATTCCGATTTAAAACATTCATGAACGCTTTCTAATCGCTCCTTTCATTTATTCCAAAAACGTTCACCCAAACCATTCAAAAACGCCCCCAAATCACTAAAAAGAATGATATCAACAACTACATTAAAATGGCTGGAAAAAAATCCACGATATCACTAATTAAATTCAATATTGTCAGCGTCCGATTGGTTCGTGAAGACAGAGGAAGCTATTTATAGAACTTGTATGCATGTTTTTTTTAAAGGGAGGTAATGAATATTGCTAATTTTGTTCATCTTGTACAAAATTATCAATATTGGATTACTACCCTTTTAATTTCATTCTAAACTTATCCATCGCACGCATTCAATTTCTTTCCAAAATCGCCGCGGCAATTGCGCAGTTGGTAGCGCGCCGGACTTCTAATCCAGGGGTCTATATTCGCACGGGTTCGATCCCCGGCCGCGGCACTTATCCTTTCCGATATTTGTCTTCCACCAATGGGTAGATAATCGTAAACCTATGTGGAAAAGCAACTGGAGGCTAGGAAAGGGATGTGGTGGTAGTACTGGTGTGAGAAATACCAGGAATCCATCGTTAGGTGCTCCAGTCGTCGCGATATAACTGAAAGATTGTTGAAAGCGACGTAAAACGCCAATTCAAATCATATCAAATCTTTCCAAAATCATTCAAATATCATTCAGCTTGTCAATTTCACGATGTACGTAACTGTGTTTGTTAGATCTACGTTAACGATCTTTGACTACCTTACAGTTTCACGTTTGCGCCGGGTATATACTCCGATCAGCTTACATCTCCGCACAGTCTGATCAGAGTCTTCACTTAATACTTTGAGTTACATTATGCAATTTAACCCAATTCCAAAAAAATTTGAAATTTTGAAAATATCACGCAAAACATCTATCAAATATCTACCTGTAACGTCTTACTTAGGTCGAATCATGCATTTTTCAGATTTGGTATGATTTATTCTAACTCACTAAATACTTATTTTTGAAATATTGATCGTTTAGGGTCGTGTCGAAAGTAATCACATTTTGAAATAAAATACATTTTAGGTATTGGACTTTCACTATTTGCATTTTTCTTTATTGTTACAAAGTTGGAAGAAAATAAGGGAGTAAATTTGATACCATACTTTAGTCAAGACCTTTTGAAATTTAAAGTCAAATTAGTTTTGGATAAAGTATCGCATGCTGCATACGCGCAGGCAAAACTTAAATAATGGAGATTTGACCTCCTTTCAACTTTTTCTTTGGTAAGAGCTATGTGTTGATGTTGCATTGTAGAGTTTTAGAAGCCATTTCAAGTCATTTCCAAACAAAAGTTTTAATCTTTATGCAGACGTTAAGTGTACGTCAACGCTAATTTGTCAGGCCAGTAGCTTGTCGTTGAATGGTGCTATGGCGTTCTATGGCATCTCGATTTGCCTAATAAGGGCCTTATAAAATGCTGGCCTCGATTTCTATTGGAACATGAATGCTCAATCAATTTTAATGACGTTCTCAATATGAAAAGGTTCGATTTTGTTGAACGACGTTTATTGGTAGTCAAACCACGCTGTAGTATCGTGCATAATTGTATTGAAGATGTGATTTTATGCTTAGAAAAGGCGCAAAGATTCAACTGAATGCATTTTAGACCAATTATTCTTCTAATGCGCGATGCACATGCAAAATATGCAAAATTGAATGCCTCAATTTAGTTGAAAATCTTTGCACATCGCGCGATTTTTGTTTTCAAATATCGTTTGCACATACTCTCGGGTATAGTTATACGACGTTTCATGACGATAGATTGTCTTATTTCACAGATATTCAAAATTCCAAAGTGCACACTTTATTTTGGAATTAAGTATATTTCGGGTCCACTACCTTAATTGTCGTATTCCCACATGGTCTCCTCCCGCGTAACGGGTCACATTTTTCCCTCATCATCGAGTATTGTGTTTGTTAATGAGGCGTAAATTTTTGGCTCAAATTTTTATAAACTATTTTCACACCACCGTGTCATTTGGCTGACCTCACATTCTGACCATCTATACATCATCCATGATCAGACGACAAAAATGGACGAGCCCAAATTGTATGAACATCTACTACATACAAGCCTAAATAAGGCGTTTTTGTTTGTTTATTTGAATAAGATATTACACCGCTTTTTACTATCTTTCAGTTTTAACGCGCGGATCGAGCACTAACAATGGATTCCTGGTATTTCTCACACCAGTACTACCATTACATCCTTTCCTAGCCCCTAGCTGCTATAGTTAATAGAATCGTGAAATTGACCCTGTGAATGATTTTGGAATGATTTAGGGATGAAATTGAATGAGTGTGTGGAGCGAGTTTTGAGTGAATTTAATGGGAGGTAATCCAATATCGCAAATTTGTTCAGGATGAACAAAATTAGCGATATTGATTACATCTCTTTGATGAAATATACGTACTTTTCTGTTCGTACGTTTTCGAGGACCAATCAGACTCTTAAAAGTCCACACCAGCGTATAATATCGTAGAAGAAATAGATCGATTTGAATTAATTGTTGAAAGTATTGAACGAATTTTAAATGTTTTCTTATGATTTCGGAGCGGTTTTTTATCGATTTGAGTGAGTGTTTAGAATGAATGAATGGAGCGCTGAGTGAATGATTAAAAATGATTTTGATCGGAATGAGTGTCAATTTCACGATGCTTTTAACTGTATCCCATAGAGAACTACGATTATCAACCAGTTGGTGGAAGACAGTTAGTCAGAAAAGATGACTACCGCCGTCGGGAATCGAACTATGGACCTTTTGAATGATAGTCCGACGCGCTTTGATGGCGACCCTAAACAAGGTGGTACAAGCGTGTATAGTTCGTGAGCCAATGTGTTCATCAATTACTAGTACATAAAATGTGTTTACATCTAATTAATGTAATGCATTTGGTTATCTTTTAATTTCAACTTAATATTTCCCCCAAAAATATTTTTGGTTATAAAATGGTTTCAAAACAATGTTTTTGATTGTTTAGTTAATGTTAATGTTTTTTTTTTAATTTTCCGCTATTAAACATGAGGCGAAGCAAAAGTGTAAATATTTCTCCAAACGGGACATATTTCTTTCGGGACTATATGTACTCTGTACAGAAGCTTACAATATAAGTGCGTACTCAAAATTAATTTCATTGGGGAATGAAACTATTTTTCAGCCCACCAGAATGCACAGAAATTGATTGGATCAACCAAAATTAGGTCATATGAAGGAAGAATGATAATTCAGTCGTAAAAATTTAGCCAAAACGTAAAAGGGTCGACCTACTCTCCATCGTCTGACATTGGTCGAAACTTTACGCTTTTCCAAGATGGTACCCTTAGTTGCAACCGATTAACTTTTCATTCTGCTAAGGACAGTGTCTTATCTTTACTTAAAAAACATCAACAACTGCAGTAACAACTAAAATTTTAATGATAATGATAATAATAATAACAATTATAATAATGATAGTATAACCTGAATTCGCTTTTGTGAGCATTATCGGATCGCAATATTATTGTAAACAGGGTGTATATTGATGAAACTAATGGAGCGTGATATACGTAATTTGGCTATACTTGTTATATATATGACTATTTTACGGCGATTTCAAATCGACCAAACATGGCAAAGACGGTGAGGCACAATGACTGTTGCCTTGGCGGACAAGGTTCGAATCCTACTGAATGTAAATTTTTATTTTGATATCAAGCATATTTATTTAGCAGAATTTTTTCACGTTTTTTTTTTCTTTTTTTTTCTTTTTTTTTCTTTCGGTGAGTACTGCTTACACGAAATATCCAAACAGGGATATTTAATCATGTCTTTTTGCCAATTCTAAATGACGAGATGGCAGAAAGTAAAAAATAAAATAAGGATGTTTCATTAGTCAAGAATAGAATGAATGTGTGTAACAAATTTAACATTTCAAGTTCACGTAGGTTAGGTCAGTCTGTATTTCTTTTACTGACAAGAAACTGAAATCAAAGTACTGTCTGATGTTAAAGCATTGAAGGTCAAGCTGGATAAAAGCACATTTGAAATTTATCGAAATGATTTGTTTGTTTAAATCTAAATAAATAACTTATAGAAATATATAATTAAAAAAAACATGAAGATATATCAAAGAAAGTTGCATACACACAAGCATTCACGGAAAAATATTTTACGAGAAACAGCCACAAAAAAGACAGATTTTAAAAAAAAGTCCAGAGTACGACTCGAACCCATAACAGTAGAGTAGACAGGTATTGCGTGATAGGGACCACCACCCTACCCACTAGGCCACGACAACTTTGAATTAGTTCACTCGCTTTAACGTGTGCATCTACATGTATAGTTATTTTTCATTTCAGTAAAAAAAAAGCCAACAAAATACAAGAGCACTTTCTTTGTGGAATTAAAACGATAAAAAAAGTTTTGCAGTAAAGCGTTGTCACAAACCTAATTATTTTGGATGTTTAGATTAAAGATATAAAAATGAAATGACCTTGTTCCGAAATATAAGACTCGGTCCCCCACACGATATGAGTTTGTTAGTGATTTAAATTTATTACCCGTCACGAGAATAAGGACCACGTGGGAAATCCGTGAACTATATCATTACAAGAGCCATGTCGGACATGGCCATCCCCCGCCGTGAAAGCTTGATGGTAAACTGAAGCCTAATAGATTAAGGATTCTTTTGTAGGCCTACATTAAGAGGTTGACCCCCTACAAAATCGAAGTATTAAAATAACAAAGGCCAATAACTCAAAAATTATGCAAGCAAGAGTTGTAGTTATTGTGCACTGCACTTTTCCTCTATGAGATCTATCCACCCATAAAGTAACATTACTCAAAATAAGGATACGTTGAAAAAATTCAATATGTGAGACGATGGTCATCCGATATTTTTCGATTCTCCCCTTTTTACGACGGACTATATGTATGTCACGGACATAATATGTACGTTTCGTTTTCCATTTTATGTCTGGTGTTTAGGCACCATACTTTAATGTTTTCTCTACGCTATTTTAGTTCACAAAATCAAAATGTTATCATGCTTCTCACTGGTACTCACGCGCAAAGCTGGGTACATTGTTTAAACTTTCGCAAACGGTTTGCAACCTATACGAAGGGCCGATGACCTTTTTTCAGTTTGTCACTTGATATTCAAAATAACTGCGTTTCTGAAAGTGAAGATGTCTTGCGTTGAAGAACTTCGTAAAATATTTAAAAAATATATATTTCGCTTTTAATGTTTTTAACAAGTTTTTAGTCATCCTGAAACTGTAGCTTTATCGGTCGACGTTTCAGACATCAAAACAGTGTTTAACCATCGTTTGTGTATATGTTAAGGAAAAAGATTGAATGGGTATAACAAGTTATAGTATTGTTTGGTTATAATAGTGGAGTATGTTTAAATAGATTTACGAACGAAAATTGCTTCTGGGGTTTCTCTTTGCATAAGATCTTAATGGGAACAAACTTTTCACCTTTAACCAAATCTCTATCATTTTAAAATGATTTCAAGATTTTACTTTAAATAGTGGTATCGAGAACGCAATAAATTCTGATTGGTCAACTTTATTATCCATGTATCAAAACTTAGGAAAAAGATAACCTTGCGCACGTTTAAGAGTGAAACGTTTATTGTTTCCCTGCTTCAGTCATCCAACCACGAATGTTTATATGTATAATTTGTAGAATGGCTGCGAACGACGGAGGTAAACATCTGATTGCGTTTAGGATGAAAAACGTTTGCGAATGTATCAAAATGGCACCGACATTGCTCGTAAGTATACGCACATAGCAGGGTACCATTTCTTAAACGTTTCGCAAACGTTTTCATATTAAACGCAGGGCTGTTTCCCGTCTGATTGATCAGTTTGTATCTAGATTGAAAGCACGGACATGTTAATTCTGTCGTTATTCATGCGTTTGACCAGCACCTGCGATCAGGATGACAAAATGGGACAAACTGTTTGCAAATTATACCTCGCTTTGCACGCAAGTAGACGTGCACAGCGGGGTATAATTTACAAACAGTTTCCACCGTTTTTTTTATTCTGAACGCAGGACAGAATGACGAACCTGTAATAAAATATTCCTGCAAAAGGTTTCACACATCAGATTCGAGACATAGTTATCTATTCTTAATATTTTCTCACAGTAAATTACCCCACAATAGTGGAACGACTGACATTAACAACAACAACAACAAAATAATAATGATAAAATTATTTTTTTTATTATAACTAATACAAATCAGCATGCGCAAAGGTAACCCGTAAAAAAGCAATATATCGTCAAAGGATAAAAAGGAATATTATAATTGAATTTAAAATCTGTCATACAAGTCGGTTTAAAAGGATAAGAGTTATTTCTGTGTTCATATTGGACTGGATTCCGTTTTGAGAGTTAAAAAGGAAGAAATCTGTCAAAAGTGAATGAGTAAATATAACCTTGATCTATAGATGAATACCACTATAATAGATATCTAACAAAACACCCACACTTTTTACGAACCTTTGAGTGAGAAACGTAAGAATAAAAGATAAAACAAGGAAAATAACAAAGTTGTAAATTATTGCCAAGGTAAGACTATTTCTTCTTTCTTTAACGTTTTTTCAATATTTGTTGATATAAAACCTATCACACGATGGATACAGTTAACAACATCGTGAAATTGACAAGCTTAATGATATTGGAGTGATCGTTGAATGAAATTGAATGAGTGCGATGAGTGAGTTTTGAGTGAAATTAGAGGGAGGTAGTCAATAAACGTAAACTTCCTTTTTTCGCTCAACTGTATCAATTGGACAGGGAATGTGCATGAAGCAATTATTTCTATTAAGATTGTTTTAGTTGCAGTCAAAATTGCCCGTTACAGGATTTATCCTTGAGTTAGTAAATATTTCAAACAATTAATATTTGTATTCAGTAATTCTTGATATTGTGAATTATTGCACACAGTTTCCTACGAAATATTCGTGGAACACAATGGTCCAAATATCAATTTTAAATTATTTTATCCATCAATGGGAAACGAGGACCCCGTCATATGAAATGTAACGTATAGGGAGTTACAGCCTGATTTTGGTTATTTCCCTCTTTGGTACTTTTAAAAAAAACTTTAAAAAAAGTAATTGGGTGGCATATGATTTATTTGTTCTTTTCGAAAGGGAATACATGGAAATGTTATAAATATGATCCACGCACTGTTCGTGTTACTCAAAAGCGAAATGACGCAAGATGAACGTTGGATATGAATGAATACTAGTAGTCAGTGAGACTTAAATCTTTAAGAATATATGTCGAGTCTATTTACAGAAAGGCACAGCAATACAATACAATGACCTTTATTTCTCTCATTTCTTACCAGGGCTCAAGATAAAACCTGCCCTGCATTCAGGATGACTAAACGATGAAAACGGTTTTCCAATTAAACCCCGCTTTGTATGTGCCCTTGTGTGCAAAGCGTGGTATAATTGGCAACCTTTTTAGATCGGTTTGTCATCCTGAACGCAGGGCTACTGAATATATCGCAAAATAAAAACCGGTATGAAATCGGAAATATGGCCAACAACCAACAAGCGAAATTTTGTGAAATTCAGACGACGTTTTCCAAAGGGCGCGTTCTACCCTTTAAAAGAAAATATCTTAACGACTTACATAAGAATGTTATTATAGGTGTATTTTCAAAACTAAGCTCTGACGTAGGTGTTTAGTCCATTACCGTAGGTAAATCGGGTCAACTAAAAAAAGCTTATGAGAGGAATTGAACGTGATACCACCTTCTCAACTTTGAAAGTATACGAATGGGTAAACCTTACGATCGTAGACAAGCAATATGTTTGATTTGAAAGGTATTATTTGGCTAATTTCGCCTGAGACTCTGTGCATATTCCGTATAACTTCGGAAAATCTCCGAGTTCTTATTCCATAAACCGCCAAAACACATTTATAAATACGCAATTTAATCAGAGAATAAGTGCAAGAAAAAATAGCTCAATCGGTTAAGGTGTGTTTCTCTCAACCACACAACAATGGGTTCAAGTCACCGAGATGCTTGTTTTATTTTATGTATTTTTTCTTGTTCATACTTTTTTCGTCCCTATTCTTTTTGTTGAATTATTATACGACCACTTTCTACTGATTCATTTCGCGACATCCAAGATGCAAAGAATCTTTTGTTGTTGTACAAAAGTGAAATTTGCACTGCACTTTTTTGTCTTAAACCAAAAGGAAAATATATTTCTCAATTTTTAGAAAACAGCAAAATATCAGATTAAGCCTAGTTCCAAAAGTGAAAAAAACACCGTTGCCAAAGTTACCACAAAGGCACCCTGCATTAGCAGAGCCACCTTTGCTATTGTTATTTTATATATCAAAAGTTAACTCAATATATGAAAAAAATATGCTTTCAAAATTAGAAGAAAGTGGATAAAACACAATACAACCTCTGTCTAAAAAATGACATAAGTGATTATAAGACAGAAAAAATACAAAAGTTGAGGCAGAAAAATTTTCTTTCTCTGACTCGGATTGAACCCGTGTTCTCTTTTGTCAGAGGCGGGTGCCTTAACCTCTACACCATAGATCTGAGTAGTTTTAAATACCCCAGTCAACACATATATATATTAATGCTAATTGGCGTAATTCGTCGATCATCCGTGATTTTCCGGTATCACTCACGGAAAATAAACAGAGTCTCAGGCTAAATTAGCCAAGGAATAATTTGTATCATTTCTATGTATTGTTTAAACCCGATTTATCTATTTTGAAAGAATAGCACGAATATTTAACCGTTAAAACTAGATTTCACGGCTCAACGCGCAAAATCTACCTATAGTACCTACGGTTTGCATACGGACTGTCAATAATTCTGATGGTTGTTAGTTATAAAAGATAATTGGTGAATCTTACACTGAAACAATTACCCTTATGTATAACTTTCTTTTCGTCAACAGGTTATAGAGCACACAAGATGTCCCGACCTGTGGACAATCGAGTACTCGGAAGTTTTAAGGTCTTGTCGGTCACCCCTAACGTCAATAATGGTACAGTCACAGAAACTATGACTAACAATAATGGAGAGATTCTAATTCGTATTGGTGACAATCAACCCGAACTGTCCAATGGTGTCTATGAGGCACATCACGTGATCTATACAAGTCATTCCTCTAGTATGGTGTACAAGAACGATCCTAATTCTAGTACCCAGTCCGTGAAGACGCGGCACATTACAAAGATAAAAGAGGACAGAAAAACTAGTGAGAAAAAAGTAACTTTTGATGATATGGAAAATAATAACTTCGCGTTTGATAGACCGGTCCAGTCCTTCTACCAACCCCCAATCAAGGACGCCTGTTTCTACTGCCGGAAAGTGGTATACCAGAAAGAACGGATTGGGCCCATAAAAGACGTTCTGTTCCATAAACAATGTTTTCATTGTGCTGTTTGTAATTTCACACTAACCCTGAAAAGTTTTCACCAAAATCCAAACGACACAGAGGATCGTCGATTGTATTGTAAATCCCATCAACCGGTACCCGAACAATCTAAAGGTCATATTGAAGATAAACAAATAAAAGACTTCATCAACAAACCGAAACTGGAACAAGTCAATGTAAACATCCGTGGCGGCCCAGAAGCTGGTAAATTGCATTCGATTGGTCCAGATTCCTTACATATTAAAGGAGCAATGGACGTTCCCCGATTAAATATGTACAACCAAACCGTGAGGGTGGATCAGCCAGCACAGAAAGGGAGTCACGTGGATCACAATTCTGTTGTAATTAAAACAGCAATGAACGCACCAAGATTGGACAACTACAACCAAACGGTAATTTCTTTTATTTGGTTTGATTTGGATGACAACACTGAATTACTTTCAGGATCACAAATCATTTATAACGTTGATTGTTTGTTTGTTTGTATGTTTGAACGGGGCTTACTATGTTTTTAACAGTTCTAGTCTTATCGCTGTGAGCTTCTAAGCACCTAACAATGAATTACTGGTGTTTCTTCCATCGGTTCTGAATCACATCATTCTTCAGCTACATGCACTTACCGAACGGTAGTTTATGACTATACCATTATGACTAGCCATTGGTGGAAGACAAATGTCCGAATGTGAGATTAAATCAGAAATCACTTGTGTATGCATTTCTATCGTCAGTAGCGGATACAGGATTTCTGTAAAGGCAGTTCGACCATACATTAAGGGGGTTCGTTTTCCTAATCTTACACAACTGTAACTCTTATCCTTCTGATTTTAAACGTTTTGCAAACACTTTTCCCATTTCTTTTTCACTTTTTCACTATCAATAAGACTTCTTCATGATTTTTACCGCACTAGTGAAAGTAGAAGGCAGACAGTTTATGCTAAGATCAGAGTGCCGTCTGATCTTAGTTTATACTGTCTGCGAAAGTTTCGTTAACATCAGAAATATGTCGTTAACACAAGGAGAGGGGTTACTTGAAATTACTTGAAATTACTCATGAAAATTAAATAACTGAAACCCTCGAACCCACTCTGAAACCACCACTGTATCCTATAGCACTGCCGTCTGTGTATTTAGTCCCACGTGGTTAATTTTGTAATATCACTTTGTGCTTGCTAAAGAATTGTTCAAAAATGACGCAAAAGCTTGTCAATTTAAATATGAGTTATGTTTCACATTTCAATCGATTTCACATTTGTGTGACCACAGACATAAAACAATATGGACAGCCAGGCAGTGCAAAAACAAACCAAAGCCTAGTTTACATTAGACTTACGGAGCCCGTACGGCGCCCGTATCTCGCCGTAACTTCAAAATTGTACGGTTTACGGGTGCCGTGGACCCTTGCAATTTTGTATAAAAAAAGTTAAACAAGTTTTAACAAAATCGCAAGACTGCACGGAGACCGTAGCCCGTAGTCCCGTCAAAGATGATCGTACTTCGGCCACACAGTTCACAGTGAAAATAGCTGACAACTCGCACGGTCTCCGTGGGGGATCGCACGATTATCTTGCGATCGCCACACGGGTACCTTATCGATTCTTGAGACAGTTTCACAAAAATCCATGCGGACACCGCACCATTTTGTGAACACATTCGCCGCAGAAATTAAAATCGTACGATGTCAAAATTATCATACAAGAAAACGAAGGCTGCGATATCGTACGGGAGCCGTGGCAAATGTAAACTATGCATTACTGTATGTTTGAAGAACGTTTGAGTCGGTGACTTTTTTCGGAAAGTATAGTGCAGACATTGATCTATCTGAGTATATACCGCACGTTTGAAATTGTTGTACATGGCAGAATCAGACTCGTAAATCCTTTTCAATTTCAGGTTCGTCCAGTTCCTCCCTTATCTCAGACGCCTATAGTGGAGATGGCGACACACGACCCGGATCACTATAAAACACGACAAGTACAGCATCAGATCAGTGTGCCTACTCCGCCAATGTCACCTCAAGAAGTCCGCTTAAGCAAGGAAAATCAGGCGCATGTCTACAACGGTTACGGATAACACCCGAAACATTAGCTTTGTGTAGCTCTCACACTGTATTATGAGTTGTGATAACAATATATATTTGTATACAATCGACGAGTCAAAACAGCGTTCATAGTGAACCATTGAAAAAACTTATTAAGCAGTGAGCATTGTCCATATTAATACTCATACATGTAGATTTAAAATCCATTGCAGTAGGTTTGTAATTTATCGTAATAGAAATTCTTCTATAATCAACTTTTTACTTTAAATTATCTGAAATTCTTTATTTGAAATATTATTCATAAAACAAACATGTGAATGGCGATATCACACCATTTTCTTCCTTTAACAATAAATCTTTTTCATGATATTGTTACGATATCTATGCTCATCACAAACGAACATTTCTTTTTATTCGCTGTAATAATTCTCAATACATCGTCTCAGACAAACCTAACATTATGCCCCGAATTTCTCGAACAACCCTCTCCAACTTTAAAGGTCATATCTAAAATCACTATATATAGACGTACTTAAATTTCCTATTTACATATACGATTCATTAATAAAAAAATCTTCTTGTTGTCATTTTCAAAGGAATCATAGCGATTGACGATATATTTTAAGCCAATATTTGTTAAATTAAAGTAGATTAAAGTAGCAATTTTCTTCATTTTTCAATGCGCTGGAAAATCACCAAATTCGAAAGGTGACGGTCCTACACATTTCAATCAGAAGAAACTTTGAAACATATGTCGTTGTCAACAATAAAAATTGTGAAAAAGGAAATTAAATCTTTCTTTATTTCCACAATGTTTTTTTTCATTCATTTTTCATGGGTTCATAATAGAACTGATTTGGGAAAACTTATATCAAAGCGAATGGAACGATGCCGGCCCTATAAGACCTCTTCCCTAACCTAAAAACACTAAATTCCCGATTTCCAATGTCGTCATCCAAATGGCGCCAGTAAGACAGTTCAAAGTAATAACGAGCATTCCTTAGAGAAATAATAAGGCCAAGATTAATAAGAGATATTCGTCTAAAATATAAGAAATAATGATAAGATAATCATCAAAATCAGTCAGTTATATAGAGAATTTGAATATCACTTTAAGATGTGGGCAAAGAACTCGTATCTTTTTGAAACGACTCTTACATCAATCTTGGAACTTGAAGTCGTTAAAGATTTCGGCTATTGTCATGTCAAAGATCATTTATTTTTGGAACTAAATGAGACAACAGCTGTAGTAGCCAACGATCCGACTTGTTTTGAAGGAAATAAGCGACAACGCCTTTAACAACAGACTGTCTATGACACATGTATAAATGCGTTAATGTCTGAACTATATATGGCAGTGGACGTAAATTAGAGGGCAAAAATATCTTTTTTTTACTTAAACGGCGTGACTGCAGCTTGAATAAGCTGTAGTTGCGACGTTAAAGTCGCCAGTCTTTTTCGAAAAAAATATTGTATTAAACCTTTGGCTGAACGTAACGGAGTTCAGCAATTTAACTTCCGAGTTAAAGTTGAACATTTTTATAAGTAAAACATAACGGTTCAAATATTTCAGCTGAGACTCAAAACAAAGCTTATTTGTTTACAATATTTATTTGCATAATATATGCGTTCTGTCTAATAATAACATTAGTAAAGTAAATATTGTCAAAAACTTTTCCTAGCAAGCTACCTTAAAATTGATAACAATATAAAATGTGTGAGTATAATCGATACAAATTCGCATCGAAAACAGTAACAACAAAGAAGCAAAGCACGATTACCGTTTGCATATACTTTTTACATAAGAAGCGTTGAAAAATTAAGGATTGAGAGTGTTCCATTTGAAAACGGAAAATTTGCGTAATAGTACCCCCCCTCTCTATGTTCATTTCCATAAAAATTGGGGTTCTTTTTTAATTGTCGCAATTTTTTGCCATTCTTAACGTAGACCTGAGCCTCTCCTACGTTTTTATGGACTTAAAGGATGTTTCAAGGGCGTAACTTTGTTCTTGCGTTGTTCAGACATTGACGTCATATTCTGTTTGGAGTGCGGCGATGTCGCCGATATGTGTAGATGCAAATCCAAGTAATTGTATTATGTTAACAGCTATAAACATGATTCTTTAAAACTGTTCACGAAACACAATAGTAAATTATACGTGAATTTTAGACTTTCAAATTAATTAGTTTTTGCGTAGAAAGAAGATCCACTTTTTGATTACCCCTCGAATGTGTATAAATTGTCGGGTTTTCCAGGAAGATACACTCATTACACAGTATATATTTCATTTTCGTGTGTTGTCTATTGTGTCATACGAGTAAGTTCATTTCCAGAGCCGTATCAGGACACATGGCATTTTATAAATTCGTCGCAAGATTCTATTGCATCGACGTAAATAATATTGTTTGTGTCAGAGACAAGATAAGAAACGGAATATAATAACGCGTATCGGATATTACACTGTGTTTTCCGATCATTGTAATTAACAACTTTACACTGTTCAAAATTATCGGTCGTTGTCAATAAAGATATCGAATGTCCATTAAAACTTCAACTTCCGGTCAGATCCGCACTATGAACTATCGACAATGCTGGATCACACAGTTTGCAGACGTCTTGATAACTTAAGGTTATTCAAGTTGTAGTTGTAACATTGAAGTTGTCCACCAAGAACAAACTAATGAAATATGTAACTTTAACTACATCAGATGAATTGTTCTATCAAAATGCCATTTCCTTAAAACACATACATGTATATGATCACTGAAATCCCTTCACTAACACATCATTATCATCAGGCTGTTTCATATGAAGTTTCCATTCATTTCAAAAGGTGATTCGTGGCACCGAAAAGTGCATAAGTTATACGGTCAAACATCAAAACTGTACGACGCCATCTGGTCGACGATGCATGGTGATCTCCGAATAAGGGGGCGGGGCTTCTGGGTTTTGGCCGGGCAGTTTTATATCCGGTCTAAATATAGTCTTGATTCGCTGAAGAAATATTTAATATCTTTAGCCTTGATAATGAAATTCATATAAGTTTTTCAAGGTTCTGACCTTCTAATAATATCAATTAACAACAACAACAACAGCAACAACAAAAAAAGAATAAAAAAAGAATGAATAACGTATAGCGCTACATCTATATGCTCCATGGAGTCCTTTTCGGGAAGCATTCAATACATTAAAATATTTTCTTAACTGTGAAAATGTTTCTTTGGTATTAAATAACGAGACCGCCTGATACAAAGTTAAATGTTACTATATTTACTTCCTATGCTACGTTTCAATTACCTGTGTACACCTTCCTGGAGCAGGAAGGAACATCTTAAAGTTTATGTAAAGAGTTTTTGAACCAAAATCAATGCTGCTTCTTTTTACAAAAATACAGATCGCCTAGCTAAACAATATATCAAATTGGAATTGAGCACAAGCAGTTGCAAAACATTAGAGGCCCAATCCCATAACAGAATAGCCAAACCATTATGGAAAAGGTATAATGTGTTCAAAACCAACAACTTCATCACGGCTGGATAAGATTTGCCTGTATTTGCTCAGAATGTAAACAAATGTTCCTACTAGGTACTACTACAACATTAGATATAAAATACAGTCTCAAAAGGCTCTTTTGAAACAACAAAATCCATTTATTTTGTCAACATACATGTTAAACCGGTTTGATCTGTTTTTGAAATAGATGTTAGGTACGGTGCGACATCACACCATGATATTGTGAAATATTTTCTGCGATTTATTTCAAATTATAGTTTGACGTTTGTAGTAGTACCTTGTAGACAGTACTTTGTTAAAATATTAGCTAATTATATCCAACAGTCATGCGGTTGTTTGTTCTGTACAAAATGACCCTTTTCCACAATTTTTTGGCTATACCGCTTTAGCTATGACAGTGTTTTGTTGCTCAACTGTTTGTGCTCATAAATAGCTTCAATTTGATATATACCTGGACATACTGCTTTTTCTTAGTTAATGAAGTTCCCTTAGAATTGGGTCTCAAACACTTTACATGAACCTTAAAGTAAAGATTTACTATTACCTTTGTTAATGTTACTTTTACGTATGTAAACATCAAATTATTACACGAGAGAATCGTTACTATTACCTGTGAGAATGTTCCTGGAGTTGTAAAGAACATGACAGCCATATATATAGGTATAATGCCGACTGAAGACAGAGCCATACAGGCACCTATACCGTGAGCCCAGGATGGATACTCGTAATCTAAGTACTTCACAGGCTCGATGTTAAACAGATAGAAGAAAAATACACCCTGCAGTGGATAGAAAAGTGAAATATTGACAGTACTGCTCTTAAACACGAGGGGTGATGGGGGCTGTTTAGAAGCAAGAAAATGTAAACATATAGTAAACAGATGTGGTTTTATTTATACTAAACATTTGTAAGAAATGTCTATTATTCCTTATTTGGAAATGCTAATAAGCATAACGACGGTTATGTCATCTTGAATTTAAATGTCACGTTATTTGTACCATTATTACTCGCCTGCTTACCTTTTTTCCTCGAAAAATTCCATCACCTTCGTTAAATAACGTTTTAGATTGATATAAATATGTGAATATGGGGTAAATCTCAGAATAAATAAAAAATAATTACCAAATATCTGGTCAAACGTTTTTTTAAACAAAGAGAGAATGAACTCAGATTTGATATTCTAAGAAAGATAATATCTTCGTCGTTTTATACTTTAACGACTCACTTTAAATCATACACTTTTGACTCGGCCCTTATGCAAATCAGACCTATTTTTGGCTTGACAATTTGCAGTTTCGTTCTATACAGACAAAAGAGATTATGAAAGGCTGAGATATAACATGTAGTCGGACGAACATAATCATTATTTTACATTCAAAAATTTTGAAAAAGATAAAATTCTCCATTGTGTTATACGGAAAATATGATATGACAAGAAAAAATACGTTTCACTAATTCGGTTCTGAGATTTTCGGCAAAATGTTTGTCCATATAGAAGTCAAACGGAGCATAGCGTTGTATTAAAAACACTACTATTCGGCTTTTATTAATCAGGTCTTACACCGGGATACAACGTCGGCGAATATATGGTTGGTGCCGAGATGGATAAAGTTTATCCGGCTCGGCACGAAAACTGGAGTGGGCTCGCTAACAGCTCGCCCTCTCCAGTTTTCTAAGCCTCGCAAGGTATAATTAAATCTTTTTTTTTTCATTCGTTTGTGATGTTTTTATTCCTCGATATCACGAATCGGGTTCTTTGGGACAACCAAAATTTCATGATTTCATCTTATTCGTGCTAGGCATACTTCGTATAGCTTTTACACACAAAGTATTTTTACCCAAAAACTTCGATTTCACAAGTAGGCATGAGAGCTTACATAAATTATTATTTTGAAAACCGAACAAAACAAGAAAAATACATTGGTATTTTAGACCCGAAAAAAAGACAAGTATAGAGTAAATTCAAAATATCGGCTTATAATTTTATATTTGAAAAGAGCAATGTTACAAAATTGACGTGGTAAAATGTATTGATTATGTAATCCCCTTTCTTCTTAAGTGTCCAAATATCGGAGAAGAAATAGCCTGAATACTTTCAAAATTTTACAAAATACAAAAATACAAACGTATGTATTTTTTATCTTGTAGCTGAGCTCAGGACACAATTTTTATACCGGGAAATATAAGCCATGTTCTATCTAAACGTTTAGATAGAAGAAAAAACATTATAAGAATACCTTTCTCTGACACACCAAAAATGACACCATTGTGTGATGCCATCTGTGAGCCAAAGGCATTGAGTCTGTATGTAATTTGAAATAATTTGTTTGATGTTTTGTTATAGTCGTTTGGTTTTTATCAATTTCTGCTCATGCAAACAGAAAAGGCATTATACTGTATTGTATTATACTGGGTAGTCGATATATATAAACATTGAAAAGTAAAATCATGGATGCAAGCAAGCATTAATTCGTTAAAGCTGTTTACTTTTCATACAGTATTTTTGCACGAGTAATCAGATTTTTTACAGCCAACAAAGTAAATGGATTAGATCTCGCAAATATCAGAAAGGTTAAACCACGCCCTGTCAGACCCAAAATATTATAGAGTACTTACTAAACAAATGCCTGGGGTACCAATTGTCCAGGTAAATTTGAAAAATAAATTCGGGTAGAAACCACACATAGATCTCATGTTTTCGTAGAACCTGTTTACCCCTGAAAGATAAATTCGGGTAGAAACCACACACATAGATCTCATATTTTCGTAGAATCTGTTTACCCCTGAAAGATAAATTCGGATAGAAACCACACATAGATCTCATATTTTCGTAGAATTTGTTTACCCCTGAAAGATAAATTCGGGTAGAAACCACACATAGATCTCATGTTTTCGTAGAATCTGTTTACCCCTGAAAAATAAATTCGGGTAGAAACCACACACATAGATCTCATATTTTCGTAGAATCTGTTTACTCCTGAAAGAAAATAAGTCGGCCAGTACATTTTTTCTTTGAAAAAAGTTACATACAAACACGCGATTGTATTCTAGGAATGCGCGGACTTCTAGAGTAGAACATCTAAGAATCTTTTCAAAAGGAATCACTGATATTAAAAAATGAAAAAGGCGTTTGTTTAAAATACCGTTAATGAAATATTTTGCAGGAAGCCACACAAAAAACGTTTATTTCTAAACGTTTCTGGTGCTGAACTGTATATTATTACTCTTTAATTCTCTGTTTGCATCTTTACCCTGTTTAATCACCACCTTGTCATGTAGTCGTTATTAAGGGTACTCTTGGTTTGTGGTTTGAATTGCTGTCGTTTACAGCATAAGAAAGGCAGTTGAACTAGATAATTCCGTATTTCCGTCTTACTTATATAGTACAACAATCCAGCAATACCGACGTGATAAGAAATAGTAAATGGTCGTTGGTGGACAAACAAAATGTCATTATTCTGATTTATTTGAGACATGCAATGAGGGTTTTATTGCAAAACGCCGATATGTTAATAATAATGTTTTTAAAGTCAAAGTAGATTTTATTCAAATAGTAGCACCCTTTTTTAACCAACTAATTTAAAAAAGAAATTTGTCCCACTGGATCACTTAATTCTTAAATTAGAAACGAGCCTTGCGTTCAGGATACGGAAGCGCTCGCCGCAAACAGATTTTATAGTGAGCAGTCTATCTTGAACTCACCATGCGCTTTCCGAAAATGACCGGTTGCGAGGCATCAAAAGTGACTCTACCCCAACCCAACCCCATTTTGATCAACATTATTAGTTATACGGTGTCTTGCCGAAGTATATGACGATTTATTCCCGGCTTGAAAAAATAATGTCAGCCGTAGGCGAGGAATGACATCATTTTTTCAGCCGGGAATGAACCGTCATATACACAGGCAAGAAACCGTATAACGAATTTATTATAGGGTTAAATTTCCGTCTTTCGCCTATTTCAGGCCGTGGTATAAACCGAATTCATTTAAACCACCAATAACCGTTAATGCGCCCCTAGGAAAAGTAAACATGTACAAAGTGACGTCATAAATAGTCGTGACGTCACACTACTTCTCTCCGCGATGTTGTGGTATGAATGCAAAGGACAGATTTTTAAAATGATAAGGTATTTATAGACATCTATATCATTTTTTCATTTGCACATTATTAACCGAATTGCCTTTTTTCATCTGACTTCCGGTTCCCGCATGGCGGCAGCGGTTTTTTCGTCCGCGCAAAATCGAAAATGAAAAATGCAAAATCATCAATTTAGAGACTAGCCCCAATAAAATTAACTTGATAAACTAAAAATTTTTGTGTCATTTTTTCAAACTGTCCAATATGGGTAAACCACCTACTAAGAAAACAATGAATTCAAGCAACAAAAATTGACCCCCTAACTTGCCCAGTGAACACAGCTACAGTCAATCTAGGAAAAAAAACTCAGAAACAAGTTTCCACGCCAGTTGATAACTCTGATTCTGAGGAAATTGACTCTTATGAGTGTGATAATTGTAAAAAGACAACATACAATAATAATCCTCCTGTAGAATGTGACTTTTGTGAAAATAAATACTGTTTCCAGTGTTCAGATATCAGTTCAAAGTCCCAGTTCAAGAAGCTTTGTACTGCAGGCAAAGATGAGGAAGGAACAATGTGGTTCTGCATTCACTGTAGAAAAAGTGTACCGTGGGTGTAGAAAATGTGTGTTAGGGTGACTAAAATTGAAGAAACTCAGACTGATGTGCTAAAGAGATTAGATAGCTTAGAAAAAGTAAACAATGGCTTAGATGACAAGATTAAATAAGTTGTTATGGAACAAAAGGAGAGAGAGAAGAGACGACTGAATCTCATGTGTTTTGGTATGCCTGAAAGTACAGAGGATGAATCTGTGAACAGAAATTTCGAAGACATGACCAAGCTCAAAAATATCATTTAAAATAAATTGGAATTGTCAAAAGATGAATTCCCATTAGATGAGAACCCATGTAGGATTGGAAAGTTCCAAAGCATAAACCAATGCCTGTAATTTTTGCTGCTAAGTCCTTTGAATGCAAGAAAAAGTTATTACAGTAAGCTCGAATAAAACTAAAAGGCTCTAATGACCCGGAATGTAAACATATATTCTTTCAGCCTGATTTAACAAAAACCCAAAGGGAGGAGGCGTTTGTAAGAAGAGAAAGTAGACGTGTTAACGCAACCAAGGAAAAGAATCTAGCAGAAGATAGTGTGTGTGTGGGGGGGGGGGGGAACCATTTCTTGGTTCTCAAAAGGCCTAAGGATAGTGAAAGGGACTCGAATGTACAAAATGTAAATGCGTTTGAAGTTAACTCAAGTTCCTATTCAAGTTTCATAGGTTATACAGTTAATACAAGTATTGAGTTCGCCGTATCGATTGAAAATGAACAGAATCCTTTCAGTGACATTGAAAGCCCTTTAACTATAAGCCCACTGTTACACCAAAGAACTACTCTGAATATGTCATCTCTTAGTAAAGACTACAGTGTTATAGATTATCAAGAAAATAATGTAAGTGTCTGTGAGTTAGACCAAAAAACTGATTATTCTTTTGAAAGCAGAAGTACATATGTCTATGAATGCTTCCAGTGACTAGTACAGGGGAGGTATCCGAGGATACTGATAGTACGTATAGATACAGTTTCAGTTCAAATGAACATAGTACAGAGAGAGTTAATTCAAGTATAGAGAATTCATTTGATACTGATAGTGAAGAAAATATGCCATCTTTTGGAAATGCCACAGGAAACTCGTATGGTTCGAGTACTACGATACAGACTCGACATTTATTAATGATAGTAGTGATTCTGATTCCTCTATTTTAAAGTCGAGGCATGTACAGTTTTTTAATGTGAGTAGTAATGATGCAAATAAGGTATCAATATACTATACTAATTGTGATAGTTTATTAAACAAGAGGGATGAATTTAAAGTTGATATAGATAGACTAAATCCAGCTGTAATAATATTAACTTAGATATTTTCTAAAAACATCTGTTCATCTGAAAAATTGTCCCAAGAAATAGCATTAGAGGGCTACACTTTGTTATTGGGCAAAGTAAATGATAAGAGATGAGGTGTCTGTATATATGTTAAAAACAGTTTATCATTTTATGAATGCAAGATTTTAAATGATTTCGGTTTTCACGAATCTTGTTGGTGTATATTGTGATTAGAATCCTAAGAAAAGATGTGGAATCTATAGGAGTCCAAACTGCTCTTTAGCGAATTCCAGAAAGCTAAATGATCTGATCAACAAAGCAGTTGGATTGAAATGTGAGTTTTTGGTTTTAGTTGGAGATTTTAACCATCCAAGTATTTCGTGGAAAGAATGGACAACACCGAACAACCAAAATCATCCAGAATTTCATTTTATTGAATGTCTGCAAGACAATTACCTTGGTCAATTTGTAATTGAGCCGACAAGATTTAGAGATGACCAAAGGCCAAGCCTTTTAGACTTATTCATCGTAGATAAGAAAGAAATTGTCACTAAGATAGAGTATGGTTCGAATCTAGTTGCAAGTGATCACATTACTTTTTTTGCAGAATTAAACTGTAAAGTTTTAACTAAGGATTCTGAGACGCTGAGAAGAAACTTTCATAAAGCGGACTATGACTCTATTAAGAAAGAATTGATGTCTATTGAATGGAGTTCTATTGAAGAAATGAATGTTGAGGACGGTTGGAACTTTTTCTTAGAAAAGATTAATATTAGCATTAAAAAAAAGAGTTCCATTGAGAAAGTCATCATTGAGAAAAAAGAAACAAAAATGGGTGGATCAAGCCAGCTTGTCAAGCATAAGATTAAAGCGTAAGACATGGAATAGGTATGTTCATACAAAGGAAAGGTTTGATTATACTTATTATTGTAAAGCAAGGCATCAGTGTACAAAAGTAACTCGTGCAGCATAGAGAAGATTTGAAAATAGCATTATTCAAAATGTTAGTGAAGATCCAAAAGGCTTTTGGGGGTATATAAGAGAAAAGACTTAGTGCAAAACAAATGTATCGGACTTGAAAAACTCAAATGGTGAGATCATTAGCGATGATTTGGAGAAAGCAGACCTACTTAATTCATTTTTTGCTTCGGTTTTTGTAAGTGAACCTCCAGGTGAATTGCCGTTATTCGATACTAGGTATTCTGGCACACCAGTGACTGAGTTGAAAACTAATATAGAAACTTTGACTAAACAATTTAAAAACCTAAATATGAGTAAATCTATGGGACCTGATGGCTGCCATCCTCGACTATTACGGGAAACAGCAGATATTTTGAATATTCCACTTCAAAAGATATTTGACAAAAGCTTCACTGAAGGCAAAATACCAAGTATATGGAAGGATGCAAATATTTCAGAATTATACAAAAACAAGGGTGATAAGCATGAATCTACAAATTACCGCCCAGTCAGCTTAACATGTTTACCATCTAGAATCTGTGAAAAGACTGTAAGAGCAGCTATAATGACGCATATGAATGAGAATAATCTTTTTAGTAAATGTCAGTATGGAAGCTGCATTACTCAACTATTGGACGTTCTTGATGACTGGAGCAAACTTTATGACGAAAACAAACAGATTGACAACATCTACTTAGATATGAAGAAAGCATTTGATACTATCACTCACCAAAGATTAATATATAAAATGGAAAAATATGGTATCAACGGAAGTTTATTGAAACGGATAGAAGATTTCTTGAGTAACAGAAGAGAGAGAGAGTTGTGTTAAACGGCATAGTATCAAGTTGGAAAAAAGTTACTTCCGGAGTACCTCAGGGATCTGTTTTGGGACCCATTTTGTTCATCATTTATGTGAATGACATGCCTGATACTTTGCAGAGTTTCTGCAAAATCTTTGCGGATGATACCAAAGTGTACACAGCTGTTGAAACTAAATCTGACCAAGAAAAGCTACAACAGGGCCTATTTAAGTTATGTGAATAGAGTAGAAAGTGGCTACTAGAGTTTTCTGTACAAAAATGTAAGGTAGTGCAATTTGGACATTTAAAGAATAAATTTGACTATAGTATGGAAGATAAAAAATGAAATTCACAAGTGCTACCTAGTGATACCAATGAGAAAGACCTAGGAATATGGTTTCAAAATAACCTCAAGTTTGATGATCACATTTCCTATGTGGTGAACAGAGCAAACAGACTACTTGGACTAGTAAATCGAACTTTTAGATCACTGAATCAAACTTCTTTTTTGATTCTGTATAAGAGTTTAATTCGATCTATTTTGGACTATGGAGGAAGTGTGTACTACCCGACCAGTAAAAAGAACATCCAATTGATTGAAAACATACAAAGACATGCGACGAAAATATTACCTGAATTGAGAGAAGTACCATATAGTGAAAAACTTGAAAGATTGAATCTACCAAAAATGCATTACAGACGAAAAAGATATGACTTAATTCAACTTTACAAAATGGTGCATGGTTTTGAAGACATGACGCCTGATAAATTCTTTGAGTTCAACGACAACTGTACAAGAGGCCATATCTATAGAATCACGAAACCCAGGTGTGAGAAATCGCTTAGACTGAATAGTTTTCCAACACGTTGCATCAATTTGTGGAACTCTCTTAGTGAGGACATTGTCTGTAGTGAAACAGTGTTACAATTTAAATCTAGACTTTACTCGTTCATGTTACCTAGCAGAATCGATCTGTCAGGTATTTACTAGTAATCCCAGATGTGACCAACCGGAACCGGAAGGTATTTAAAGTATAGAAAAAGACTAGAGAGAGTAAACAAGCTTCAAAAGAGGCTTACAAGACTCTAAGAAACAAGGAACAAGGAACATATACTGTAGCCTTGTGTGTATAGTCGGTATGTGTTATCAGCGAAGCGAGAGAATCATGTCTGCCATTACCGTTTCGATTTTTTGTCATTGTTCACGGCGAGGCGCCTTATGGAAACATGAGAAGTTATACCGGAGCGGCCGTAGATATCAATGTTTGTCAGGTCAGCATTAACCAATGAAAATGCTAGAATTTTCCTTGCGGTGTGATAAAATATAATATATAACCACTAATTTGGATGTTTACATGGCAATGTGGAGCCTAATTAACGAGTCGGTGCATTTAAGGTTGAGATACTAGTAATCAACTATTTCGGATATTACAACTTTCTTAAAACGAAGGAAAACGATTACTCGCGAATCTAGTATCCCAACGACCAAATGTATTCCCTTTTGTCAATACATATATCCATTACTTTCATAATACTCTTATGTACACGCTAAAACCACACTTTTCGACACACCAATAGCATTAAATGTAACTTCGCCATAATTGGTAACGTTTAAAAAGCCTAAATCCTTCCAGGTGAAAAATAACATACGGACTGCATTGATAATTACCATATCCCCACGATACTGCTATACATTCAAAGAATATCAACAATAACAGACACAGTCCACTTGCAGCATAGAAGTCAAACAGCTGATACATGTACATTCCACCCTGAAAAATAAAAACAAAAAATGTCGATATATGGTGAAGTACATATCAGACATGTTCTCGTTATGATTAATAATAGATAATTTCATTTTTACAAGGGCGATGAATTTGTTAGCAAATGCATTTATCCACAAAGGCTAATAACCGCGGGACAAATTGACAACTCCATCATCGTCAAATCAGTTTAATTTACAATATTTCTATGTTCGTTTTATTCCGTATTTAGGGAATTATGGTATTAAACAAATATTCAATACAACTAGTAATATCTTATTTTTTGGCCTATGTCTTCTCTAGACAAACAGCAAATTTATACAATCAAAATGGAGTCTAGAATAAAAATCAAAACAAGTGACGTCTCGACGCCGTTACGGGAAAGTAGACGTGACGTCTTGTTTTAATTTTCATTTTAGTTAAACCATTTTTGTCATTTTACTTTCGGATTCACACACACACGCAAAACAAACAAACAAACAAAAAAAAAAAAGATTATGACCCCCGAACTTTCTGGCAAGCTATATTCATTGAATTTGATAGAACATGTCGAAATCAATTGTATGTTTAAAAAAGAAGCGGTTTGGATTTGCTTGATGCAACGATTTAAACGTTAGTCCTGGTGCTTTCGTTGACATTTGAAGTACATGCCAACTATCTCTTCCCTGTCTTCGTCGTCATTTTTAAGATTAGTTTTATTATTAATTATTGTCTCAATCGTGTTCATATAAATGAAAAACATTAAAAACATTCAATTATACACGACCATTCTAAAAATTATTATACATGTAGATGAGACTGAATAAAAACATAGTCCTACACAAATTTAACCTAAAAGAATTTTTAGAAGTGAAATTCGTTATTGAAAGATGTGACTTTTAATGAACTGCTGTTTCTAATTTTGTATGAAAAAAGATATAGCAATAAGCGAACAAAATGTTGAACATTAACACATTTGTCGAAATTTTCCGTGTCTGGCTAAGTTTAGCGATTTTGGGTTTTTGCTATATTAAGGAAAAATTTCATTTTTTCACACGTAACTTTAGTCATTATGTAATTTTGAAATTAATGAGGGTGATTCGACATGGTAATAATTGTATTAAAACATAAGAGTAAGGATAAGTTAGGATATCGACTAGTTTATTTTAGAACTTTAGGTTCAAAAGAAAAGAACACTTTCTGAACCTCCCCTTCCGTACTTGAAGATTCTTCATCCTGTCATTTAGCGATTTTCTAGTTTATCTTATAACTATATAACTATTCGTGTGATAACATCCCGTATGATATTTTTTATGATATCATATAATTTTTTTTAAAACAATGATATGATTCGGTAATTTATAGAAACTTGCATTTCAGTTAAAAACATCAACGAAAAGAGGACAAATAGAGGTTATAAGATAGCAACCCCACCTACCGGTACCCGGAGCACGTCGGAATTATAAATATTTACCGATTACGATTGAATACTAAAGCGATTTTTCAAGGGATTGATCTTATGCGAATACCCTAATCAACATGTATTTATTGTGCTCAATTTATGAGTTTTATCTGGTGATATGTTCAAAGTGATCGCTTCATAAATACTCGAATGAATGAAGAATATTTAAGGAACCCGTGCGCGAGATGGAACGGAAAATGACGCCGTCGGACGTTGCGGCGGAGCAGCGTCTAATCTGCTTATTCCTTTGTGATCCGGGTAACGCGAAGAAATATACATCTAAACATATTCTATCAGATACAGGATTTCAAATCGCAAATCATTCTCAACATATGGTATTTTTCAATTAAAATTTCCCGTAACTAGTACTAAAATAATTCTTAGTAAAGCTGCTTTAATGCGAAGTCTGTGCTAAGCTGGAACGTCATTATGACGAAACTCCGTTCGATTAAAAAGGGCTTTGAGACCGAAATTTGGTAGTAGCTGAAGAGTTGTTCTTCAATGATTTGAGAACAGTGGGGATAGATTATAGTCGATAAACACAATAGAAGATTAGTTTTTTTATTTATTGATTGATTTTTTTGATTAACGAAAATAATTGAACAATAAAGACAAATGTGTTATGTGCGTTTGGGTATGTCTTTTAAGAAAACGAGCGTTACAGCACTGATCGGAATCCAGGATACACATGATCCTTATTTTACCTCAGATACCTGCAATGGTTGAAACATCTATGGTGTGGTATCTTGAAACTGAGTCGAATTAATTTCTTTTCTTTTTGATTAATGTAATAAGGTTGTAAATCAAAGCGGCAAAATTTTGAATTCATCCCCTCCCCCCTGGCTATTAGCAATATACACTCTTTCTAAGAGTGGACAAGGCTTGCTCTTTTAAAATCATGATATAATACAACGAGCAGGTTGAAAAATAGGCAAAAAATCGACGAATAACAGTAATAGTTATTTTAGTAGATTCGACTTAGAGAAGCCGTATTTTTACCTCGACGTCATATTTGTGTTACAACGTCATTTGGTGCTCCGCACCAACTAACATACCTTTAGAAAATTCCATATAATTTCATTATTTATTCGGGAATCTCCTTTAAAATTTGCAAAACGGCTCTTTGAATAATATTGAATATTTACGTGTAGTATTTAAAAGCCATAGACATACAGTTTGTATGTAACAGACGTTGTCTACGAACTTTCCGGACAACCCTCGTATAATATGTACTTAGTGTATTGTCTGAAAAAATATCGAACTCGGTTGTGGGAATTGATTATTGTGATCAATTCTCCCAACCTTGATAGATATTTTTTTCATACAAAAAACTAAGTACGTATAACATAAATCTGATAAATATTGTGATATATGCCTACCTCTGTAACACAGGAAAGTCCAACCAGATAGGACAGGAAACAAATTGTAGCAATGAACAGTTCCCTTCTTTTAGACAGTTGGTGCGGAAACTCGTCTATTAATGCGGTGAAGAAACCCTCCATTGTTACAAACTGTAAAAAATTAAAGTGTTTCAGTCTTTTGATCTTTAGTAAGTACGTCAAACTCATAAATAGTAATAATATTTATAATGATAATAATACAAATAATATAAATGCCTACAAAAATGTAAAAAGTATCGTCTACAGATTTTCAAACTGCAAAGAGTTTGGCAAAATAACTTCAAAATTTACCAAAAATGACAATTATAAAAATGGACCAAGAACCTTTTTGGTTATTTCGATATCAAGTATTTGCATTTATATGGATCTCGTTCGAGTATGATTACGTTTCATTCTGGCATGAGGAAATTCCCTAAGCATATGTTGTCACCCCTGCGTCCTCATTTACCAAAAACTTAAGAAACTTGTACCTCAATAAACACAACCAAATAGAAATTCTACAGTATACCTGACTATCCATTCCTAACATCAACAGCATCAGAAAGAACAACACAGACCAAAATGGTGAGATAGGGAGTTGTACGACGGCGCTAGGGTACGCTAGGAAAGTCAGCCCAGGCCCTGGAATAAACCATTGAAACAGAGTATTAGAACTAGGTGTAGGCAATGATAATGCGAAGGAAAATCTTAATATCCACGATTAATTGTTTAATTAATTTAATAAGGAGGTGCTGACTAATTTGTCTTAACCCCTTTGTATTTTCTTCTTTATTTCTATTATTTTGAATACTGTACTTGATTTTTAACTTCACTTGGACACCACAACAATTATTGAACCTTATTTGACGCTGTTAGATATGTTTTTTTCTGACAAAAGTTTACTTTCAAAATATACGACTATTCTATTCTGCTATCAAAAATGCATGCATGGGTATTTATAAATCACAGTTTCTGAACTTACTGCACACCTATTCCATGTCATTCTTTTCTCGTACAGTTAAAACATCATGAAATTGACAAGGTGAATGATTTTGGAATGAAACTGAATGAGCGGGGCGAGCTAGTTTTGATTGAAACTGAATGGAGGTAATAGGATTTCGCTTATTTTGTTCCGGATGAATGGAATAAGCTATACTTATTACCTCACTTTAATAAAATATGCGAACAAGGTATATATATAGCTTCATATTTCTTCAAGAACCAAACAGACGCTCATAATTCCAATTATTTCGGTTAAATCGGCATATTTTGTAGCTATATTTATTGTAAATGAAGTTGTTGATCTTATTTAGTGATTTTGGAGCGTTTGTTGGGATGAATGAATTGAGTGCTGAGTGAGCGATCTAGAATGGTATTGATCGAGATGAATGTCAATTTCACGATGTTTTAACTGTAGCATGACTAAAATACAGTACCTGAGGCAGCCACTTCACTGACAGGAAGCTGTTGTTCGTGCGCCATGAACCCGATCACGGAGAAAATCACAAACCCGGCAAACAAACTGGTACAACTGTTTAATACGGATATACAGATAGCGTCCCTATAGGAAAAAAATGTTCAATGTCCTAACATATATCCATAAATCGTCCCTATTGATCATAAATACGCATTTATGGTTCCTATAGAATAAAATGCAAAAAAATACAATTCTTTCGGGGGAAAACCCAATATATGCATTTTATACTTTTAGAAAAGAAAAAAAGAAAAAAAAAAAAACAGTTTAAAACTCTATTGTTGTGACTTACTGAGAATTTACTCAAAGTACTTCAAAGTACTGAGGATAAAACTTTTTTTTTTTTGAAAAGCTATTATAGATATATGGAAATGAAAAATCGTGTTGGTGGAATATTGCTTTTTAACATTCAATATCAAGTTTAATTTGAAAGAGAAGACTAATTTAAATTTGAAATTTGAGTAAATTCGCAGTGGATGACGATTTTTTTTATTTCGTTCCGTGGTGTCCAATAAAATATTGTTTTTTTTATTCGAACCCCAAATTTTAACGGTGAATGGAATATACGAACAATTGAGCATATTTGTCGGTTCAGTAACACAAATTGAAAAAAATATAATAATGTTACCTGTAGACATTGTTGTTGAATTTATTATAACTTCCCAGTGCTATCAGAGACCCTAACCCAAGTCCATACGAGAAAAATATCTGGGTTACTGCATCTATCCATACCTACAAGAATATAGCGAATACTATGTTAGTGCTTTGAAATATCAATAATTTCTGGTCGAGGTTGGGAGAATTTATTATGACGAGGCTTTGTCGAGTCATGATAATTTCTTGCAGCCGAAATCAGATAATACTGATAAATTAAGACACTTACATTATATTCTATTTATCATGCAATCATTTTTATAATGAGCCATTAAATCAAAGAAAAACAAGTGAAAGTGAAAGAAAATTGTTTCTAAAAATAGACTTCCTGATAGCTTTTTATGTTATTTGGCAGGTGATATAAGATCAATACAGGCTTCATGGCATGTTGAAAAGTTTACAACTTTACTTTCAGACCAATTTATTGTGAAATGAAAGACAGTACCTTATATCGCCGATGGATAAGGTTTTGGTTTAATTTAACGACGAATTGCAAATTGTAAAAATACAGTTATTATGCATGCGTTGACGACCATTTTCGATAGATTGTTGTCAGAGGCTTAAACAAATAAAAGTTAACTCCCCAAATTAAATTACGATTAAGCCATGCCCTGTCGGGGGGGGGGGGGGGGGGGGGGGATACATAACGCTCCGAAACCCTCCAGTATCGCTTCGAAATCGTTAAAAAATGATTAACATTTTAATCAAATCGATCAAATAGTTGTAGGTTTTTATTGGCTGGTGCTGATTGGTCATTGGAGACACAAACACAAAATGACGTAAATTCTAAATAAAAGGGGGTAAAAATATCTTCCAATTGGACGATATAATCGATGTTGGATTACATCCCTTTAATTTCATTCAAAACTCATATCATCCATCCCATTTCATTCCGCAATCTTTCCTCAATCATTTACTTTGTCAATTGTACGTTGTTCTTAACTGTATGTATGATTGCTATCTCATCTTCCTAAATGTTCGTTCTTTGAATATGTACGTTCGTTGATCTCAGTTGGAGAATTTCATTTCAAAAAGATGGTTTAAGAATTCTTGGGTGTTCTTTTTGATGAGTTATATAAAATATTATGATTTTCTTTAAATTCTGTCTTAACTTTTTCGTTTACTACGTATGAATAAATGACTTAAATCAAAGAGTAATTTTACGTGTATATGTTTTGCTGAAATCAAAGATTGCAAGAAAAAAAAATATGTATACAGGCCTACTCACACTCGACTTTTGAATTTTTTCAAAGTCAGGTAATAAATAAAATTTGATTCCCTCCATGGCTCCTGGCAGAGTTACGCCTCTTACCAACAATATACTCATCAATATGTACGGAAATAATGCTGTCACATAAACCACCTGTAAAATGAAATACAGAAATTTGGTCACATAAGTGATAAAAAACAAAAATATATATGCACATCATTAGTTTCTTTCACAATCAGCCGAACTAAAACTCTCGCATTTTCCCTTTTGAAGTTGTTTATAATCATAATTATTTACAAAACCTAACTGGTCAACCTAGACATCAATACAATAGAATAAGACTATTCACTGATCGATTAAAGAAGGGTAAAGACCTTATTTATCAACAGAGCGCATAAAAAAGACTGGGGTCAGAATTTGAGCATATAAAGTCTGGCCAGAGTCTATGCTTTGCGCACACTTGCAATTGTTGGTAATGTAACGCACAGGCTCATTTATTTTTTTGATCATGTCTGTAAAAAAGATATATACATCTGTAAAAACAACAACAACAACAACAACAAAACCATCGGTTTTCCTCTATAATCGATATTGAAACCGAACAACGAATTGTTCAAGAAGAAAAATTTAGAGAAACATTAAAAACTGGTTCTTGGCTTAGTTTAGATACTTATGCGGAAAGCAGGAAAGCTAATGATTTCTAAATGTTCCCAATGTTTTTGTCATCCTAAACACAGGGCTGATAACAAGGAAGGTCAATTACTCTATTTTTTTTCCCTTATCAGAATGCTAAGTTGTTTGCACTCATTAATTTATCCCCTTGATGTGGCTTTATTGAGTGTCAACAGCATAGGGTCACATAAAAAATAATGAAATAATTAATCATGAATATGAGATAAGCTGGCCCGTTTCCCCGTCAGAATCTTTAAGAAGTAATCACCTTTCCGGTCCATTTGATTCCCTTCCATATACAGAAGTAACACAGGACCCAAACTACCACTAAACATAGAGCTATCTGCCATCTCACGTGACCGGGGTGGTCTATACCGTCAGTGATACGAAGAACATACTTCCTAAAACATAGAGGTTTAAGTTATAGATTATATACATATAAAAGAGGCAATACATAATATAATGAGAATGATAAAGAATGATTTACTCATCATTAACACAAGAAAAAAATAAAATCCCGATGATGAAATTGAGTTTCACCGAAAAAAGACTATATTTGTATACTTTGCCAATTCGCACTTAATGTAGGACGCTGCAACAATGTAGTGCACGAACCAAGTACTTTTAATATAGGGATGAGTGTCTTTTTCACTATGTTTATTGGGGTATAAAGTGCAATTGCCTTAGCACATGGCAAATAACGCCCGTAGGGCGTTATGTTTAAGCCATGTGCTAAGGCAATTGCACTCTATACCCCAATAAACGCTGTGAAAAAGAAATTCGGCCCTTATAATTGCAATCCTGTTGGTCTAAGAAATTATTAAAATTCTCGGCTAAACATTAAAGTTTCGAGTCTACTTTCTGCGCGTATTACACAATCTATTTTTAGATCGTGTATTTCTTTTCTCGCTATCGAAGTTAAACGGCATAAAGCTAATCAAATGGTACACAAATAAACGACAATTTGACATTCGTAGAGGTACTTATGATCAAAACATAATTTTGACAAGTTATTCCACATTTTAAACCAAAACTATCGTGATCGGGCTTAGCTGGTAGGGTTGTTTGGTGGTCTTTGTCGACTCACTGTACAAGCATCGACTCAGAATCTGATTTGCATACTTTTAATAATAAATTCTTTCGAAAATATCTTAATTTCTAATATATTAAATAGTAATATTACGATATGGAAGGGAAACGAGGGGTTTTCGAGTTCCTACAACACAGGAAATGCAGATCGAAGATCGGGGGTTTCCCGAAATACCTATTGCATTTTATACAGAAATAAAGTGCAATGGATTTCCCCACGTGATGCGATTTAAACCAATCAAAATTCTTTATTTTATTAGATTGCAATTATTAGCATATATACATGTACTTATTTAATGATAATATCGATAAGGTTTCCGTGATTGTTAAAAATTTATGTTAAATTGGTAAAACCTAGAAATAAAAAAAAAAAACTTCAATATTTTACATTTGTTAGGTGCCAAATCAATATATTAATATTGTTAATTCTATAAAGGAAAGAAATGAAAATAATTTATTACAATAAACTAGAAATTACTGACAGGAGAGAACCATACATTCGTATCTTCTCAAAGCTTAAAAATCATTTCAAAAGAGCAAGTTCATACATTTAAAGCCGACTATTCTTCCAAAGCCAACACAATTTTAAAGTAAGTTATTATTTTACATATTTACATACCATGTCATTTAAATTTTTGTAATAAATGTAAGTGATGAATACAAATGAATGAGTGAGATGAGTGAGTTTTGAATGAAATTAAAGTGGGGTAATATAAATCGCTAATTTCGTTCATCTTGAACGAAATTAGCGTTATTGATTATCAACCTTTAATATAACATGTATACAAGATACAGAAAAAACATTTCTATGTCTCCATGAACCAATCTAGACGAATCTTAATAAAAGCGAGTCGGTGAAGTCATGAAGTTTTATGAGTGGTTTTTAAGCCTTTTTGAACCGGTTAGGCGAGTGTTCGGAATAAATGAATGTAGCCCCGAGTCAAGTGTCTAAGGATAGTCTATATTGGAGTGAATGTCAATTTCACGACATTCTTGACTGTACTTACTCCCAGAATTCCCGTACGGGTGAATCATATTTGGTTCCATCATAAAATCGTTTACAGGTATAATCACTCATGTTACCGTACGTATCACTATCATTCAAGTATTCTTCCTTCGATACCTAAAACATAAAAAAATATTTATATTCTCACCAATGTTCACACCAATCTTTCACAAACATTTTCATGTGATTCAAATGGCGTTTGAGAAGAAATCTTTATTCGCATGAAATGTTCATCAGAGGCCGATTGTGATAGCGCTTACAACAGCGTATGAGCAACAGGCGGACCTTAAACTAGAATCTTATCTTAATTAGCTACTATTGTAGCTGTTTCTTCTCATAGCCTTGCTATACCCCCGAAACAACGTGGTTGATTGATTGAATGGAGTTTTACGCCGCTTTCAACATTTTTTTAGTTATATCGCGGTGGCTGGAGAACGTAACAGTGGATTCCTGGTATTTCTCTCTACAGTATAACCATCACACCCTTTCCTAGCCTCCAGCTGCTATTTCACATTGGTCTACGATTATCAACTCATTGGTGAGAGACAAATAGTCGGAAAGAATGAGTGCCGCCGCGAAAAAACATGGTACAGAAAGGTAAAATAACTTGACGTCCAACTCAACATATTCTAAAATAAATAAGTAATTTTCGTATGCCTCATATTTACGATTTGAATTGGGCAGGGATAGGGCTGGAACGAGTACGCGAGTACCTTGGTATCGGATAGGGTAACGATTCTACCCAGGTTCTGATTCATTACCCATTACCAGACTTTTGTATAAGCACTATGTACCTTTTGGGATCAAATTCAGAAAAGAATTGAAGACTGTTTAAAACAGTCTCCAATTCTTTTTTCTGAATTTAAGACTGTTTAAAACAGTCCCCAATTCTTTTCTGAAGTTGATTTCTAGATGGTCTTGCGGACTTACATCTGGTAGTTTTGGGAGTCCTGGCTACTTACTCACAGTGTAACGACACTTTCGTTCCTTAAAACCTTGGTTGAATCTGTAAGTTTGAACCCCCTTTACAGAAATTCTGGATCCGCCTTTGTGCTTAGTTGATAAAATAAATATGCTGACAGATATCCAGTAAACGAAAAATTCTACTCGTCCCAGTTCCCAAAAGGGGAGGTCAGGATTGGACAAAATGTTAAGCTTGTGCAGACTACTGCAACCTGATTGGTAGATCTCAGTTTTGGAAATATCCCCTCTAAATATTGATTATTTTTTATTCAAGATAACATCTAAGGGCGAAGATAAATTTTGACAAACAATTATTTTATTTTGAATCCCATTTACATTTTGTAAAACTTTCATCTATTTACGATGATATGTAAAATATATATCAAGAGCCTGTCATCACGACATTGTATTATTAAACAGCTTCCCGAATTTCGAACATCTGCCATGACGGAATAAAAGGTGAACGTATGTCATCTCTGCTAACTCAACTTGGTCGTTCCAATTCGTATCTCTTAGACATGCAGTCCCTCGACTAGGATGAATAAAATTCGAACAGGTTTTCAAAATGATTACCAGTTTTGCACGAGCTGCCATTTATAAAGCTTTGCAAATTCTTTTGCACCCTGCATGTAGGACTGTCCTGCGTTCAGGATGACAACCCGATGCAAACTGTTTGCTTATTATACCTCGCTTTGCACGCAACTGTACATGCAAGGCGGGGTATAATTTGAAAACTGTTTTTTGCGATGTTTTGTCACCCTACACGCAATGATAGTTTGCTTGGCGCGTTACACAGCCCTGTGTTCAGGATGTGAAAACGTTTCGCGAGCGCTTTAAGATAATACCCCGCTTTGCACGTGTACAAAGGTGCAAAGCGAGGTATTATTTCGAAAACGCTTCGCTAAGGGTTTCATCCTGAACGCAGGGCAGATTTAACGTACTAACTTACTGTCGAACAAGTATATTTAAAGACATACCGTAAACGTAAAAGAATCATTATAACATTTGTATGGGAAGTTGGCCTTGTCGTATGTTGACATACATCTGTCGGTGTTCCACCAGTGGTCACATGTCGACCAGGGTAGCTGGGTCGTGAACGACGAAAACAGGTAAAATATACCCCAGGCTAGAATCACGATGTAGAAAATGTTCAGCCAGGCCGCCATAACAGCCGCGGCGTATCCAACACCTGTCAAATACATCATGCAAATCCAATTAACGCCCATGCTCTAACAAACAGCGATTCCCCGCTCTATGAGTAAAAAAAGACATGAAAGTTTAGAACCCAAAAGAAATATTCTCCCCATGCCTTTTAATTAAGTGATATTAACGAAAAAAGTGATATGAAAATGAGACATGTGTTGGAACTATTTTGTGCGCAAGAATTAAAAACAAAATGTCCATGGAGTTATGACTTTTTGAGAAGTCCAAAATTTTGGCATGTAGACTGTTATCTCGTAGGAATAATGCTTAAACCACGTACTTAGGCAATTGTAGGTTTTACTAAACGAAATCAAAAAGACACTCAGCCTCCATAATTGGAATCTTTAACATAAAGAAGTCAGTTAGATAATTCAGGTTCAAATAAATTTTCTTACGCGGGCGAGCGTAATATTACATCCACAACCTATTTTATGATCGCCATACTTTGTTTTTACATTGTTTTGATATCGAATGTACCTAACGTTAGCCTTAATTCTAATAAATTTTAAATGCTATGACAAAAACTTTTACAAAAGATGTACTTATGAATAAAAACTATTTCTGTTAGGTATATCCCTACTTAAAAAAAGAAGAAGAGAGAGCTCGACTGAGCGTGGTTGAGAGGATGGTTTGTTAGTCTTCATCGACTCGCACAAACGGCAGTTCTAAACTGTGTCCTGTAATCAACAAAGCATTTGACAATATTTTAATTTTAATTGATTGAATAGCGATGTTAGGCTGTGGACAGGGAGGGGGGGGGGGAGGGGGGGGATACATTAAGTACTGAACTAGTCCAACCGGGCTATTCGAAAACGCGGGAAAATGTGGTATAGCCATGAGTAGGGGTGGACTGAACTGAAATTTAACAAGCGTGAGATAACGGTACTTAATTATAAATGTAATCACCTGTATACTGATACAGTAAAGAAACTCATCAAGTAAAATGCTTTTTTCTCCCAATCGATATTCCATGCTTTTTGTCGTTCCAGTGTTAGTTTATTCATGATGAAGTCGGTTTCGAAAGCATGTTACTTTTACGCTATGACACAATACGTTTACAGATGTAGTTCAAAAGATTGCGCGCAGTGGTAGAAATTCCAGTAGTTTTGTGTTTCTGTGATCCTTCAGTATAGCGAAAAGACCGTGACAACAAAAATATCGTTGATCCCAATTTCTCTATATTAAACTCGTCGAAAGTTTGTTTGTAAACATTCAGATAGCATAGTTTACCTAAAGTAGATCTCAAGTAGTTTTTTACCGGAAGACCTTTTGCATTTTATACAGGAATATAGTTCAATTATTGCCTCTTGTGTTACGATTGCAATCATCTATGTATACATATAGTAAAAGACGACGAACATACAATAATCACAAAAGCTCACAATGATCACAATGAGATTAAATAATAAAAAAAGCATGAATTTGAAATAAACAACAAAATGCACGATTCTGATAGGCCGTTGATGAAATTATTTGATAACTATGATGAGTAATATCATCATATATAAGTGATTAACGCTTCTCTCATACGTAACCTGTCTTTTTTAACAATTCAAATTAATGGCGCTCATTCGAATTATTTTTTCATTATTTCTGACAAGTGAACAGAGTTTTTTCGGTTGAATACGTTTACGAATAAAACTTAAAAAGATAAAAGGAGTCAACAAAGGACCATTTCTGTCGTGTTTTGTTAAAAGTGACCTAATGATGTCTAACGTGAACGGTTTTTTTTGTTGTTTTTTTTAATTTTTTCAGATAACTTCAACTATTTCTTTAAGTCTGATAATCCCCGCCCTGTCCATAGCCCATTTTTCATTGAATGAAATTTCATTAGTTAGTCGGGGCACGGCTACAAAAGCAGAACTTCTTCCCAGCCTTTCGATTTAGAAGATAAAACTATTGAGCACGTTGTGTCCGTGTGAGCTTTATCATGTTACATAAGAGTACAATAAACAAGGGCTTTCAATAAGTAAATTTCGACCGTGGGTTTGTGACTAGATAACTTTATTAAGTATTACTATATCTGTGACCCGTCACGCGAAAAATGACCGTCTGGAAACTCTGTAAAAAGATATTTGAAAAAGAGATTTGGTCCAGCATAGATCATCCAGATATCGGATTTCTAAATTTCCTTCACAGGAAGGTAGATTGATCATTCTAGATCTATAAAAAAAGCAAAGTGTGGAAAGTTTCGATTCTAGTCAGTCTGCGCAATCCGCGCAGTCTGACTAGGGTTGACACTTTACGCACTACCCAGATGGTCCCTTTTTGCTTGACGGGTCACATTTGTTTCTACTTACCTTTGAAAGCCGGTGATATTTTCCAGACCCCTAACCCGCCTGTACTGAGCCATTGTCCGAGTGAGAGTTCCAGCATATACATGGGCACACCAGCAAATAACATCGTCAAAATGTAAGGAAGCAGAAAGGCGCCTAGAGTGAACAAAAATGGGGAAAATTTCTAGTTTTTAATTTATCAAAAAATATATTTCTTAATAGAAGACGGTTATTTTGTTTAGATCGATTAATTATCTGAGATAGGCATACTCTTTTCTATTTTTTACAAGAGCGTCAAAATTAGATAACCATCCATAAACCTTTGCAAAAACAAAGACGGTAATCAGACGCGCAGTAACTGTGCGTCTGATCGACGTTTTCTTTTACAGTTAACGGCATCGTGAAAATGACAAGGTAAATGATTTTGGACTGGAAATGAATGAGTGCGATGAGAGATTTTGAATGAAATTCAAGGGAGGTAATCTATTATTGCTTATTTTGTAAAGGATGAACAAAATTAGCTTAATATATTTAACCTCCCTTTTAAAAAAATACATACAAGTTCTATAAATAGCTTCCTATTTATCCAAGAATTTATCAGACGCTTATAATGTCAATTATGGCATTTTTTTCGAGCTATCTTTTATTTTGAATGTAGTTGTTGATCTTATCTTTTTAAATGATTTTACAGCGGTTTTGAATGATTTGAATGTGTGTTTCGAATGGATTAACGGAGCACTGAGCGAGCGATTCAGAATGGTTTTCATTGAGATAAATGTCAATTTCACGATGTCACTAGCTGTAGCACAGTTTGTTCGAGTTTTACACTCTTCTTTCTTCAACAGGCTCCCGTTTTACTAAATATGTTACGATCATTTTTTGCGCAAGTCAAAATTTTAGGTTGCTTAAAGGTAAAAAACTAAATATGAAATTCTGCCATGCATAATCACACTTGAATCGCCTTCTAAAGACGATTCAAATGAGATATTAAAAGGCAGAATCTAAGTATGAATGAAAACACCGGGTACGATTTGCGATTTTGACTTACGATTA
Source organism: Fragum whitleyi (assembly GCA_948146395.1). Lineage (NCBI taxonomy): Eukaryota > Metazoa > Mollusca > Bivalvia > Cardiida > Cardiidae > Fragum > Fragum whitleyi. Next base: position 68,652,123 of record OX411550.1, read on the forward strand.
TTTTTTCGTAAGAAGTTTAGTAAAGCAGGCCCCAGAATTCCAAACTTCAAATGACTTGAGTATAACAACAAATATTTGATGGTGTTATTTCATTTATTCAACCGTCCAGTCACGTCTTTTTTTTTCGAAATTTGAATGAAAACACACACCGTTTTTAACAGGTTTCTGTTTAATTTTCACGCAAACTTGAACGATATTTTAGATTCCCATTAAGATAACAGGGGAACCACGTAGTTCAATTCTGTGAGAAACATAATGTAGTTGTTTCAGACGTTCCAGTGTGGGTGGGATACTTTTATATTCCGACATTGATAGATTGTAAATTATTGGCTTTGCACTAACTACTTGTCCGTTTGCCTGTTTGTCCTCCATAACTTAAACAGTTGTCAAAATATTTGATTGCTTAGTGACAGAGGCTTCATATTTCACGTTTGCATTACTTGTGACATGACATTTCTGTTAATACAAACTTCAATGGCTATCAGTCAAGGTCAAGGTCATATCCAAGGTCATATCCAAGAATGCGTGGAACACTTAAAAACTACTGTTTTAAAAGCGGTAGTAGTGGGTAGTAGTAAAACCACTATAGGTGTATTTTCAAAACTGAGCTCGGTAATCTATATAGAATATAGGTTTTACGGCCCACCACACGAAATCTACCTATATAATTCATTTTTGCTCTCAATTCCACCAACAACGCGTGCGTAATATGAACATAGAAATAAAACATCAAAATATTCAAAACATGAATATGATTGTTTTTCTGTTGACCATTTGATATCCATTTAGCAAGGGATATTTGTGAAAGATCACACGGTCTTAAACTTCATGCATATTAAGTTGGTGAAATATGTGTGTTAACGTGTAAATATTACTGGTTTGGCTACCAGCATCGTGTACTTGATATGGCAACCTTAATGAATCGCAGAATGTCCGCAGCACTTTTTGGATTTGAATGACTTTGAGTAAAATTAGTGCCAATTTCAATGCCAAGTGTTCGCAACTGTACATCAGTAAATCTTAAGCTCGCACGTTCAAAGTTTTACCACGGAATACATAAAAGAAAAAAAAAGTACTTTTTTTTAGTTTATTTGTGTGTCATGAATGCATTATCGTATTTATTCACTTATGAGTTTCCCTTGAGCGTACATGTTTTAACCTTTACAAAATTCTGCATCGTCATGTTTTACTCGTGTGCGCCTTAATGCATTGTTACTCAAACCCTTACAATCCGTCACAGACGATGTTTTCGCTAGCCAAGGGTGATGCCCATTACGTAGTGAGAATCACGCTTGGCTAGCGAAGATGTGCCTATACCTTGGTTTATTTGACCCGACTTTGACACCTGTGGAAAAAAAGCTTAATTAACAATTACCGACATATTTTATCAATTGTCAAAACATATATTACATTCAATATCGTTTGTTATTCATTTCTATGAAAGCCCGTGCAAAGCCGAGAAGAAATAGTCAGATATTTATTCATCTAAATAGCAGGGGGCAGATCCGGGTCAATAAAACCGCGCTATACCAATGGTCGAGCCATCCAGTAGGAAAAAGAAGGGATACATAAATCACAACGATATTGTCTAAACGGACAGATTGGTTACAAAATGGTCGACAAACGCGTTAACAACACCAATTTTGTAATATTGCTCCATTATACACCTTATTCAGAGGCTTTTTCTATCATTCTTATTTTATGTATTCCATCTGAATATCTAATAGATATATCTTAGTGCAATGACATATCATCAAAATGCCTTTTCGGTATAGTTCGTGCATATGCACTTGTAGTCGAATGTCATTCCGGAATTCATTAGTAAAGCTTATTGAATCGGCACGTTGAATTTTGAAGACTTCTTTACTTTTAATGACAAACACTCGTGGACATAACTACTGTACTTTTTGCGTTTTGATATATATTCTACTCAAATAAACAGAAGCGAAAACTCTATTGTCAGGGGTCCATGGTTCGATACGGCCAAAACGACCCCTTCTAAACCTGACCTTCGTTGTTGAGTGACACTTTAGATACCAGACAAGTTTATTCGCTACTTCTTGTAAAGACAGCCAAGTCTTAGAAAAGAAAAGTAAATGAAATAGTTTTCCGAAGAAAATCAAACTAAAATGATAATAAAAATGAAGTATTTACCTCCGCCATTTTTATAACACAAATAAGGAAATCTGGTGACATTCCCCAGTCCTATACACTGACCAACACATGACAAAATAAACTCGATTTTTCCATTCCAAAGTTCCCGTTCTTCGGGCTCGTCTATCGTGGTTAGTTTAACTTCGATTGTTTTCGGGGTCACTTGTGGGGCTGGAGGCTTGGCCAGCGGAGCTCGTTGGTTATTGTAAGTGAAGTCAGAACTCGTACCCACGTCCCGCGTGTCTGCAGACGGACGGGCGAAATCGTTCATCTCGATCTTATCCATTTAGATTTAATCTGTACCGACTTCTCCTTGAGTTCAGTTTAATCCATATATCTATATGGCAATGTAGAAACTCCAGAGAATAGTGTGTTAATCGTCATAATGTTTCATTTTTCTGACAATTGATACTAAAAGTCGATTCAAATCTAATGAAGAGATTAGATGTTGATTTCATTGAGGTATGATTCTAAATGCCTAATCACACATTATGAATACACGAAGCGGATTCATGCATGGGTGTGATCTGGTTTTAATTTTCAAACCTCCATGAAATAAACTTTTAATCGCTTCATATTTTATAGTTTAACATGAAGCAAAATAAGTACTTTCTCTTTAATGCCTGAACTGATTTCTTGTGGGACTACTTTGTGTGGAAGCTTTCTGATAAGCCGCGTACTATAAATTGTTTTCACTGAGATATTAAAACCAGCTTTTTTAGTAAATCAGAATGCACGAATCTTGATGGACATAACTTCAATTAAATTATTACCTATTGAGAGCAGAACAGAACAGACTAAATTATAGATCTAACTGGCTACACAGGGCATGGTACTGTTTATTGAAGACAATGTCTCAGCAAGAGGCATCATAGAAAACGAAACATCAAATTAACGCAAGCTGCTCGTGTATGTGGTTAAAAGAGATTAAAAAAAGAACAACAACAACAACAACAAAAAAAAAAAAAAAAAAAAAAAAAACGGTTTCAGTTTTAAGAACATTTTCATTACCTTTTGTATATTAACTGAGAAGTATATTCACTTATTTGCAAAATGATAGGTATAAAAGGGGAAATGATTTAATTTAAATAATGACAATCAAAATTGTTTCATTAAAATAACTCTAAAAACATATTAAGTTTATTTTTTAATGAGTTTACACTTAAAAAGTGGCTATTCACAAATTATGATATAAAACAACATTAAATCCGCAACACCACATTACTACCGAATTCCACCACTGAAGAATGCTAGAGGTTATCGCCTTTTCCATGGGGCCCTTATAGCACAGTTCACACGAGAAATAATTTATACAGCTTAAATACAGAACTATTGAAGGAAAATACCATCGAGGTGTTGGCATAAAACCACTGTCATAAGTGCATACAAACATTTAAGTTCGTATAGAAGTTTTACGCTTGCTCCTCGAACTTTTTTTCTGTCTACGAAGCAATATTTTAAAAAATGCGTGTATATAATTATACAATTTATCAATACTGAAAAGAAAGACAAGAGGTCATTTTGGGCATGATATGTTCTTTTGAATCTCTGAAAATAACTCCAAGTTGTACACGACGAAATCATGCATAAAATAAGGTTAAGAGCTCATCAGAAGTGCACTACAGTCAAATTCAAGTTCATAGAAATTAAAGCCTTCAACTTAATCGTGGTTTATAAACAGTTAAAATCATAATATAGGGATGTGTGTCTTTTTCACTGCGTTTATTGGGGTATAAAGAGCAAATACCTTAGCACATGGCAAATTACGCCCGTAGGGCGTTATGTTTAAGCCGTGTACTAAAGCAATTGCACTTTAAACACCAATACCCGCAGTGAAAAAGACACTCGTCCCTTATAATTGCAACCTTCTAGATCGAAGAAACTATTAAATTTGCGACCAAACATTAAAGCTTCAAGTCTACTTTCTGCGCGTATAGATTACACAATCTATTTTTAGATAGTGTATTTTCTTTATCTCGCTATCGAAGTGAAATGTCATAAAGTAAAACAAATGATAAACAAATAAACGACAACTTAGAAATTTGTAGAGGTACTTATGACAAAAAAAAACTTGTTTCTGCCTAGTTAGTCCGAATTTTTAAACGAAAACGGCGTGGCCAGTCTTAGTTGAGAGGGTTGCTTGATGGTCTTCGTCGACTCGCTGTTTTCTAAGTTTTCGTCGGCTCAGAATCAGAACTGCATGCTTGTAATCGTAAATTCTTTCGAAAATATCTTAATTTATAATAGATTAAATAGCTATATTGCGTTAATGATGGGGAACTAGGTTAATTCGATTTCCAACAACACAGGACTTGCAGATCGAAGGACGGGGTATTCCCGAAAGACCTATTGCATTTTATATAGAAATAAAGTGCAATGGGTTTCCCCACGTGATGCGATTTCAACCAATCAGAAATCTTTATTTTATTGGATTGCAATTATTTAGGGTCTATGATAATAAAAGGTTTCAATGGGTAATACCATAATGTTTTAAAAATATAAGCATAACTTTCAAATCATGTTTGTCAGTCTTTTACGCCCAAAATCGACAGATCGGGTACTTATTTTCTTTTTTTAGCCAGTTGTCCTCTGTGTATTGCCTGTGAAAACAGTTTTCTGTTGATATCAAATTCAAGGTCATCAGTCAAGGTCAATGTCATTTTTTGTATCAGACTTCTGTTTCAGAAATATGGCAGTGTTTACCAAACACATCATGTATTTGTGTAGATTTTACCAACAACCCATTCATGTTATTCGAAAGATTTTATCCATTTTCAAAGAGAAATTTCCGTGTGATTCCGAGCAACTTAAGTAAAAATATCTCTAACTGATGAAAAATTGATACATTTTGCAATGATACAGAATACAAATCCTGAAATATTTGTGTGAAAGTATGTAGTCAGCATGATAAATTTGTTGACATGTTAACTCGGAAAATAAGCTGACGATTGGATTGACGTACGGACGAGGATTAGAAGACATACCAACTCCATCTACGAGCGTGTATAGAGAATAACATGTTAGTGTCTTGTAATATCAATATTATCGGATCGAGATTAGGACAACTTATCATGACGAGGCTTTGCAGTGTCATGATAATTTCTCACTGTCAAGACCAGATAACATTGATATCAGACACTAACACGTTATTCTATCTTTCATGCAACTTTTTTGCGCTTCATTATAATAAACCCTTAAAAATAAAAGAAGTACAGGTGAAAGCGTATGCAAATTGTTTCTAGAAATAGACTGCCTGATGTCATGTTATGTTCTCAGACAAGTGATATCAGGTCAATACAGGCTTCATAGCATGATAAAGAACTATCACCGTTTACCTAGTTACGCCTTGTCATACAATTAAGCATAAATTGAATTGATGTCACCTTCCTCATCAGATGGTTATTTGAAGAAAGTACTTGCATATACGCGATCTTTACCAGAACGTTATTTATATGGATTCACTTTATTTAAAGTTTTCATAATGTTTCAAGCCTCAAAATTTGACTACATTTTAAATAAAATAATGTGCTAGTGTTTAACGTATGCAGTTAACAACATCAATCATGAAATTGACAAGGTAAATAGTTTTTGAATGAGTTCGATGAGCCAGTTTTGAGTGAAATTAAAAGGAGGTAATCCAATATCGCTTATTTTGTTCAAGATGAACAAATTATCGATATTTATTACCTCATTTTAATAAAATAGGCATAAAAGTTTCATAAATAGCTTCCTATTCATTCAAAAATTAATCAGACACTAACAATGCCAATAGTCAGTGAAATCGCGATATATTTCTTACTATATTTCATTTTGAACGTAGTCGTTGATAATATCTTTAAAGCAATTTGGGGCATTTTGAATGGTTTGAATGAGTGTCTTGAATGAATGAATGGAGAGCTGAGTGATCGACTAAGAATCGTTTTGATTGAGATCAATGTCAATTCCAAATTACATGTTTTCTGGACGCGGCTATGAAAAATCATTCTAAAGAAATTCTCCCAACCTCGACAATATTCAAGATGGATATTTCAAGACACTAACATATTATTCTCTATGCCATATCTGCTATAGTATGTACGCGGTAAATCTCTCAGATCTGTCAGTCCACTGTTTATTTTCAACAAGACTCTAATTTTGACGAATTGTATTATAATAGGCTATTGTAGTAACTGAAAATGTCCTTTCTTTGCTACATGACATATACAGAGTTCGGATTGTGATTGATCGACGGGTGACCTTTTTTCACTGAAAACTATTATAGACAATTTCATTCGTGAAATACGTTCTGAATTTGCTAATGAATGAACACAGAGGAATGGACTTGAAAAACAAAATGTTGGTTTTGGAAGGTCTTGGCTTATATAGAACAACCCGAAACAAGATTCTCATAAACGCGATAAACGCCCCTCTGACTGTGAAAAGGCCTATGGCGCGAGGGTTATGAACAGAAATACAACTTATGTAATGTTTATTGAACTACAAAAGAAAAGCCGAATTGTTATAACCTGCAGTAAATAGATTAAAATTAAAACAACACAAACAAACCAACAAAAAACATAAAAACAAAAAACAACAAGCTAGAGAAACAATAGTCAAAATTCTGCTTGGCTGTTTCAATGGGTTGTGCATGACGGTGCTGTTCTGTGCATAAGCTGGGAGAGAATTTGGCGGCGACCTTTTACAAATGTTCCCTTTTGGGGTGTCTGAATTAATGTTTAAACAACTAAAAAGTATACTGATTATCGGTGTTAATTTTCATGAAAACGCCTTATTTCTTACCAAATCGAACAAAAGGTCATTCTGAGAATTAGCGTACCGGTACGGGGCTTTACCTTAGCACCTCGAAATTAAGAAATGCATCACCGTCATCTAAACCAGCACATCATCTGTTATGAAAAAGACTGTGCATTTTGGGAGTTTTAAAAGTCCCTTTTCATAAAAATTATTCTATAAGATCAAAATTGTTATAGTATGACCAAATTCTCCGGTTATAGTTTGACGTTTCTTTTGTTGTTCTGAATAAACGATTTAAGACACCTCTTTGAATTTACATGAATTCAAAGGTCAAAGAACTTAGTGTTAAACATGGAAACTTAAAGAAAACCTACAGATCAATGATAAGTTTTTCATGAAAATGATAATAAATATTTGTCTGTAATGTATAGGGTCGTGAAAAAAAACCCAAACAAAACTGGTGGTATGCGACCAAAGTCCTCCCTTAACGAACATATCGTACGAAAATGACTGAAAACGAGGAAGGTCAACAGTCGTCATAAATGAAAACTATAAGATTTTTTGTTTATCACGGATTTGATTCCCGGACTGGCACACGAACAAACTAGTAATTTCGTGTGAGACATTAAGAAATGTGGTCAAGAAAGGTAAAAACATTATTACAATACAGCGGTTTCAATGATGTATGGATCTATTCTAAATCTATAAACGTGAAAATGTTTATACCAATATTACGTTCGCGTTTAATGGAGTTGTAAATTAATGAATAGCATAGAGATATTCTAAATAGATCGTCGATGTCATTTTATCGTGATTTGAAAAGCACATTTGAGCGGTCTACCTACCTTGACAAAATGAACATAAAGAAATATCGAAACATATTATCTGAATTAAGATTGTCTTCACATGATTTATTTAAAGAGAAGGGGAGACAATTTTTTTTAACGAAATGCGCATAAATGTTTAGGATGCAGCTTTAGAGAAATAGAAGACGAATACCATTTTATATTCATTTGTCCGCTCTATAAAGAATTGAGAAGGAAATTTATCAAAGAACAATTTTATATGAATCCAAGTGTAAACAAACTTGCAGAACTTTAAAATAGTGAAAATCTTCCAATTGTGAACAATTTGGCTATTTTTTGTATCAAAAGCTTTCATTTAAAGAATTCCTAGATGTAAACCAACTTAATTATTAGGAAACTTAACTTTTTGTTAATAATATAATTTTTGAAGGCATCTTCCACTTTTTGACAAATCAACTATGAACATCCAATATTTTGATACATTTATTATTGTTTGTACTTTGTTGTTGTTCTTTTGTTCTGTATGTAATATATGTAATATGGATTGACGAGGAAAATTTATGTTAAGTCAGAGAAATAAACTATTGAATTAAAGCGATGTCCCCGTGTGACGGTGCTTTACAACTAACATTCTAGAAAAAAAACATGAAGGATCTCAGCTGTAGTTTTGTCATGTATCCTTGCACCATCCGCCAGATCATCTTTCGTCTCCTGGGGGCGTCGCTAATATGGACATATGCTAAGAATGTGACGATTAATAAACATACGTGAATACACACTCATTTTGAAATACGTCTGTTTGGTTTCACCACAGCAATTCTACAACTAGTCTACTACTGACTTTCCAGATGGTATCTTGTATGCCTTACTTGTCAAAAACGACTTTAATTGTAGTTTTGCTAACGACGCGCTGCCTCTAGAAATATAGTATTTTCAACAATGATTTTCTCGCTAGATTATCGAGAAATAACGGCTGAATATCAGTAGATAAATTCATTCGACTGCCTCGGTAGCCTTGTGGTAAATGCACTTGACCCTTGACCTCCAAGTCCGTGGTTCGAGCCCCACTGTTGCCGGGGTGTGTTTCTGGGCAAACCACTTTATAGTCAGACCCAGTTCACACAGCTGTAGAATTTTGTAGCATTGGATTTGAAACATTGCCTCTCTCACAGGGACGTGAAAACATCAGGATTGAGTGTTCGAGAGCGATTCAATAAGCTTAAGCTTTCGTCGCAATCGAACTCTATTAGTATAAACTAAATCCATCGCCTGATTAGTAATATTATCAAAAATTTTACATCGCTTTTTTTTTCATTTTACCCTAATTAAAGTTACCTAATTGGAGCCGCAAAAAACGTGGCGTCATCAAGAACGTTGCATAGCAAAATGACGCCCTTTAAAGGTAAATTGTCATGTTTTTTTTTTAAATTTTGTTTCATTTTTTGCATTAAATAAATAGAATAAACTTTATCTTTAAAGTAAGATCGATTGATCTTTCGTTTCGCAAACAAAAAAAAAGCTGTATTTTCATTCGTGGCCCAGCTCTTCGTGAATACATAGCTTTTATCGCTAACTACAAAATATATATATATCTACCCCCGAATAAACGTTTAACCTCTTAATGCCCGTAATTAACAGAATTTGTTCTATGATGTATGCGGCTAAATTGTAATGACTTCTTACATTAATTACTTATATCAATCTTCATTTTTTATCCATATTTTGGAAACGTTTCTACGATCCTTATATTTGTAAAAAGTCGAAGAAGATTAATACTTTTGCGCTCTCGTAAATTTAACAAATGATATAGCGCAAAAACGCTAAACTAGAATAAGGACAAAAAATTTCGTCTTATTTGTTGACAATGTAGCCCCCTAAAATAACAGTATTAGCCAAAAGACGTAGGTAGAAGACGCTTCGAAATTTGAAAAAATAAAACCGAAGTGCTGCGCCTGAGTTTATATAAATTCGTTTTAGTTCGATTGCGAAGAATGCATGAGCTCACGAAGATGCTGTCAAATCCCAGATTGAGGTACAGAAACCCACTGGTTGATTTCGGCTAGGTTTTAAGTGTGGGGCCCAAAAGTACGCCCTAGTGACAATGGGGCTCGATCCACGGACCTACAAATTATGAGTTGTTTGCCCATACCATTTCACAACGATGCATCTTGCGTCTTTTAACATTGCCGGAACATTTTCTAGGTATGAAATAAAGAGACCGAAGAAAATAAGTATAAAAACGTGTATTTCTCATGACATGGTTTGGACAAAACTCCAACGTGAAACGAGTCAACAACAAACGTCTTACGTATGCCATAAAGCATACTTATAACAATAACAATACGAAGCAAACTTAACAAGAAAAGACGCCCACGAATTTACCCGTTCGATGTTCAAAATTTTCTTTGTGTGTGTGTGTATGTGTGTTGTTTTGTTTTTTAAACGAGTGCGACTGTGTGAAGTCAAAAATTGAAATCTTCTGACAAAGCCTTGGTATTTATGCAAGGATCAAAATTATCCTAAAGGCTTCATGCTTTGTCTTATACAGGTTGATCCAGAAAACTTAGTTTCCGTCGTTCTGCCTATTTAAAAGAAAAGGAAACTGGATCGAATTCATAGTATTTGTAGTAGGTGGTCATCAGAAAAAGCCACCTTAAAATATCTTTATTCTACTTATTTCAAAAGTATTCTAACGGCTTGTGGCAGAGAATGGCAAAAGAACCATCACTACCAACTTTCAGTTTGATTAGCTCGGTGGTGTAGGAATGGCAAAGGAGAAGGACGGACGACTGACGATGAACGTTAGCTTCCAAGGTGTTTTGTGCTTGTGGTGAGCTAATGAACTGAAGCACTTCCCGAATCAAAAATATTTATGTTTCTATAATATCATTTAGCACGAAAGTTAAAGTGCAAAAGGCAGGTGAACTTGTAAAAACAAAGACTATACTCTGCTCGTATTTATACGAATGGTAAAGAGGTGAATTATGAAAAATGGCATGATAGCGAATTAAAAAATCCGCGACTGCGTATAAGAAATGTTTGGAAAAAACACAAATTGAATCCTGGAACGATAATTGGAACGATAATTGGAACGATAATTTTAGATTGAAAAGTCTTAGAAAGGGCAAAATGTTTTGACCTTGTTGAGCATGGGCAGTCTCCCTTAAACTGACTGAATTGGTAACACCAAGGTTATCAGTATAGTTTGACTTTGTTCCAAAATTGTCTAGCTAAAACACCGACTGGTCTAAATTCGTCGACAATTCGAAGTTGACGCAGTATTAAAATCTCAACTTTTTTGGTCGAAAACCGTTGTAGAAAATGAGGCGAGATAAAGTGAAACATCTTAATAATTAGTTAAAACGTTCTTGACACATGTAATGGCGGAAGATTCAGATATTTTCTCATGTCTTTTTTTTGGGCTTTTTTAGACTGGACCTTCTTTAGCACTCCGTTTACGGTACGTTTCTTATGGTTATCCCAGCGTAATTGAGACTCTAGATTGTTCTGTAATGCCTCGTCTGAGGGATACGGGTAGGTCTGAAAAATAAATTGAAATCAAATATTCAATTAACCGATCCTCGTCACACCCCTTTGCATCTGGCCTGAAAGACCGCCTCAGATGTAAAGATACATTTTAGTCAGGCGGCCATATGGGAATAAGTGCGCTAGAAATCGAGTTTGTGGGCACTTTCGCGGCATGAAGGGCAACAGGGCTTAAATTGAAGAGTAATAACTGCTCTTTCAGAATCCGCCTGTTGCCCAACCGAAATATCATTATTTAGGTCAATAAATGAGGTGAAAGGTCATTAGGTGCAAAGGGGAGTAAAATTCGATATTTATGGCATATGGGCTATGAATGACGGGCATTTGTAAGCTGTGCGCATCAGAATCACATTGTAATGCCTTTTATCTATAGATTAATTGTTTTCTTAACGTCTTTCACCATTATCTTGATATATTCGTCCACCTGACTGTCATTATTTTCAGTTTTTAAAGGAGGCAAATGAAAGGCTGTGTTCCTTTTTTCAGTTAAACCTATAAAAAAAACCCTAATTTGTCCTAAGCTTTTCTTGCGCAATTTCTTGTGATCTTTATCTGTTTTGGGTGATGTAGCTTTTTCACAATCAAAACTAAAATCTATTATTGCAAGCACTTATCCTCTCGCTATCCGTGTAATGGTAAAATACGTTATTTTTAAATACTCCATATTATCATGTTTATAATTGTTACCAGGTATACAATGAGTACCAGGGTAATTGTAAAATACGTTACTTTTAAATACTCAACATTGAAAATATTATTGGGCCTTTCACCTGAAAACTTTAGCAATACACTTGATATCAATAATACTGATAAATTAAGCTGTAGCTAAGAAAGTTAAAATAAATTTCGATGTGACTGAATGCAAATATTAGATGTAACGAAAATACTGGTAAAATATGTTATATCCCAGATGATTTCGGTTTAAAAATTCGCCTGTATTTCAGTTCTGACTTAAATTTGATTTTTTTTTTTTGTAATTTTAAATTTCTCGTAGAACCGTTGTGACAAAACACGACAAATCATGAAAATATTTAATGCAATCGATAGATCTACGTTACCGCGGAAGAAAAACGTAAAGAATGTGATTGTATTTGTAACGCAATGTGATCCTACCATTTTATAAAACGGTTTAAATCTTTCTTCTATATTAACATTATCTTGTTCTATTGCTTATTGAGTGGGAATCAATTTCTAGAAGGATAGAAGCGTAAAATGCATCTTATGTTCATCATTTTATACATCCATAATAGTACATTTTGTACTACAACCTACCCGTATTGCTCATTGTATGTAAATGATATCGATAAATATGGACGAGACCAATTAAAAGTTGGGTCAATGCGCATCATTGAAAACTGCCAATATTGTATTTAGAAAATTATCACGGATGATAAATCCATCACTTTCAGCCGAAAGAACATATCTTACAGTGAAACCTTGGTAGCGAGATACGTTGATCCTTTAAAGAATAACGATATAAGAATTCCGGATTAAACAAAAAACATGGTCTTCATGATCAAACGTTGCCCTTTCGGACAAAAAAAGAACTTAAAATGTAATATTTATGTATCAGTACAAATTAAAATGGCGTTTTGAAAAAAAAAATTCAAAGTGTTATAGTCCGTTTGACTTCTATATGGACCAACGTTTCGCCGAAAATCTCAGAAATTAATTAATGAATCTCATATTTATCTTGACATATCATATAATCCAGCTAATACCATGACGGATTTTGTTTTTCAGAATTTTTGAATGTAAAATAATGATTTTGTCCGTCCGTCTACATGTTAACTTTCAGCATTTCATACCTACTTGTTACTGTATTAAACGGAACAGCGACTTGTCCAACCAAAAATAGTACTGATTTGCATAGGGGCCGAGTCAAAAGTGTAAGATTTTAAGTGAAGTGTTTTAGTATAAAATCGAGTATTTCATTATAATTAAGTTTGTCGAAGATTTTTGCTACCGTTTGATATCAAATCTGAGTATATTCTTTCTTGCTTCAGAAACCGTTTGACCAGATAACTGATTATTGTTTTTATTCTCTAATGAACCCTATATTATTCTGCGTAATTAATGAACTGGCAGGGCGGGGCTTAACCGTGACATAATTTAGCGAGTTTACTTTTCAATAGTTTGGGTTCTTTCAAATTTTAGTCGGTAATTATCGTTAACTCGTGCAAATAACTGTATCCTTAAACCTAAAGGATTCACGTGCTTTGAGAGAATGAACACATTTCATCGTTTGGCTACCAAGTCCTCGTAACTTCAGCTTGATTAAGCTGAAGCTACGAGGATTTGGTTACCAATCTACGATTTAAGGTCTCGAGTTATTTGTGTCGACTATCTTTAGTAGTAGGTTATTTTAGAAAAAAAAAAGCTGATATCCCCTAACCTTAAGTGCAACGACCCGTTACTTATGCTCCGCCCTGCCAGGGCATTTATCATAGATAATAACATGTTAAGACCAATCAAAAAGGAGTATTAAACGAAGTAGATGGGAATTTCACGAGGAAAACTTGGTGAGAAGGCGGTAATAACGGTAAAAATCACGTGCTATTTAAGTTTAAGATGACATGACAGTCGATATGCTAATTAGCATGTCCAAATAAGGAATAATGGACATTTCATCTGTCTAATGTTAAGTATAAAACCACGCGTTTTTACTATATATGTTTACAATTTCTTAGTATTAAACAGCCTCCATCACCCCTCGTGTTTAAGAGCGGAAAATGCGAAAATATTAACATTAACTAGATAGACAAAATCATTATTTTGAAATCATTTTATTTTCAAAAAATATTTTTTGGAATGGTTTAAAGGTGAAATTAAGATTTTACTACATACAAATCCTTCATTCAAACGCAATTTTATGTAATTGATGAAAAGGTTGGTCCATATAGAAGTCAAGCGGACTATACATCCTCGGTTTTGTACACGAAAAAGAGTCATTAAATATGCGCCACAATATTACCGGTTGTTTTGAAAATAATGAGACCTAGGTTTACCACATAGAACAACAGTCGATCAATGATTAAGAAAAACGTATGTTAATTAACGATAGCCGGTGTGAAAAACAATATCTCGAATTTTGTTTCACTCGACGAATTGAGCAGCGAAAAAATACATATTAGATCCTAATTAAAGAGCTGTTCAAGTCAAGTCAAGTCAAATATTTTATTCGGCAAAAAACAAAAGTTTCATTGCCTTCAATAGGCTGAACATAATTACAATATCTCAGTACAATAGATAGTAACATGTTATGACAAATTGACACACAACTTTGAAATATAGACGTTTAAGGTACAAGTAAAATATATAGTGAGAAAAGCAGATAAAGATTAAACATCATACTGCGGAACGCATTTCAAATGCTAGGTAAGTGAATTTAGCTAGATTATTGAGAATTACTGCAGAAGAACTACTCATCAACTATATAAACTTTTGCTTTGTAGGCCACCTGCAGTAATAACGTGGAAGAAGATCAATTCTCATGCTTCTGTATTTTGGACAAATCAATATCAAATGGTATTCATCTTCAACGACATTCATTGAGCAAAGCTCACACAATCTATAGTCTCGAACTATATTGTTATGACGACCCGTTTCAATAGATAACTTATGATCTGAGCATCTAAGTTTAGATAAAGCGCGTCTATATTTACTGTTGCTAACAAGTGAAAGATAGATTTCCTTTTCAAAGTTAACTTTATAGAGACAATACGATGATAATTTGCTTGATGAATGGATATCGCTATACCACTGTTGTATATACTGATCTCGTATCCTCTGTATTAAAGCTGATACGTGTGCAGCATCTACATCAGCCCTTTTCCATAAATATTGGAAACCCATTTCGTTCAATAGCTCTCTTATATTATTAAACCATGAGTTATAGTTACTAGAGTCATCAGAGTAATATTCATATAAAAATCTGTACATCATAGAGTCTGGACGCGTTGTTATTCTAAACCAATATTTAACAGCTCTAACTTGCGGATAACACTCATTGGAAAGCGTCCGAATTCACCATATAAAGCTATGCTAGATACATTCTTGTTAAGTCCAAGAACACGTTTCATAAATCTTAAATGAATTTTTTCAACGTCTGGTGATTTGTGAAATCCCCACACTTCGGAGCCATAGTTTAAAATTGGACCAACCATTGAATCAAATAATTTTACTTTGCCATCTATTTCAAACTCTATTTTGTTAAAAAGTGAAAAGAGAGAAAAAAGTGCACGATTGCCTTGGTCAGATAAAAATTTCTGAGCTTGATAAAAACTTCCATTGCTAGACAATGTTACACCCAAATATGTGAATCTCGTGACAACATCTAATCGTTTACCTTTGAAATAAATATCAGTTTTTTCAATCCGATTTCCTGGTTTAAAAACCATGACAACCGTTTTATCTGTATTTACTGTTATTCCCCATTTATCACAATATTCTACTAATTGATTTATTAGGTTCTGCAGGCCCTGGGATGTGTAAGATAATAAAACTGTATCGTCTGCAAAAAGTAATATGAATATCTGTAAGTCATTAAGTGTAAAGGCATCATCGTTGTTTAAAACTAAATTTTCATACATATCATTTATGAATAAGATAAATAGTAAAGGTGACAGAGGTTCACCCTGCTTTACACCGGAGTTGCTCTCAAAAGAAATTGAGAGACGGCCATTGTTTCTAACACAACATTTGACATTCTGATATATTGATCTTAACATTTTTACAATTTTCGAGGAAGCACCGCAAGTTAACAATTTTTGCCATATACCGTTTCGATAAACAAGATCAAACGCCTTTTTGAAATCTACGAACGAGCAAAACAGTTTCTTTTTTTCTTTCTTAACAACTTTTTCAATGATACTATTAAGAATGAAAATACAGTCAACAGTACTCCTGTCTTTTCGAAAACCAAACTGACAATCGTGGATAACATTATTCTTCTCAGCCCATTTTCGTAAACGATTGTCTAATAAGATAGAAAATAGCTTTGAAAAAATACTAGTTAAGGTGATACCCCGATAATTATTAACATCAGATAGATCTCCTTTTTTTGGTACGGGTACAATAACTCCGTGAGTCCAACTCTCTGGATAAAGGCTATTACAATAAATATGATTGAACAATTTACACAAAAATGGACTCAATGTACATTGTAGTTTTGCACTCAATAAACATTTCAGGAAGCAAATAATCGATACCTGCACTCTTACCACGATTTAAACAATTAATGGCAGCTATGACCTCATCAAAAGAGAAATCTCGGTCGAGCTCATTGATGAATCTTGTATCGTTTTCGCTATCATTCAAAAAAGACTCTGTGTCATTATTGCTAAAAATATCATCATTCGAGAAAAGTGTTTTAAAATGTTCAAAAATACTATCATCATCAATTTTACAAGATGATTCTTTAGACTTAATATTTTTTATTTCCTTCCAAAATTTTGTAGGACAATTTTGAGATAAAAAATGTAGGCTGCGTTTTTGTTCGTTTTTGTATTTAGCTTTCGCACGTTTTTTCGCTGAACGATATCTTCTCTGGCATGTAATCATTAATTCACGGTTAGCCTGTGACTTACAATTTTTGAACGCTCGACTTGATATTCTCAACTCACGCCTAGCGGTCTCACACTCATAATTAAACCACGGGCTATTGAATTTTCGACCCTTAACATTTTTGAATGGTTTATTTCTTTTCGTACCAAAAGAATTGACTGCACAGTCACAGAAGTACTTTGAAAGCTCTTCGATGCCCGTGTTTAGATCTGTTTCATTATTTATTATTTGATTGATGACACTTTCCACAATATTTATGTTTGATTCAAAAATATTGCAATAATCTTCAACATTTTCCCCATTCCATTTTATCTTATTATTGGATACATTTTCAGGAAAGTAACTGGATCGTTGTCTTGAATCATCAATAATGCTAAAATTGTCCAGTGTTATTTGAATTGGAGTATGTGATGAACACGTTTGCAAATCATGTACAATAAAATTACTAATCAAAGGGAAAAGTTTACATGGAAAAATTGCATGGTCAATTAAACTACAGCCGACAGATGACATAAAAGTAAAATGACCATCCGACGCGTCATCTCCAACTCTACCATTAACAATTCTGAGACTGCTGTTTTTGCATAACTGCAATAACTTCAATCCCGAATTGTTAACTGATTTATCTAGACTAGCTCTATGACTTTTTCCTTCTGGTAATAAATAGCAATCATTGCTTTCAAAAGAGTTCAAGTCTAACACTGAGTGATCTATCAAGAAATCAAATCTATCCCCACAACGTGCGTTTAAATCGCCCATTATGCAGAATTCACCAAGTTCTGAATAGTGCATAAGTTTATTCACTAACGTTTCAAAATTATCGATACTCTGTACTTCATAATATGGCGAAGAACTTGGGGGAATGTATACAAAACATATGTAAATATCGTTTGCAATATTAAAAAAATCGTGTTTAAGTTGAACCACGATATAACCACTGCTGTCCCTTTCCACAATGTTTATACCGCCTTTTAGCGAATGTTTATATAGTAATCCAATCCCGCCATGGCCTCTTTTTACGTTACTTCTTAAACTTTGAGGTCTCGGGATAAATATTCCTTCATGGCTATCAAAATTAAAATTGTCATCCTTTTTCTGCCAAGTTTCACACAAAAATATTAGGTCATTGTCTTTTACAATATCAAGAAAATCACAATCATTACAACAACTGCGCAATCCTTCAACATTCCAGGAAATGATGTTAAGCGCCTGCTTTCCTCGAATGTGTTAATCACTATTACTAGTAGGGTCATATAACTTATTGTTGATGTAAAGTTTGTCACGTACCAAAACTGCTTTGTTCCCATTTTTACGTGCCTCAAACATGATCGGATAAAGTAACTTACGTTTTGCTTGTATTTCAGGAGGAAATTGCTCCGTCACATTATAAGGGGTGTCCCGTAAATTTATGTCTCGGAGAGAATTTTTCACTATAGTTTTAGACCTTGTATCTTTGAATTTTACAACGATTGGCCTTATTTTACCATGAACTTTTCCACCAATCCTGTGGGCTATATCGATTGAGATATTTATTTTTGGCTCGTCAATTTTCAAAACTTCTTCGCAAAATTGAAAAATTAGATCTTCACAATTTTCTGATGACCCGGCCGAATCACCTGGTTGAACGAAATTCACGTGACTACTAATTGATGACCCGGTCGAATCGGTGAGTTGAATTGGCTCCACGTGATTACTGTCGCTGTCGTGACTGGATGAAGTATTTAAAGCAGTTGTACCGTTAAGCTCGGGTAAACCAAAAAAACAACAAATTGTCACGCATTGATCTACATTTTAAGTCAATAAGATCATCCTTCAGTGAATTCTTTTCTCGCATTATTTTCGAATTGGCCTTTTCAAGATCAAACGATTTTAACTCTAAATTTTTCACAGAATCTGAGTTTTTTTGCATATTATTGGTAACATCGTCATATTTGTCACTTATGAAAACCTGACTATTTTCTAAACCCTGCAGCTTTTTCTCCATCTCGTCTAATCTGTTTGTAATCGAATTGACTTTAAGTGAAATAGAGTCTAACTGCTTTAATTTACCATTCATATTTTCAAGTTTAAAGTCCAAACTCTCAAGACGTGATAGTATAGTCTGCAATGTATCACTGCTACCCTGCTGTACAGCTA
Source organism: Fragum whitleyi (assembly GCA_948146395.1). Taxonomy (NCBI): domain Eukaryota; kingdom Metazoa; phylum Mollusca; class Bivalvia; order Cardiida; family Cardiidae; genus Fragum; species Fragum whitleyi. The sequence goes on from OX411550.1 coordinate 68,671,064, forward strand.
CATGGGGAGAGTTGGGGTAGACAGGTGATGCTGGATTCATCCCCATGAAAGGCTGTGGGTGTGGGTATTGATATACAGGGGGTAACGAATATGACTGGTTAGTTAAAGGAGTTTGACAGATCTGGCTCGCCGGGTTTGCTGGATCGACATGTTGACTGTAATGACTAACAGACTGACTAGACTGTATAACGGGTTGACTAGACTGTATAACGGGCTGATTAGGCAACTGGGGTTGTGCAATGTTTTGTTGATTAAAGTCCATACCTTGCTGTGAATTGTTAATGTTACTGTTTTTACTTGTGGTTCACTTTCAATCAAGTACAATTGCGTTTCTGACGTGGTAGAAATTGTATCGGCACACTAGTAGCACTGTGTGCTATTAGTGTAACTATACAGACAATAGTTTGCGGTTAAAATATATTCAAGGTAAAAGTTACGTAAACAAGCTATTCGTCGTAAGCACATGTAGCTTTACATATACTTGAAATAGTAAGATGCGGCGGGATTTCGGAAAAAAAATATGATACACGTACAGAACAATGTTTGTCAAAATAACATATTATAACAGATATTCATTTCAACAAAAAGAAAGGTTAGCGTTAATTGTTCTAAATGAAATGAATTACTTTATAAAACTTTGCTACATCTATTTTCTAGTATTCTACTTGATCCACAGTAGCAGTGAATATTTGAAAATACGAAAAAATAGTTTTCGAGTCAATGTATCTTTAATTTATCTTTACTCTCTCGTTTGTCTTGTGCATAATAGTATAGGCGCTCGACTCGTGATTTGAGCTCAACATCACCGACACTGTTTATGTGCAAGAAACTTAATAGCCAGGGCCAGTCAGCCCAGATGTAGAATCGGGCAACATTTGGTTTGAAGCCTTTGATTGTCTTCTCTCGTGGCCATGAAAAAACATTAATTGAGTTTTTTATGTATGTTAAGGTGAATAAAGTTGGAAAAGTTTTCTATACGTTCAAAAATGTAAAAAATAAATAACACGTATCTTACAAACAAATGTTTCACGGCGATTAAAATTATGGCGCGAGACTCCACATAACATAGATTTGAAACGTATTATTATTAGTATTATTGACGTTATTACGAATTAAGATTTAATGGGTAACGTATATTACACATTTTTTACCTCACTAAGAAAAATCGCATGTTGTTGTTCAATACAATGGAATACATATACTTGAAGGCGTAAATCACTCTCATTGATATATCTCTTATTTCCATCGTGGTCCTAACTCATTCCAGTTTTTATCCTACACATTAAAAGAGAGGCAATGGGTTCTAACCACTGCTACCCACTTTTACAGCTGGGTGGACTGGGGCCCTGTCTGTAAAGTGTGCTGCCCAAATACACTACCCGCCTCCGGTGGGGCTCGAACCCGCAACCACCAGGTTACGAGTCGAGCGCGCTAACCACTCGGCCAACGAGCCAGACAAACACTTACACTAGTTACTTACACTTGTCTTTTAATGATATTCGAATGTCAAACATTTCTTTTGTGTTCGAGACATTTTGAACATAAAAAGAAACATGAAAGAAGATCTAAACTTTGATAACTTCATATATTGTTCTTTTAAATCTAATCTAAATGGGTAGCGTATTTTACATATATTTGAAAAAAAAGAACATTAAAGAATTATTATCTTATTCTACCAGAGTCTTCAAATCACAACTTGTCATATTTTTTTTTAGTAATTTATTTTGTTTATTATACAATCTTATGTTGTTTGTCCAAACATATGTGTACTTATACTTAAGGCCAATTTATAGGCTGAAAAGTATAACGTCATTAACAAACAAACGTTTTGTATTTTTTGAGACAGTATTGTTAACATGTTAATGAATCAAAGACCTCCTCAAAATACGAAATAAATTTTAACGTAGGTCTATATAAGTAAAACAACGCTCTCTGTCTAAAATCATAAAGTAGTAGTCTATTTAGCAAGGTAATTCAGCATTTTTAGTCGAGTTAAGGGTTAAAAATGACCTTACATAATATAACCCAACACCAAATGTTTTTAAATAAGGAACAAATGGCCCTATAATAATTAACTAATTTTGATAAAGATTTTTTCCTTTCAAAGACGAATCTTATACCAAAAACAATTATACCCATAGAATTCGCTTACGTGAAATGTACTTGGTGACCTTTGACCCCGATTGTGACCTCATTTATGATTCTATATTTGGGCAACAGGGCAAAATCTGTTCAGGGATGGTTGCCGAAGCTATTAAGCCTAGTGAGACCTTATGCCGCAAACGTGCTCACACTTCGAAAATTTTCGGTCTCAACCACCAGTCTATTTGTCTGAAAATGTATCTAATTGATGTTTATTTTTGGAAACTAGATCAACCACCATTACTGAGCTTTGTTTTCATTCGATCTCAAAAAAGCCACGTCATACCAGGTCAAAACTCACTTACAATACACATATTATCTAATAATTTGACCACCACGTTGAAGTGCCAAGAAGATTTTTTTGCGGTAATTACGTCTGAAAAGATATTCTTTCTAAGGCATTTTCATTTCAAATTAGAGAGTCGATCTAGATGGCTAAAAAACAAGAAAATCACCCGATTCACACCGTCTTAATCATTAAGGTATGTAAGAATCACTTAAGAGTTAATCTGTTGTTAAATTGTCTTACTGCAGCATCAGAAAACCTTTGATTATCGAGTTGTTTAGCCGTAAAGGACCATCCACCTCATCCACCCATTCACTCTTTTTAAGAACAGTCATGAGTCGGGGTAAGATCACATGTTCGAACATTTATATCGAATATACTTTAGATTATATTTTATAAGGGATAAATAGATAAGATGATAACTTTAGGTGGAAAAAGCTTATCAATCTCGACTTCGGAGTTTATCCGGTTCCACCGACTGACAAAATATTCTAACCCTTACCCGATAAACTTTTACGTCTCAAGTCACAAACCATCTTTTCTCTATATAACAAACAATACTCACATTATCTCGTAATCTGACTACCAGGGCCTGTGAGGCATGTTCCAGAAAGAACTTTTTCTCGATCATGATACATTCGGCACCATTACTGACTAGACTCAGGGCGGGCTGATTGTCATATAGAAGCTCTGTCATACCCTAAATACAAAATAAATAAATTACATCGACTTTGTTGAACGGAGATACCCCACTGAATGATAGTTTTGACTTAATATAGTCTAAATATTCGTTGTCACATTTCCCGAAATTTCTGAAAGAGATTCCTACTCTTGATTCGAAACAGCTGCAGCAGACTTTCTTTGAAGTCTGTAAAAAGAGATGAAGCAATGAGCTTTACAAAATTCATTCAATGTGAACTATTGTTTGATCTTAATATGTGACCTTGAACTTAGGGCTATGCAAATTGGTTTCACATGAAATATTGATATCTAGTTGAAAAGAACGCTTGTTTTGAAAATAATCGATTACTTTAGGCCAAATGCTCATAAAAGACTTGCATTCTGTAAGAATCCATATGTTTCGCTCAAAATAAGGATTGGTACAATTTTGCAAAGTAGGAATTTCCACTTTATCCCAATTTTCTCTTGAACCGTAACATTTTAGAATTGCGTAGCAGAGTTATGTTTTAATCTAAGGCGTAGCGCCCATTACGCACAATACGCAAGTGCGTAAAAGAAATAATCCTCTTGTGGAATAATATCGTTGATAAATGATCATAGCATCGAAACTACAGCTTATTCAAGCTGTAGTTACGATGTTTTGATAATTCACCGACGCTATTATCATAAAAAGGGGAGTGGGCGGAGGGCGTTAATCTTTTGTCACAGTCCACATTTTGCCTTTATCCTATATGTTCTTTAGTTGTCGCCTTCTGAGTGCGTATAAATTTCAAAGTCCTAGATATGCCTATGTTAATTACGCTAAGATAGGAAAAGCGTTTGACAAAGTGGGAACTAACGGGTAGCATAAAGTAACATGTATACTTACAAACACCTGTCCTTTAGTTAAGGCCCGTATTTCTACAAACACAGGTTTCTTTTCCGTTCTAATAGTGAGATCTCTGATGGGACTCTCAGCCACTGTAGGTAGTGACATTTTCTGCCAATCATCAACCTTCTGTTTGTGATCTATATCCACTGTGTCTTCCTCTTCCTCGTGGGTTATTTTGTTACTACCTCCACTCTTACGTGAATGTCTGGATATGGAGTCACGACGGGACGAATTAGAGACGAAAGATGACTCTCTTCCAACTGATCATAAAAAAGAGCTTTTGGTAATGAAAGCGAAAAACATATTGTAACTGTAAGCTTCAGGGAAAGATTTCAATGTTCAATACAACGTTTGTTGTTACGAAATTTCAACGTCCTTCCTTCGCATGTGGGTCGAATGTAAACAGATCAAGATTTTGGATCGCTATAGGTGTATTTTCAAAACTGAGCTCTGACGTAGGCGTTGAGTCCATTGCCAAAGGTTTATCGGGTATATTTAAAAAGCATAAGCTAGGAATTGAACGTTCTCCCTTCACTTTAACTTTGAAAGTACTTAAATGAGTAATCCTTACGATCTAAGACAAGCAATAACTTTCATTTGGAAGGTATTTCTCGTATCTTCAAAAGGTATTGTTTAAACCTGCTTTATCTATTTTGAAAGAACAGCATGGGAATTTAACCGTTAGAAGTAGATTTCACGGCTCACCGCACAAAATATACCTATATCATAATTCAGTTTACCTAACCCTTTAATTAAATACACATTCTTTTACATCCTCCCTACTGGCCACACTGGCATGTATAGGTGTATTTTCAAAACTGAGCTCTGACGTAGGCGTTGAGTCCATTACCATAGGTATATCGAGTATATTTAAAAAAGCATATAATAGAAATTGATCGTGATACCTGCTTTTCAACTTTGAAACTACATGAATGTGTAAACCTTACGATCTAAGACAAGCAATACGTTTCATTTGAAAGGTAATTTGTATCATTTTTGGTATTGTTTGAACCTGATTTATCTATTTTGATAGAATAGCACGGGAATTTAACCGTTAAAAGTAAATTTCACGGCTCACCGCGCAAAATCTACCTATAACGAAGACATATACACCATCAACAATCCATGGAGCATTTATGCAATTTTCACTGCGTTTTCACTTAAGTTGCAGCGACTTAAAAACTAATGAATACATAGGCTCAATGAAAATATTACAGACTAAGTAGTTTATTTCCTATCAGACCCATTAATTTGTTTAACAGTATCCAAATTTTAAATATAAAAGGTAATGAAGCCAGCATAACATTCTCTAGTTTCATCCTGACTTTATGAAACAAAAGCGACGAAATTAATATACTTACGGCCTTGTTTATACGGGCCCTGAAATTAAGGAAATCAATTTATCAATTTCCATTCAACAGACATAAACAAAATCAAAATGATAACAGCAGAGATAAAAATTAATTGTTGTGAATGAATTGCATCAAATGCCATTCGCTTCTTAAAGAGAGGGCAGACAAAAACCATCACCATAACATTATTGATGGCATCGTCTTGGCGTGCGTAAGTGCATAGTCACTGTTACCATTCTCTGATTTGATACGGTTAGACACGTACCTTTAACATGACATTGGTGAAGGAAATTTTTTTCTGGATTGTGAATACAGTTTAGAGACTGCATGCCTGGAATGCTTATTACAAGTTTCTAATTAAATATGGAGCGACGAGTAACCTTGAGATGATACAAGACAGTCATATTTTCCTGGTTTGAGACGTCCGTCGGAATGTGTTGAATCTCTGTTACTGGCCTCAGATTTAATAGGGGGCCCCGTACCTAAGAGTGACATTTTCCTGGTATGCGGTGTTCGTCTAGAGTCTGTAAATGCAGATTCATTATTAGGGCGAGACAGGTACCTTTAACGTGACATAAATAAGCCAGTCATGTTTTCCTGGTATGAAATGTCCGACTAGCTGAATGTATAGAATCACTGTTACTGGCCTCAGAATTAATATGGCGCGACATGTATCTTTAACATGAAATTAGTGAGTGACATTTTCCAGGTGTGAGGCGTCCGTCTAGAGGCGGATGTATTTAGTCACTGTAACTGGCCTCAGATTTAATAGGTTGAGACACGTTCTTTTAAACATGACATAAGTGAGTAACATTTTCCCGGTATGTGATGTCCGTCTAGAGGCGGAATGTGAAGAATCAATGTTACTGGTCTCAGATTTAATGAGGCGAGACACGCACCTTTAACATGACATTAGTCAGTGACATTTTCCTGGTGTGAGATGTCCGTCTAGAGGCGGCATGTGTAGAATCACTGTTACCGGTCTCTGATTTAATATCGGCACCATCGTCAGCTAGTTTCTCTAGATCACCTAATGCTCGAGTTACGCTGTTGGCATTTATAAACTGAAATAGACGGTTATGCCAAGATAATGTTAACTACGAATAAAGCTATTTTGTCACTATAATTCAAACAATAATGTTTATTATATATGCTTCAGAAAAAAATCTTTCTATTCGGAAAAATCATACTTAGAAATAAAAGTCAATAAATGTACTTTATAAAATGGACAACTACGTGCAGAAATCGCTGACTCTTGGAGTTTAAACAAAAAGTTTCATGTACGTAGAATTTGTGATGCCATTAACTGTATCTTGTGGCCCAAATGCGTCACCATATTGTTCCTCACCTCTTCCTTCATCTGTTTCAGCTCGTTATATCCATCGTTTGTCTTCACATTGATTTCCGGTAATGCGTAAAACCTCACATGAAGATTTTGGTCGTCCAGACTACGTTTCTCCTCTTCAAACATTAATTGAATCTGTTCCTCGTGACTAAAAACCTTTTCGTGCTTCATCAGTTCCATAACTACAACATTAGACATAATTTCGTTGGCGATGAAGAACTAATCAGATTTGAACCTATACATCAAATCTATTGTTGTCCTTTCAGAATCATGCTCTCGAAAATTAGCTTTTTTCGTTCGTGTAATGTAAGATTTAATTAATCTAACTGCAAAGCAATGACTCCGTCGGTATATTGGTACCATTTAGATGACGTCAAGCAGCATGGTGTGAACGAACGGGGAAGCAGAGTTAAATCTATTAAAACGTATTCATTATTTCGCTGGTCTGGCGCTTATATTTAAATGAGATATTGCTCGAAGGACAACCTTTATAACGCGACCACTTTTAATCAGCAACCACCATTAAGAGTCCCTACATTGCAAGCAAAATCAATGAACAGACATGTTTAAAAAATATATGTTTGTTATTGAACCATTTGTTGGAGCCAATAAGAATCGTCTCATTAACGGTTGTTATAGGGAAGACATCATAAGATTCAGATAGAATTATGCGACATCATATATAGACAATCAAAATTTCTTGTCTTATTTTTTATGAAATATTGTATCAAGTGACCATGCAAAAAAAAAAACGACCGTTGTTTGGTCCCTTAACATTCCGCTTATCTAAAGTTTATCGTATCAATTTAAACAATTATAATTTAGGATTATTTTTAGTGGTGCATTTCAGAAACAGATTCATTATATTGCTATTCTACTTATCATGGTTATGGTTTCTTGAAATCTACAGGATTTGCTATTATATATATTTTTAAAAAAAAAAAAATACCAGATCGACACTTCGTTCATTTGGAATATCGCAGGGAATTGATCCCACTTTCACTTGAATTTTTTTTTCAAAAAAAATATTGAATCTAATGTTTGAACCCATTAGAATCGTCTCATTGAGACGATTTTGATGTGTACGCACATCATAGTATTCAGGAGGACTTTTGCGACAATCAATTTTTATGCTATCAAAAAGACCTCTCTTATCTATCACGAAATTTTTTAATAGGCGACCATTCCCCTTTAAAAGCGTCCACATTTTGGTTGTCCCCTAAGTGGTCGCTTAACGCAAGTTTTACTGTACCTTCTTCTCTGAAGTCCAGCTTCTTCTCGACTTTTGGATTACTATGAATATTACACGGTGTTAGCTTCTTCAAAATACTAGCACTACCCTGTGGTGAGCATATAAAAATGATGCATATTACATATATATATATAAATATATAATACATATTAATTTTTATCATGCAATGGAGTCTGTATTGGCCTGATATCGCCTGTCTGATAATATAACATGATATCATGCAGTCTATTTTCAGAAACAATTTGCATAAACTTCCACCTGAATTTCTTTTATTTTTAAGGTTTTGTTATAGTTAAGTGCTGAAAAAGATTACATGATGAATAGAATAATATGTAAGTGTCTTAAAATATCAAGTTTATCTGGTCGAGGTTGGAAGAATTTTTCATGACGAGGCTATGCTATCAGACAGGGGATATCAGGTCAATGCATGCTCCATTGCTTGATAAATAAAAATGATGTAACAGATGAATTTTTATGTAAGGAAAATTGAAATAAATCCCTAACCGCAATGTGTGTGTGAGAAATATATGTTATACACTGATTATTTTTTTAAATTAATATCCGCTGATTATAGTCACCATCTTATAGATATATAATACATACTTCGAAAAAGAATATCTAACGAGGTTGGAAGAATTGATCATTGTCGAGGCTCTGCCGAGACAATTATCAATTCTCACAAACGAGTTAGATATTTTTTTCATGAAATACACTAAATAAGTATTATATTTATCTTATAATTCTATTTGTCTTGTTTTCGTCGATGTTTCCAACTGAAATGCAAGTTTCTAAAAATAACCGCACTATATTATTGTTGTTCTAAAAATAACTATGTGATATCATAAAAAATATCATACGGGATGTTATCACACGGATATTTGTATAATTATAAGATAAATGATGCACTGGCTTCAAAACAAATACGCATTCATTAGAATTTTTTATTTGGTAAGACGATATCAATATTTGTGAGCAATAAACTAACTCCAATATAAAGGTACTCTTTAGAATACTAATATGATGTATGATGCATGCATTGTGTTTTAATCCTTTGCTGTTGAATCTCTGCTTTTTACGTGCATGTGATTTTTTTGCTTCTGACAAGCAATTTCTTCTTTTTCCAAACTATTTTCTACCCTACTGAATGGTTATTTTTCAAATTAAATCCACTTTTAATTTTCGTCTGCAAACAAATAATTTTTTTATTACAATCATTACTTACTGATTTAACAACAAAGATCCACTCGTTAGTACTGCTATCTGATACGAGCACAGTACCTCGCCTGGAAAAGAAACATTTAGTGCAACCCCTACTAAATATTAAATTGAAGGATTCTGTGAAGGATCTTTTACAAATTACAATATACCTATAATTATAACTTAAATAGAAAATCAAATCTCACGATTGAGGAGTTCTGAGCCAATTAAAACAGTTAAGATCATCTTGAAATTCACAAAATTAATGATTTTGGAACAATTTTGTAATGACGTTGAATTAGTTTGTAGAGCGAGTTTTAGTGAAAATATAGGGAGATAATCCATTATCGCTTATTTTGTTCAAAATGATCAGAATTTGCGATATTTATTACGCCCCTTTAATAAACTATACGTTTTTTCTGTTTGTGTGTCTTCGTGGACCATCAGAAATTTTAACAACCACAGCAAGCAAACAAAATCGTGGATTAATTTGGACAATTTGAATTAAATGTTGGTCGCCTTCTCGATTTTAAAATGTTTTCTAACGATTTTGGATCGTTTTTGATCGATTTGAGTGAGTGTTTGGAATGAATGAATGGAGCGCTGAGCGAATGATTTAGAATGATTTTAATGTGAATGGTCGTCAATTTCACGATGTTTCTAATTGATAGGTGCATTTCAAAACTGAGCACTAACGTAGAAGCCGAGTCAAATATCATAGGTAAATATGGTTTCAGCTGGACTTTGAATGAATTCGTATGTAGAATTAATTTCAAAGCGTTACTACCATTACGCACATTGCGCAATTGCTGGACTTTGAATGAATTCGTATGTAGAATTAATTTCAAAGCGTTACTACCATTACGCACATTGCGCAATTGCTGAATATAAATAAATCCTCTTTCAAAAAATATCGTTAATGAATGATCAAAACATCGAAGCATCAGCCTATTCAAGCTGTAGTTATATGTTTTGATTATTCGCTCAAATCATAAAAAGGGAAGGGGACGGAGGATATTCATTTTTTTGTCACAGTCTATATATCGCTTTTAACCTTTATATTGTTTGGTAGTCGTCTTCTGAAAGCGTTTAAATCTTAGACTCCTAGAAACGTCCATAACAATCATTAAAAAAGCATATTTTAAGGTTATTTTTTCCGCCGAATCCTACTTATTATTTAAAGTAGCTCTATCATAAAAGTGAACAATATTAATTGAGCCTGTGCGTGAATTTACCAATAATTTCAAAATGTGAAAAGCAAAGACTCTGTTCAGCCTGTGCATCCACACAGTCTGACAAGAGTATTCACTATGTGTTTAGTAGATAGATAAGGTCTCAAAGTATCTGTAGGCCATTAGGTAACCTTAAACAGTATGTGGCTGTGTACACTAATCAATGTTCACCCCTCACGAACATTTTAAATTGTTGGAAATGTCACGCAAAGGCTCAAATAAGTGTTCTCTTTGTTTTATAGCACCATTGAGTTTGTTTGTTTGTGGATTGATAACGTTTGCAACAATCTTTCATGTATATTGTAGTGGCTGGAGCATATAACAATGGGTCCCTAACAATGTATTTCTCACTCCAGTGCTACCGTTATATCCATTCCTAAACTCCAGATGCTATCCCTCACAGGTCTACAATAATAAACCAAATCGTGGGAGACTCATAGTCGGAAAGAATAAGTTACGCCGTCGAAGATCGATCCCGGGACCTTTTGAATTATGGTCCGACACGCTACCACTGCGCTATGACTGCGGCTTTATGAACTATTGCGATGTACATATAGATCTTACTTGAAATAACTAAAAATACATTTCTTTGGATTATCAATCAACAGCTCCCTTGGCCAGCCATCGAGGAAATCAATTGATCTGAAAAATATGTACTGTGACTCATAAACAAACAGAAAAGTACGTTTTTTCACTTAAAGAACGCCATATTTGCATATTTTTTCACTTTTTATTTAGTTTTTCTACCTTAAAATTTTTCGATCTATAAAGCAATTTAATCTTCTCAAAAAGCTATTTTTCCTTGATTTTCTCTCTTTATCCAATTATATATTAGAAATGTCGTGCCACTTTCGAATATGATAAAAGAGAACAAAAATATAAGTTCCACCTATGTTCTCATCCTTTTTGCATAGATAAAGTAATTTTAAACTGTATTGTACATGCATTTAAGATATGAAGAGAGGGATTGTTGATTTTATAGAGGTATTCAACTAAAAACCTAAAAACCTAATCACACTGTATGAATACGCGAAGCGGATTCATACATGAGTGTGATTAGGTTTTTAGTTTCATACCTCCATAAAAGAACAAATACTCTCTTCATATCATGTTATGTAATATCATGAAGCGAAATTCTAAGATTCATCTATAACAAAAAAAATTTCTTACCGGACTACTTTTTGTGGAAGCTTACAAGATAGCTACGTACTCAAAATTGTTTTCATTGAGAAATAAAAACAATTTTTTCAACTAACCAATATGCACATAAACTGGTGATATCATCTAAAATTAAATTATAGCATTATGCAAAAATGTGTTTAAACCAAACAATCATTGACAATATTTGTTTTAATCACAAACCTATTTTGGAGCTCAATTTATTAGTTGATATCTCAAATAACTGAGATTATCTGAACACTTCGACAAAACTTACAATAAAAATGGATCCATTGGGTCCCGTATTCCGCCCGACATGAAAATGTCTACAAAATCCTGAAATCAAAGAAAATAAATACCCTTTTAACTTAAATTGGAGCTTTATTTGTCAATATAAATTAGCGCAAAGATTATGTAAAAGGTAGACGCGCATTATTTGATTTGACGAATAAGTTTCTTCACAAGCTAGGTATACGGTCTGTTATAATTTGAAGGAAGATAGGTGTAATATCCCTTCTTCTTCTTCTTCTTCTTCTTCTTCTTCTTCGTCTTCTTCTTCTACAACTACTTCTTCTTCTTCTAATTCTCTCCCCTCTTCTTATTCTTCTTCAATAACAACAACAACAAATCACATGTACAAAACGCATGCCTTTAGCCTAAAAAGCACTACTGGCCTAAGGAAATTATAAATATATTGAAATTAATGGTCATTAAAAGTAATTCATTGTCTATAATTATAAGAAATCTATTCAATTCCATTCTATGACAAAACCGTTCAGCAGACTGGTAGATGAACGCGGACATAATTATGTTATACATACTGTGTCTGTCATACAGAGCAGTTCTATCTTCTCGCGAGATATCACGGTAGTTTGACGTCGTGTTTTATTCAAGATGGCGATGTCACCAAAACTGTCTCCTCGATTTAAAAACATGACAGTTCTCTGAACCCCATTATCAAAGGTGGAAACTACAGCTGGAAGTAAAGGAAATATGGATGTACAAGTTTAAGTGTGTGATCAAAGGTTAATTCTGTCTAAACTAGTTTAGACAAAATTGATTTTTGATCACTCACTTAAACTACTACAACTATACACGTATAAAATTAATATTTTGTTTTTAATGTTGACTATTTTTGTCCAGCATAATTTAATTTTAGAAGTTTTTTTTTTTTTTTCTGTTTTGTTTGTTTTTTGCTTTTATCAGGAGAAGCGAAAAGGGGGTCTAAAGATACTCTTTATTAGTTTGGAAAGTCATATCTAACTTTTGTCCAAATTCGAGTATATCACACACAGGATAGGATTGCATCGGAAGTAATATTTTTGATTATTGTTGCTATTGTTTTGTTTCTCCCAAGAACCCACAACCTTCAATATTTCTGACTTGAGATCTGTGCCTACATCAATAATAAAGGAACACGTGTGTAAGAAAAATGGTGGTTCGACAATCATAAATGCATGCTTTTCTTTACAATGTTGCCAATTGACATAAGTGCTAATTCCTATAGCATCGAGTTGTAATATCGCTTATAAAAAGACTAATAGGTGAAAATCAAAATTATGATCAATTATAATCATTTCATGTTTAAGAAATTCCAATTCCATCTTTAGTAGGAGTATGATTTAAAAATTCAATCGACCAAAAGAGAATCTAAACGTACCTGAACCAGATAAGATAAAATAGAAACACATAGGAATGTGTCCTTCTCGAACAATCACTCGCTTCTGGTCAAAACTGCAAGAAGCACAAAAAGAGAACGATATGAGAATGACTGGCAATTGGGGTATTTGACAGAACAAATTGTTACGTTTTTTCAGCGGCCAACTCAAGTCGATTGTTTGAAAATAAAGCAATAGTGATCCGCAAAGACGACTGCCGTTTTCAAACACTTGTACTTTTCTTATTTTTCTAAATGCATGTGATATATTCTCGAGGTATTTTTATACATACAATTGCTATGACTGTAACCTTTTAACTAATTCAAAGCGATTGAGAAAAGAAAATCAATCTATGCGACAAAAGTTAGCGACCTACATCTACGAACCTGAAAGCAAGAAGTGAAATTGCAACAGTTAACAAGTTCTAGGAAATAGAAACATAAGGACCAGTCTGGCCTATTACAATATTGAGTCCACAGCTTTAATAATAGACTAGGAAAATTCAATAAACTTTGACGTGAAGACAAAACTCAAGTGTCAGCGAAGTTAGATTAACTAGTTTTGTAATATGTGCTTTATTTCTAGTGATTGGAGCTTGACTTTTCACACACAATGCTTTTCTGTTTATTTAGTACTTTTTGTATTGTTTACTGGCCGTAATAAATGATCTAGTCACCACATAGTTTACTGAGAAAAGTGACTTTTGAAGCTTTCTGTTTTTCACCAAGGGTAACTAAGCAAATTTAAGACGTACTTCGCTTTGATATTTTATCATAAAAAAGGATTAAAGTCAACAGTATGAAAGAAAAGATATAATTTACCGCTATTTTATTTTGACCTATTAAAGCAAACGAATAAAGAAACGACGACAAAAAGCATTCGCAATGAAAATACTTTAAAATAGCATACAAGCATCGTAGATTGTGTCTGTATTGTATAAAGAAGACTAATTCTCAACGAAAATCATGTTATATATTCCCTTTTTAACATAAACGAAAGTTTTGTGTTTTTGAATACATTTTTGACTCAAAAAAGAAATGCATCGTTAGCGGTTGTTTGAATGACTTTACGAGAACTCATTTAGAGTTCGAATTTACACATGTGTAAGTAAAGAATATTTTTGTTGTTAGCTATATCAAACAGAAATAGCTGAGTGAGGGGAAAAGAAAACACTGCTTATAAAAATGTGGAGAAAAAATGGCCCTTCTTATTCAAGGAAACAGCTGTTGCCGAAAATTGGCCATTAATTATTTCGGTTCTGAGAAATAAAGTGAGAGCTGTGTAAATCACTTTTCGTCTCTCTCAACAAGATTGAATGTTGGCAGTTTATAAAACTGGGACGAGACATTCTGAAATTGGCCTCTAACACGAAAACGAGTCATTCAAAAATTACTCCACGAAAACTGTCTCAAATTATGAGATGTTTCTGAATGATACTACAGTTTGCTAGATTTTCATGTAGGAGCCAGATATGGTTACTTTCTGCTCGCGTTTATCAGCTGAAAGAGGTATCAGCCATAAACGTGCAAGGAAGGAACGTGCTCACCTTTCGGAGCGGTCTTACATTTTTTTAAAAGCATATAAAACGATGCGCTCAAATTCCAAGGACCAAGCTAATACTAAAATCTAAAATTTATATGTGAACCGTCATTCAAAAAAAGATCATCTAGGAACCGTAAAATATTTTCTTTGAAAAGATTGATTCTAGTACGGGGACAACCAGATATCGCATTTCAAAAAATCTTTTTACAGGAATGGTAGATCGATAATTATAGATTAAGAAAACTAGTAAAGTGCGAAAAGTTTCAACCCTAGTCAGTCTGTGCAATCCGTAAGTCGTACAAGGATCGACAATTTACGCGCTTTCCAGATGGCCCCTTTTCGCGTGACGGGTCAAATATATGTAAATAATTCTCACCTCTCAAACCAGGAACGTTGTGCTATCATTTTCTGCATTTTGACCGGATATTCTGCTATAGATTTGTAGTTCCTCAAAAATATCTGAAGCTGAAATATATACACAAACAAAGTAATATATTGGACCAGCCTTTACAATTGAGAACATCGTAAAATTGACGCTCATTCGTACCAAAAACATCCAAACATTCATTCCAAACGCTCACTCAAACCATTCAAACCGCTCCAAAATACATAAGAATTGAATTCTGCCATGGCACATGATTTTATGACTATAAATAGCATGCAGTCGCGTCGTTGTTAAATGGTCGTCAATCGTCGAAAAGGTTCCGGCTGTTCCATTCCTCCCGATCACAAATCTTTATTGATGTCACATAAGGTAAAAGAATATGGCAAGGCAACCTGGTTAAAACCTCTCAATTTTTCCATTTTACGAAAAAATTTAAAGACTGCCATATTATTGTTGGGGTATTATATTTTACAAGACTCTCAATTTAACTCATTCGAATATCAATTTATCCATGACGTAGTTCATGACGTAGTTTAATATGAACAGAACAGAACCGATATTTCGTTTAGAATAACGACTTGAACACATTATGGTTCATCGTCGAAATACAAAACATTATACATGGGTATGAAAATAATTAACGTGACAATGTAAAAGTGGAAATAATGAATGTCGTAGAGATTCCGTTATCATAGTTCAAATCGTATACAGTATATCGTCAGCCTAGTTCAGAAACTTAAAAAGAAAAGTATTCAAGAACAAGGGTGGACACTTACTGATCCGTTCTCCAGAAAAAAAACTGCTCAAATGACGTCACTTTGTAATTTCAGTTGCTACACAACAATCAATTTCAAACTGACCCAATTTCGGAAGAAAAAAAAAAGAAAAAATACAGATGTTAATTTAATGTGTGTTGATATTGAAAAAAAAAATTGAAGAAGCAATTTCTCATATTTGTCAATGTTTCCCCCTTTATTAATTACAGTGCATCGAATAAATTCGGTTAGTTGGAAAATGGTAACAAAAAGAGGTCTGAGCATTTATTTCTATTTGGGAAACACAATTGAATCTATATGTAGAACATGACGAGTGCACTAGCGATCATCGTTTTAACAAGTTTATAATATGACCGACGTCGCGGGAGTGAAATAACACCGTTCAATATCTTATTATTTTACGGGTTTTATTACACTAGTGGAATAACTATGCAAATGAGCTCAGGGTGAAAAGCAACGAATTTGAGTAACCGCGAAAATGACGTCATATATTTCGTGACGTCATTTTTAAACGGCGATTATTTTTAAAAGTTGCGCGGAAAATTGAAATGTTGAATTTCAAGAATTTGATGATTTCTCGCAAAAATTCAGGTTATATTATAAATAGAATATATATATAATTTGCGTCATAAAATACAGAATTTTTACGACTCGTGTAGTTATACTCGTTCAACTCGTCATTTAAAACATAAACAGCCTCGTTTTTATCTGTTTATAGATGACTCGTTTAAATTCAGTATTCCGTGACCACTCATTCAATATCTTTTATTTATTTTATCCGGATGGATTGATGGATTAAAATTTGACTTTACTTGATGAGTACTTTTTCAAACAGTATGTTCATTGTATCAAGTTGTAATCTATGTTCCCATTTGAGATTAGTAATATGGATGACATTGAATTGAGGTAATCTCTCACTGCACGAGTCGCAACAACGAAATGTGATCGACAAGAAAATCCATCGCACGTGTTCTTAATTCTTAAGGTAAGATTACTTCGTTTGATAGTTAATTTGATTGTAAAAAAAAAAAAAAAAACAAATAAAAAAAAAAAAAAACGAACCTTTCTTATTTCGACACTTGAGTTCCTTAGCCGTTGGCATTTAGGCTTTATCCTACCCCTTACTTGCCCACCAACTAAAGTACACATGATGCGGTGAATATATCCCTTGCCCACTTGAAATCTCTGATTGGAGATAGCAAGATGGATACATATCTTTGTATGTTAATATTGACAAAAACGAGAATTAAGAATATTTCAGTGTATAAATTTTGTGCATTTTTTATTTCTAAATTTAGAGCCAAATTTAAAAGAAGCGGTCTAAAATCATTGTTTCCCGTCGTTTACTATGGTGAAAAAGGAATAGCGTGCATTATCAAATAAAACTAATGCGCAGTTGTTAAATACGTGGTATCTCCATGTTTATTTTCAAAAGTAAAATATTGGTAATGATAAACTCTATACAAATAACTAAATTAAAAGCTGAACGCTCGCTTACAATACGTTGTGTTTTTTTTTTTTTTCCGAAACTCGAGCCTCCAATCTCTACTGTAGAAATAATGCTTTTTGTCATAGATTGAAATGGTGTTGTTCAAATAGTGGTTTTCATCAAAGAGACGGCCCAGCGTGACCTAATATTTAGGTCAGTGAAATGTACATCCGAAATAAACAGAAGGTTTTAGGTTCGAACCCCGGTCGATCTACTTGTCACGTTGTCGCGTTTTTGGACAAAGGATTTCGAAGCAAATTTTTCATACTGGTGTATTCTCGTGATTAAGTGATACAATTAAAACGTCGTGTTATTGACAGGGTAAGTGATTTTGGAATAGAATTAAATGACTAAAGGTAGGGACGAGTTTTAAATAGAATTAAATGGGCGGGGGTAATATGAATTTATCCAGAGGGACAAAATGAGCGACATTTCACGGACTAATTAGACTTTTCAAATTCCACACCAGCCAATACAACGAAATAACGACGTTTTGAACGAATATAAAAACAAAACATGCTAACGTATGTCGCGCGGTATTAATTTAGTTTGATAATATTCGTGGTCGAGAAGTAGAGCGGCTGTCTCTTTTAGTAGGTACCGAGATTTCAAAATGGTATATATCTTGGATCTTTCGTTGACACCTTCCCTCCCTCCGCACATCCGAGTTATTGTGCCTTGCAGACAGGATGATTAAAAAGAATCATACTCACTAAAAGAAAGATTTTTATCAATCAATATAGCTTTAGCTAAATAATTTTTTCCCTTACATAATGCTTCTCTTCTTCCGTTCTTTCTATCGGTTTCTTCATCAAGATTCGGACTGCTTCCTTAGAAACCTTGGCCTAATAATGACAGAAGAAATCATTTTGAAACATCATGCAAAAATTGAAAGACATAAGATTTGATTTTGTTCATTAACTCTATGTCAGACTGACGTCCCAACGTATCAGATTAGCTACAGGTCAACGTCATTTGTTTTATCGTTTAATTGCTTGAATGATTGATTAAAAAATGACAAACATCTGATGAAGAAGAATTGTCTTCTTGCTACCTTTTCGAAATTAACTTTTAAAACAAAGTGTCAAGTTTTTCAATTGCGCATTTTGTGCTTGTTAGGTGACTTTCTTTTCGGTGCGCAAAAAAGTAATTAATTAAAGTCATTACGTAGAAAGTGGGTATGTTTCTAAAGATAAACATGAAGATGACCTTTGCCCAAATTAATGGCATGCGTGAGCATATCTCTCCAATCGGGAACCTTTGGCGATTCTACAGAATTGACCTCGGGAATATTGAGGGCGCACACATGACAGCGTCATATCGAAGGGGATTTTTGTTACGTCACAAACATAACAGAAAATGGCGTTTCCTTAAAACAAAATCAACGAAAGTTAAAACTGGATATTTTATAATTTGATAATAAAACGCCGTGTTTTAATACGTTTTGTCATCAAATTATAGTAGATGATGTGAGAGCATTGACGAAACGTGTTTTTCTTCACGCGAATTAACCGAAGCACCACCAGAAGCCGGATTACGTAACAATGACCCAAAATTACTACACCTACGTCCGAGGGACTTTCCAGTTTACGGAAATATCCGAGCGCTGTTCCGAATGCCTACCTCTCTAGAAGCCTTGTATTGTGTGACGTCAAACAGTAAATCAGTCTCGTTACCACGTGTTATCATATCTAGGGAGTCATTGTGGGCTACCAGATCTTCGTTTATACTGAAACATAACAGATTCGAAATAATACATACATATATAACACGTACTTAGTGTTTTGTACGAAAATTAATATCTAACGAGGCTTGGAGAATTGAAGTTGTCGAGGCTCTGCCGAGACAGTTATCAATTCCCACAACCGAGCTAGATATTTTTTCATACAATACACTTAGTGCGTATTATATTTATCTTATAATCTCAATTTGCCTTGTCTTCGTAGATATTTCTAACAGAAATGCAAGTTTCTAAAAATAAACGCATTATATCATTGTTCTAAAAATAACTATCTGATATCATAAAAAAATATCATACGGGGCGTTATCGCACGGATATGTATATAGTTGTAAGATAACTTGAGAATAACATGTTGGTGTCTTAGAATATCAATGTTATCTGGTCGAGGTTGGGAGAATCTATCATGACGAGGCTTTGCCGAATCATGATTAAAACTTACATCCGAGACCAGATAACTTTTATATTTTGAGACACTAACAAAATATTCTATTTATCAGGCAATCATTTTAAGCGCTGGATTATTATAAACCATTAAAAAATCAAAGAAATTCAGGTGAAATCGTACGCAAATTGACTGCCTGATCTCATGTGTTATCATGGGAGGTGATATGCATGGTAAAAACATATACCGATTCTGAAAGTTATATAAAACCTATATCGTAATTCCTATCTCAGCTTAGAAAAATTCGTGAAATAGACAACCAAAAGCCATAAAAACATCCAACACATTTCTTTTCTTAGAAACATTTCAACAAGTGGATTGTTTGACCTTGGCGTTCATGTTTATTTGTGTACGTCCATTTTTTACGTGTATATTTAAAAAAAGTTTATGTCCAAACTATTGACATTCACGGGTAAGATTTGAGGGAAGGCATATGCCCGCATTGATCGGTCCTTGGGGTACCTTATAAACTAGAAATGCAATCAGCAGTTTTCATCCTGAGAATGCAAAATGGTGACCCGTTCACGTGAAAGGGGGACCATCTTGGGAGTGGCCAAAGTGTAGGCCCTAGTCAGTCTGCGTGGATCACACTTGTCGGCTGATTTACTGTAGCTAGAATGATCATTTACCTCCCTGCATTAAAAATTGTGAAATGCGACCTTAGGTTGACCTCAGTTGAATCAAATATCTTTTTAAAAAATCTGAACAAAGAATTTCCTGTATTGTATTCATTCACTAGACGGGTCACATAAAAAAAAATATTGATACAAGTGGGTAGAATTATCAAGCTTGAGCCAGAGAATACACTCCTCAAAACTTTCAAGCGGCCACTTGCCTTTTTTGGCATATAACCGCCGCATGGTTTCAACTCGCTTTCACTTTAATAATGTAGCCAAATCATTTATGAAGTCAACAAGCGAAAACTCAGTAAAATAATTCAACAAGAAATGTTTTAAAATTAAGCGAAAGTAGGAGTACCCTCGATTTCAAAGTTAACATTGGTGGGTGGGGTATTTTTGACATTTTTCGTAAGGATAAAGATTGTGTATAACGTTTTGTCATTTTTTTTTATTAAATTTAGAAGTCTACAGGCGTTCTACCATTGATATTAGTACAAAAGATTGATAAGCGTCGCTTTTTTCAATTATCGAAAAATTCAAATTTCTCTTAAAAGTGTCAATTTTGTGACTTTTGAAATTGAGGTTACGTGCATTCAATTCCGTCTTTACGACTTACTGATGCATACATTTACAAAACAATTGGATAGGATGATGACTGAATGGCCACTCTTTTGAAAGACAAAGTTCACATTTCAAGATAAAAGCGGAAACTGTGTGAAAAATGAAGAAAAGTAAGGTGGCCGCTTAGAACTTTTGAGTAGTGTAGACAAAAAATGAAAAAGATCGAGTCTGGTCGGCCTGAGTTTTTCCGGCCTTTTTGGGTAGAACCCTGTTCAAATGATGGGCCTCATCTGACAGAAAAACTTACGCGTTTGAATGGATTTTCCACGCTCGCAGGAGTAGTAGGACAAATCGAGCCCTTTTCCTGAATACTTGCAACGGCCGGAACTGAAAAGGTAAAATATATATACTACCTAGTGTGAAACAAGCTTTTACTTTATTGTAATTAACAACACATCAGAAAAAGAAAGCATCAACTTTTCATATTCTTTTCATTTCCTATTATCTAGTGAACATAAAGCAAAGGAGCAAATATTTAAGAAATTCTGATAGTTCATTATTCGTTGCTATGGGCCGCACACAAGAATGGTGAGTGCACAGAGTTTAGTTCGTAAATATAGATGTAAAGGTATTTTTCGGCTTTAGGGCAATCAGACGGTTTGTTCTTCTTAAACGATACAAAAAAAATTAAAAATCATACATGTATTATGTGCTCACCTACCCTCTTTTTACGTAACCTTTTCCTAAATCCAAGTAAAGCTTCGTTCTGTACCCCCTCTTTTGTCGGTGTGTCTTTTGCGAATAAAGATGGCAGTTTGGGTTTTGCTTCTGACGGTTTCATCATATTAAAGATACGCCCAGCCCTTTCTTTAAGCTCCTCCGATATAATTTCGGACTCCGACCTCGCTGACTGGGGTTCTACAGACTTCCCGATAACAACCCGAGGTTTAGACGGGTCAGAAGGACCGAGGGCATCCTGTCGCTGTCTCGCAGTCACCAGTATGTGTGTGGCTATACTGCCTCGTTTTTTACCTCGCATAAACGACGCCTCCAAGACGGATGATTCGCTGGCTAGGGTTTCACTCGACATTTTGTGTTGCAGATCTCGTTTCCCTCCGTCCATTTTCGACAAAGTTTGTAACATTTTAAGCTTCCTAAGTTCAGTGTCTGTGAGTACACCTGGCAATGACTCATAACTCGATATAGACTGTCTAGATATCTGTGAGTCCGTTCGTACCGTTGATCGTCTGCGTGTCAGTTTTCTGTGGTTTCTCTCAGGTGATGTTGGCCAGCTTTCCTGGTCACTTTCGCCAAATACGTTCTCAGAATCATAGCTAACCTGTCGCTCGTGTCGCTTCTTGATCGCTTCAAGGCATGGTAACTTCTCCAGATCATGGCGTAAAACGTTCATCAGCGACTCACGACGACTTGTACGCCCTCTACCTGTGACGTCACCATCCGGGCTATCGTCATTCCGGACACTAAACGATGTTCTCCGACTTTTAATCGGTGACCGAGAAGACGATCTTCGGCGTAAATCCCGCTCGGAGAAAGACTTTTTCAAACTGCCTCTCCGATATGGTTGACCGTCGCCCTCTGAGCTGAAGCTACGTCTGCGTGAGTCAGATTTACGTCTGCCTGTAGGTCCATCAAAAGATATGAGCTCGCCAACAAAACTTCTCTCTTTGTTAAGTCCTTCACTGACATCTTCCTCT
Organism: Fragum whitleyi; assembly: GCA_948146395.1. NCBI lineage: Eukaryota > Metazoa > Mollusca > Bivalvia > Cardiida > Cardiidae > Fragum > Fragum whitleyi. Next base: position 68,693,509 of record OX411550.1, read on the forward strand.
TTAAGGTAACTCAGATCAAGTTTGGGTTTCTCGATCAACAGGGAACCAGCAGTCGTCATCGTAGACGCTTGAATTTAAAATGTTACATTAAAATGGAGCTCGGGTGGTGATTCTCTGAGCATTCTGCTGATGGTCAGGGTTGTTGGCTGGGTTTGATTAACTGGCTAACATTATTCTAAATAAAAAAGAAGTGATGGTTCAATCGGACGACCAAGATAGTTGAAGGTGATTGATAATTGGTTAGAAACACCATGAAAGTGAATTGACATTAAACCCATTCTAAACCATTCTTAATCGCTCACTGGACGCTCTAATTCATTCATTTAAAACACGTTTTCAAACCATTCAGAAACACCAGAATTCATTCGAAAATTCCTCAGAATCAGAACAGACCATTCCATGTTACAGATAATAATATCGTGAATTTGACACTAATTCCGATCAAAACCATTCCAAATTATTCACTCTGAGCGCCATTTACGCATTTCAAACACCCACTCAAATCAATCAAAAATGCTCGTTCAAGACGATAGACATTTAATTTAAAGCGACCAAATTATTCTAAGATTTTATTGGCTGGTAAACTTACTCATCGTACTCATTAAACTTCATTCCAAGATAATTTCAAAATCATTTACCTTGTCAATTTCACTATGTTGTTAACAGTATAATAGATGGTGTTGATTTGAAAGCGTCTACGGAAACACATGGATCTTTTCATTGAAAAGTACGTAAGTTTTTTTTTAAAGGGAGGCAATAAATTATCTATAAATCAGCAATATGGATAACCTCCGTTAAATTTCAAACATATCTCGTTCCGCAGCCTCATATGATATAATTCCAAAATCATTTCAAATCATGCAACTAGTCAATTCAATAATGTAAATGTAATTTCAGTTAAGAACTCTTAAAATTGACGCTCATTTCGAAAAAGAAATATATATATGCTCTCTCATCGTTCCATTTATTCATTCCAAATACTCTCTCGAACCATTCAGAACGCTCCAAAATCACTCGAACGATGATCAGTACTACCACTACATCCTTTCTAGGCGCCAAGCTGCTCATCCCACTTAGGTTTTCGATCATCCATTGGTGCCAGATACATGTATATGTCGGAGATAATACTCGATTTTGCTTGGGTTCGAAATCCGAACTCCATGATTTAGAGTCAGCTAAGATAACCAACTTTGATATGGTCTAGGTCAGCGTAATTCTTGGCAGCTACTTAAATAGTTCGCACTATTCTTGCCCTTTTTATTGTGTATATTTAAGCTTTTCGTAATCAAACAAAAACTGAAGTTAGGCAAATAATTCATTTTTCCGTAAATACGAAACTTGTGTATATAAACGAAGAAATCAAAATCATTTCAAGGTGCATTGATTGTAAAAACAAATATCATAAAACGAAAAAGAACACAATTTTGAATCATCTGGCGAAAAAAGCCGATCAACTAAATCCGTAAAATAACATATATACTTGACATAGAGATTTGACGATTTTACGTCTATACGACATTGTGTTTTGAATGATTTTTTTTCTTTTTTTTTTTTTTAAGAAAGTTAATTCTAGAATGATCATTTAAATTATGAAAATCTACAAAGGTCCAAAAAGTTTCGTCCATGGACAGTCTGCGCGGTTCGCGCAGGCTGTCCAGGGTCGATAGTACTACGCTCCTTCCAGATAGCCCCTTTTAATGTGATATTCAATATATAAAGATAAATAGATTTACCAGCCTCAAACACATTCAATTAAGTTCCCATTTTGACGTACAATAAAAAGCACTAGAAGTTAATTGTGATCAGTATTTTTGTAATACATTTTGATAATCCGGTGATAATCGTATTTACAAATCACCCTATCAGTACAGAGGTTATCCAGTTCCCCCATAACAAACCGTCCATAAAAACTAATGCTTCAAATACAAATTACATAGTTTTCAAGGGCTTTTCTAAATCTAAATCGAGCATTCTTGATGCCTGAACGAATTGATTTCACATCGCCATAAAAATGAGCACGTAAAGGTTCAATAATTTTGAAAGAAGGACAAATGTCCGCCTTTACAATGGATTCATCACGACGCCAAAATCAAATGAAATGATCTACCAAACATTTTATTGACTTAATGCATTCCTATACCTAAAAATTCAAAATTTAGGAAAAAGGTCTAAGGTTAAGGTCGGATTTAAGGGTTCACTGTGACGTCATAAACAAAGGTAATCGTCTACTCACATTAATAAGTAACATTATAATGTTACAGGCCTAGTTCAAACGCCAAGAGACTCTAATATATATTTAGGGTCTGTGTTTATACCGAAAAGCCAAGCTGTAGTTACGATATTATCATCTCTCGCCAACGATTAATGTTTGTTTAATATTTATAATATCAATTTTATAACGCACTTGTGTACCATGCTTAATTGGTAGACGTACCATTGGTCGCAAAGTCATTGCATTCTGGCCACGTACTTCAGTATTTGAGTGTGGTGGTTATCGCCCATGGTCGTTCCACTAATTCGAGAAGAGAGTTTCAACGATCTTTCAGTTACATTGCGGGGGCTGGAGCAACTTACAATAGATTCCTATTATTTCTCACACTAATACTACCATAACATTCCTTCCTAGCCTCAAGCTGCTATCCCACATAGGTCTACGATTATTGACTCATTAGTGAGAGACAAATGGTGTAAAGGATGAGTGCCGCCGTCGGGGGTCGAACCCCGAACCACTAGATTGACAGACCTACTCGCCACCAACTACGTTATGAAGGTGGTCGCTTGGAATCGTTGGAGAATGCTGTTCCAAAAATAATGTTTAGACCATAATGCAAGGTTTCCACAGTTACCCCTGCAGGTCTGATCAACTCATTGTCTTAAATCCCCATCAAACCCGACGAAATTCGAAAAAAACATAGATAAACGACTTCTGTTTAATCTTAAATCGATCGAAGCCAACCCTTACACGGGTATTTGCGACCCTTTCGCAATCGCAAATCGACCACCATTCCCATCTCAACTCGACACTTCTCGAGCTCTTCTATACCATCTTGACCGCTACCCGATCTTTCCCCGATCACCATCATTCTGATTTGCTCTTGATCATCCTGACCTATACTCGAGTTCTACACGATCGCTCTATCTCTACTAGACCGCTTCCAGGTCCCCCCCCCCCCCGAATAGTGATCGAGAATAGTCAAGTATGATCGTGTATCAACTTGAGTTGATCAGGATGAGGTCGGGAATAACTCGAGTACAGACTGAGAATGATCGTGTGCAGATCGGATAAAAATTATCAGCCCGATCGTACTCGATCTCTACACGATTGATTCACGATCAGCTCGATCTCGCACTCGATCGATACACGATCGTGACCCGATCTCTTGATCACTTCTCAATTAATCTTTCTACTCGATCATAAACGAGTATATTTGACACGGGAAGGAAGCCCATCCGATGCCGACCATACTCGATCGCCACGACCTTTCCATTCGGAACATCGCTCGGACTTTTCCGTAACTTGAAAAGTACCTCGGACGTAAGTGTAGTAATTTTGGGTCGTAATTAAGGTAATTGGGCTTCTGGTGGTACTTCGGTCATTTAATACGCTTGAAGAAAATGACATTTTGTTAATTCTTTTCTAATGTCTATGAAGATCTTTTGGGTATATTATAATTATATGACAAAACGCAGTAATACACTGCGTTTTGTCATTAAATTATAATTTGCCTTTTTTTTTATTCTTACGTTGATTTTGTTTTATGCAGTCATCCTTAGCGGGATAGTTGATATTTGTGACGTCATATAAACCCACGTGAAAAATGACGCGCTTTCATGGCTGCGCCCGTATTATTCCCGAGGTCTATTCCGTAGAATCGCCGAAGGTTCCCGATTGCGACCTTTCCTCATGCCGATTCATGCCGACCAAATCCAGCGAATACTCGATCGCTTGATCAGGGTTGATCGAGTTGATCGGATCTGCAGTGGGAACATATCATAAGGTCTAGTTCAGTGAGGAGTTATATTATATATATCCACAAGTTTGAGTGAGTGATCAAAGGTCAGTTTTGTCTATACAGTCTATAGACAAAATTGACCTTTGATCACTCACTCAAACTTGTGGATCTACAGCCGGGTGAACTCACAGACTATTGACAACTTTATTAATATCGGTCAAAAATCTGTTATATGTATTTAATACAAATTATTTAAATCCCAATTGATCGTAAATAATGTTAATCCGTTTATGAAACTTGATTAAACCGACTTTCATTTGAACTAGATTTGTATTATTGTTCATTTACCCTCCCTTTCGCCATTAGTCACACAGGACGCGAACTAATGGCGACTATGTTGATTGGAGGACGATTTGAAAGTTTGTGAGATCGGGGCTGGTTGCACAAAATCGAAGTCGTCATCGAGTTGAATTGAATTAACTTCTCTCTATTGCTCACTCGTCCAACATTTCTGGTAGGACTTCGTGGTAGACAAACCCCGATTTGGCTCGGAGGCCACTGTATGCAAACTACAAGCATCTATGCGGTGTGACTACGATGTTTAAAAAATCTCGGGTTTTTTACAACAATATCACCGACCCTGCGTTCAGGATGACAAAATGGTGCAAACTGTTTGCGAATTATACACCGCTTTGCACGTACACGTTAGTGCAAAGCGGGTATAATTTGCAAACAGCTTGCACCTTTTGTCATCCTGAACGCAGTACTGGCTTGTAGTACTCTGTTTATTTATGTGATAATGTATACGTATACGCATATTCTTATTTATATACTGAATTGTTTTATTCATTTTTCTTTTCATTTCAACATCTTAGGTATGGGCGAAAGCATAAATACTGATTATATATATATTGGCTTTTTTTAGAAATAGAACGTTTTCTACATTTGCATCTTTCTTTTCCAATAGCAAGCACAGTTTTGGACATAATATTTTTAACTATTCTGTTAACATTTAATTAAAGATTATCATCGTCATGTTTAGATTGATAAAGGAAATTTTTGAATGAAATTATGGACTGATATGCACACAGACAAACGGACAAACGGATAATGACTGATCACAATAACCAACCTCGCTCTTTGCGATCATGTGGGCTAAAATGTACAAACAGACATACAAAACAGGAACACGTTGATTCGTTTATACAAATGTATTTTTATAGACCCAATTAAGCAAAAAATATTCTACTTTTAAAATAAAATGGTCGCTATTCCCTTGAATCGATTTTTTACGAATTTCAGAAAATCAGTAAAAACAAATACAGAAATGTGATCCGTCATGGGAAAAAAGGACAATGCGGGAACTCCGTAAAGTAAAAAAATGAAAAAGAGATTGGTTCTTTTACATGTCGACCAGGTGTCGCATTTCAAAAATTCTTTCATATGAAGACCGGCTGATCATTCTAGATTCAGAAAATTAGCAAAGTGCGGATAGTTTCGACCCTTTTTGACTGGGATTGAAACTTAACGCACTGCCCAGATGGTCCCTATTCGTGTGACGGGTCACATACCGATTGACCTCTAAAAGAATCAATTTGTTTTATATATATTTTACGTTTTGAGTCTTTGGTTGATTTTGTTAATCTAGCAGAGCTTTTCTGCTTTTCAATAATTATGTTTGTCAATTATGTCTCTAATTGACCTCTGTTAATTACAAAATATTTGCCAAACATTCGTCGTATGGAACACTCGGTTGTTTGACATCTGACAGGTACAGTTAACAACATCGTGAAATTGACAATGTGAATGATTTTTCAAATGATTTAGAAAAGAAATTGAATGAGTGTATGGAGCGAGTTTTGAGTGAATTTAATTGGAGGTAATCCAATATTGCAAATTTTGTTCAGGATGAACAAAATTAGCGATATTGATTACCTCCCTTTAATAAAATATGCATATAAAGTCTATAGATAGCTTCCTAAATCTTCAAGAAGCTATTAGACGCTTACAATTTGAATTATGTCATTGAAATCGCCATTTTTCTCTATCCAAATTTATTTTGAATGACGTTGTTGATTCTATATTTTTCAATGGGTTTGAGTGTTTTTGAATGGTTTGAGTGAGTGTTGGAAAGAATGAATGGAGCGATGAGTGAGTGATTTAGAATTGTTTCGATTGAGGCGAGTTTCAATTTCACGATGTAATCAACTGTACATCTAATAAGGAATTTAAGCCTTTCTATCTTCTACAGTGCTTCTCTTTTTCGCTCCATTCACCCCTCATTTCAGTAGTTTTATATTTGCTTCGTGAAATTTACAGTCCTTCACTAGAAATACCTGCAAATAAACGATACCATTTTACGATAAAACTGTATCATTATTCAATAATCGTTTAAATCTGCTAATTGCCTGAGTCAATCCAAATCGATTAACCAATCATATCGTTACTTCTATTCGGAACCGTCTTGTTCCGACTCAATAAAAAAATGGCCATTGGAAGTAAGATACCAATTAACTCATTATCTGCTGTAGAAAGCTTGTATTGCCTTCGTATATCCTTGTACGGTCCATCTTGCTAGAGCGACTACGTCTATAAAGCGACTGTTTTTATAAAATGACGGTTTTCAAGATCCCACATTTACATAAAAATATCTTAAAAAGTAGATAATTTTGGTCGGAAATATTATCAAAACTGAATCCTTTGATATAAAAACTCATTAGAATCGTCTCAGTTATTAACAGCAGATTCGAGAAATTCGCAATAACATACATATTCAATAAAAAATAATGTTTCTAATTTGTAAACAAAATGTGTATTATGAGACCTTTCTCTTTAACGGCCGCTTTTTGGTGTTCCTTTAAATGATCGTTAAGGTAGCAATGGACACATGGCGTCATTTTTTTCCGCCCAATGAATTTTTGTCTTGGTCACATATGTTGTACATTAACATTGTGTAGTCATTATATCAAAATTTGAAGGTACCTTTCCACGCTCGTTTTCATGCTAGAGTTATCTGCCCTTGAGTGGTATAGGCCATTTTTCAGTAAAACGATTATATTCGTTTTAGGTCTAGTATAAACCCTGTACTAAGTTATAGCTATAAAACACATACATTTTGATAGACCTTATACATGTACACAATGGCTATTGACAAGAAAATTTCTCTTTGATCATTTGCATTTGCACAATTTGCTTTCAAAAGTTAAAAATGCACTAATTTTTGTAATTTTACTAGGTAAAAATGCCACAAAAACCTATTTTTTGAAGAAATTACCCAATGAATTTTTCTTAATTTCCGATATGTATATAATCCATATTTTTCCTTTATTTGGTAAAAAATTCAGCATACCTTTCCAGGCAAATAAGAAAGTTTTTCGTTATTTTTCAGTGTTCCCCCCTAACCGAATGACGGTTTTAAAGCATTTTTATTGTTAAATTCAATGATCCAGTCATTCAATTAATACCAAATGTTGAAAAGAAGCTTAATTATGAAGTTTACCATCATTATTCTACGTTATTTCCATAAGTCGAATCTTTCGAAAACCGGTCTTTTTAAACAACGCGCAAAAAGAGCCGTAAAATAAACGAAAACCCACTTCCTGTTTATAGAGTCGGGAGGCCGCTGTCCATTGCCACCTTAATACACGTTTTACAGTATAATTGGTAGGCCACAGAACCGGTCTTCCAGTAGGAATGCGTTTTAATTATGCCTATCTGGATAAGGGATATTTCATTAAAAAATGTCCAGTGTTCTTTATTCAAAAATGGAAAACCATATAATGCAGCCTGGATGAAACACACTATTTAAAAAAAATATTTTGTAATGATAATTATTGAGCAATAAAACAAGGATTTTTCCCTTTGAATTTGATTTTGAAAACATTGCAAATTTCATTAAAATGACTGATAAATTCAAACCGGGTTGACCTAGTTTTTCTATAAGCAAGTTTTTACATTAGAATGATTCTCGCAAGTGACACATGTTTGATTACACTCCTGTCTTTTTTGACCTCTTTTTACTATCTGCAATTTTTGGTGAACGAACGTCGTTCACCAGTGTTATATACCATGTCAGGAAAATCCTGTTGGATGTTAATACATTTGAAATAAAGTAGCGCCTCTTAAAATTCAATTTAGTATCTTTCAATATTTTTCTCCGCAAAATCGATGTTTTCTTCTTGAATGGCGTGATACTATTATTCTTTATCAAGTGAAAATAATGAAAATTCGCATTGAAAAATACAAAATGATCTTGCAATGTTAATCAAGGGAATTTTTGATCGGCGTAAGCTTGTCGAGAGTTTAAAGCAAAAACAAAGTTTGTGTCTAGATACCGTAGAGACAGATACTATGTTTTTGACCCAAGCCTTCGCTGGTGCAACTTGTAGTAATTAGCCGGAAATACGTGTTTATTTAGGTCATGTCCTCTTGAACTTACATTCGGCAATACTCGGGCGATCTCCGACGGCTCCGATTTAAATGTAGGTTAGAGGAATCGGTCGAGTTGAGACGAATGACACATCAAGACACCTTGTGTCATTAGAAACGGTAACGCGGTTTTACATAACTTTTCAACTAACGACAGTCAGTCTCGAGACGGGTTTTAAGGATGATTCGACATGTGTTTTACATGTACAACCTTTCTTGTACCTTTCATTTGAATAGGGATGAACGCCGCTATTAAGATTTTTCTGTAAAATTGCGTTGGCTGAAGTAGGGCTTGTAAGGATACACTCGAATATTAGGTGAACTTATTCCCAGCGAAAACGTTTCGTATTCGTCTGTCTCAGAAGCGAATATTGCCGAATACCAAATGCGACAGGTACGGAAGATATTTCATTGGGGCCATTCTACTTTGCATTTTTTCAATGTGTAAAACCATATCAAATCAAAATTCTATTTGAAAATTAAATAAATGATAGCTAAATATTCAACCCTAGATACCACTCCAATTGACGAGTAGATATTGCCGTGGTCAAGGGGGGGGGGCAGATCCGTCATGTACTTGTGTACAATTCGACAGGCGGGTTTAGTTGTTAAATTATTCTGGAAAAGTCACTGCGTTTTTACAGAAATCATGAAAATCTTAATCGATGAATAAAAAATGGCTCCATCCTTCCCAAAATACGTTTAGAATTTGTTAACTACAGTTTAAGCAAAAACTAGCTCCGAGCAGAAGTATAATATCAGCCGCAATACTGTAATAAGATATCGATAGTGAGTGATTTTACAAGCATCCAAACTCTTGAAGGTAAACAATAGGTTCTCGTGCAAAAAATAAACCGACAATTGTAAGGATTCTCAATTCTTTTGGGAAAGAAAGTCGGAAGGAAAACAACATTGTATCATACTTAAACATAGTCATAGACATAGTCATGCAATTATTACCGCCCTTTAAAAAATAAACTTCTTAAATAAGATTCTTATTCGCTTTTGATGTAGAAATTACGTTACATAAATAATATTTTTATAGACTTTTAGTATGCAATTTACTATGGAGCAATTGTTAAATATAAAAAGTTATACTTTAATTTCTAAACCTTAAACAGAAATTATCCATGAATTATACTAATAGGGCACTAGACCTCCTTTAACATAAACCTAAATATTTCTCATTCTGCAGTGTTATAAAATTGAATAACGACATAAGTGTCAACCACGGAAGTGGTTATGGCTTCAAATATGATAAAAACTAATCACTCAGGTTATGGTTCAAAATACTATTAATAAGTTAACAAATCATAACTTTAAATAATGAATACAGTTCGGGACTGACTGATATTCATAGGTGTTTCTTTGGTTGGTACTCAAAGACCTTTTCACCCTCTGAGAAGAAACAAAGATAGTTAAAAAAGTTAAAACAAATACAACAAATTTACTTGAAATAAGCTTAAACATGATAACAACTACTTTTGTAAAAACAAACACCATTGGATATAGGTTAAAGACAGTTTTAGATAGGATTAAATCGTTTTCTCCATTTATGTTTAATTAATAAATGTACCTTTTTCAAGTGTGTAAAAGAAATTTTCACAGAGTAACATCTCATATTCTAACAAATATTTTTCTAACAGGATTTTTCCTCTCTTTCCCTTTCTTTGAATTTGCAGTGAAATTTCCGAATAACGGAAATTTTGTCGAGACAATTCTTCCCACTTTTTTTTACATTCGTAATTTCTCTTTTCTAATTGAATTTAATATATCACTCTAGAATGCCATCAGGTTCGTTCACCATCAGTACTTTCAGTGCTTTGATTACATTAGAGTGATTCTCATAAGAGACACATGTTTGGTCACACTCCTATCTGTTTTGGTCTAACATATTATGAAAATAGCACATTTTGACAGACGTCAGCAGTTCCATGCGGGGTAAAATTTTCACAATATTTCATTGTGCCTTACTACACCGGAAATCCTCATCAGACGAAAGCATGTGGTGACTTATGTCAAAGCCCTAGCCCAACTTAGGGTAACACCATTTCAAACTTATGGCAAAATGAGCAAACCTTTCTAACTTACTCATTTTGGGACTACTGGAGCGAGTCCCTTTACTTCAAATAGGTAAACTTTGTAATAGTTTGAACGATAGCTATTGAACGAACCTTTTACTTCATGATGAGTCGAAAACAGAGTTATTTGAGCTGTTGTTTTAAGTATGTGACTTGGTTCAGGACAGAACCCCTCTTTGCTCCATAAGACTCATTACAGATGGGGAAAAAAACGTTCCCGCAAGATCTTGCAAAAACATGCGGAGTTTATCACAACTGTCGAGCATACCTAATACAATCTCTCTGTTTTCTGTGTAATGTTTTACTATTATGGACATTGCTGTAGTTTTAACTTTTCGATGTCTTTTGATACAATACCGTTGGAAAAACATGTTAACCGAAAATGAACCTCGCTTAGGAATGAAATTGGTCTGAAATTAATTCATGTGACATATGTGCACATGTTCGGGTCTCGCATCCATGCAATTTTGATATCAAAATAACAATATATCTGTAAATCAGATAGAAAAAAAAAATAATTAATTTCCAATTATTTACGTTTCAGTTGAGTTAACGCGAAAATTATGAAATATGAATGCAACGTTTTAAAATCCTTTAATTATACATGTATGTGGCCTGGCACACCAAATAAAAGTATGTACACATCTGATTTCTGTTAAGAGGAATCATATCCGGATCCTTGCTAACAGAGATCTCGCTAACACTTTCTTCTTGAAACACCCATAAGTTATCTTGGAAAAAATCTTGTTTTGAAATAAACAAGTAAGCCTTATTTTTCAAATTTTCTTCTCCTATCTCTTTCGTTGGTTTTTATCGCACATTTGTCCAGATATAATGAAGCTTTAAGGGAATACATTATTCTAACAAAGGTAACCACTGTATATTCAGTCTGTGTTATCTATTTTGCTTAAAATGAAATAATTCACTCCATATTTTATTTTAACTGGGTGTGTTTATTATAGTAGGGCCCTCAATGCTGTAAAAATACAAACTTTAAAATCTAGAAAGATATTGTTTGCAAAACAGAATTATAATTTTGAGAAAAACAACATAATTAATTGATGAAAGACAAAAAAATCGCGGCCTACTTTGAAGCATTGCATCAAAATTTTGTCTTGTCTATCTTTCGAAAAGGAAGGCGTCGATTAGATGCGTAGTAAATACACAGTAGATTTGTAAATGCCAGTTTATCAAAGTGGGGTTTGTAAAAACCATAGTGTCCCTTATATGACTCCCTTTCACCCCATATATTCATATTATGATATTGAAAGGTCATATTATAATAATGGTATTTGGAATGGTAGGGGTTAAATCATTGACCCTTTGGTATAGATATACTTACGTTGTCCATATATCCATAGAAATCTTGTGTACGATCAAACCCCTGGCCTCTACCAGCTATGTATAACGGACATTTGTTCTGGGGAATTTTACCTGGAAAGATAACAAAGATACGTTCAGGATTAGAAAGTGTTCGTGAACGCTAGTGCCTACTGTGCGCTGTTATAATTTTGAACGTTGAACGGTGTGCCTGTATCGGGTGTTCACGATATTTGAGGAGCGATCTGACGATGTGGCGAATAAAGCTTTTTGATAATGACAAAAAAAGGCTTTTCATATTTTATTCACCAAAAGACGGGATTGAAAAGTATTATGTAAATTGACGTATTTTTTAAGTCAAGCAATTTTCCCGGTTACACCCATCGGCACTTATTTCATGTAATGTAGCGTCTTTAAGGAAGTGGACCTGTAATGGTTCCGCAACATTTTGGAACTCATGATCGTACACAATGAAATCACTAGGAAACCTCGGTTAAGTCCGTTAAAGATCACTACTTCCGAAATGTTTTGCAACTTTTACAGGGTAACTACCTTAAGTCATCAACAGAAAAAATAAAAGACAAGCCGATCGACCGACAAACTGACCGTATCGGACCCCCTTACAGAGGTTTTTTTTTGGCGGGGGGGGGGGGAATAACTATCGTCAGTGGCTTTCTAAACTCTTGAACGATAGCTGTTTTTAACCTAAAGTTTAAGACACGTTCGTCACCCATTTTATTCACCGTGCGATGTCTGTTTGAGATATGTGGAATTGACATAATTTTTAATGGAAAATTCTAACGCCAACGCAAAACATTTATCTAAAAATTATCAAGTGAAGGTCATCAATTTGGGAATTAGGTTAAAGCTACTCTTCCATAGATTGGGAAAGTGCGACTTTTTGAATTTTTTTTGTATAATTAATCGGAAATTATGACTTCATCGTGTAGAAAACTCTATAATAATAAGATTGGGTCTGACAATACATGGAAAGAAAGACAGATATTCCCGAATTTCGCGGAATTCCATTCTGAAAAACTAAGGCAACTACTAACGCCTAAAAGATTATTCTTAAATTTTTAATGAACTATTTACGCATGCAATTCCACCTTCTTGTCCCATTTTTTTAAAGGTCAAGGTCAAAGTATTCGTCAATTAGGAAACTTCATATCGATACATGCGAAAAATGAAACATTTTACATTAAAAATAACAATTTTGTAATTAATAGACTGGATTGAAATAGAAGGGTCCCGTCATTGACATTGCCGCTTCGAACATTCAAGCTTTAATTTTTTTTAAAATGAGTTGTTGTTAGTGCCATACCCATGTGTGATTCCTAAATATCGGAAAATGCAAACACTTTCGAATCTAAGAACAAGTTTTGTATGTTTTCTATGAAGAACCGCGAAAGAGCAGATTTAAAGGCCAATTTTTTTATAAATCTGCATACTGCTTTTTTACAACTGATCTATGGTCGCATAATTCTGCCATGAAATTTGAAAGCTATTGCGAAAGGCTCGTTTTGAAAGTGAATTTTATATTATATTTTTATATTATCTTGAAAAAAGGAATGCTACAATACGAATTATTATCATATAGTTAGCAAATCCGTATAATACTATTAACAATCTGAATGATTTTGAAACGATTTCGGAATAAAATTGAAAGAGTATAAGTTTAATGAAATAAGGAAAAGATAATAAAATATCAATAATTTCGTCTAAATGGGGTAGTTATGGAAATTTTATTACCTCCCTTTAATAAATCTTCTCATTTTTCATTTTGTATGTGTTCGTGGACCAAGCAGGGGCTTTAAAATTAACACCAGCCAAAAACTCGTTGAATGATTCAATAGCTTTGAATGAAATGTTAATCACTTTAAACGATTTCGGTGCCTTTTTTTGAGGGATTAGTGCTTTTAAAATATCAAAGGGAGCTACGGAGGAGTGAATTACAATGGTTTTTATCGGGGTGATCAAATCAGGATAACATTATCAAGTTGTAGCTTCGACGTTAAGGTTGCCCATCGATAACAATTGTATTACAAGTAAAGATGCCCAAGTTTAAGGTGGCAATGGACAGCGGCCTTCCGACTCTATAAACCTAAAGTGGGTTTTCGTTTATTTTACGGCTCTTTTCGCGCGTTGTCTAAAAAGACCGGTTTTCGTAAGATTCTATTTATGGAAATAACGTAGAATAATGATGGTAAAACTTCATAATTTAGCTTCTTTTCAACATTTGATATTAATTGAATGACTGGATCATTAATTTAAACAATAAAAATGCGTTAAAATCGTCATTCGTTTAGGGGGAACACTGAAAAATAACGAAAAACTTTTTTATTTGCATGGAAAAGTGTGCTGAATTTTTTACCAAATAAAGGAAAAATATGGATTACAAACATATCGGAAAATAAGAAAAATTCATTGGGTGATTTCTTAAAAAAGTAGGTTTTTGTGGCATTTTCACCTGGTACAATTTCAAAAATTACTGCTTTTTTAACTTTTGAAAGCAAATTGTGCAAATGCAAGTGATCAAAGAGAAATTTTCTTGTCAATAGTCATTGTGTACATGTATAAGGTCTATCAAAATGTATGAGTTTTATAGCTATAATCTAGTACAGAGTTTATACTAGACCTAAAACGAATATAACCGTTTTCCTGAAAAATGGTCTATACCACTCAAGGGCAGATAACTCTAGCATGAAAACGAGCGTGGAAAGGTACCTTCAAATTTTGATATAATGACTACACAATGTTAATTTACAACATATGTGACCAAGAAAAAAATCATTGGGCGGAAAAAAATGACGCCATGTGTCCATTGCTACCTTAAATGAGTGATCAAAAGTTAATTCTGTCTATACCGATAGAGAAAAAAATGACCCTTGATCGCGCATCAAACCCGTGCATTTATAATTTATCTCTATGATTTTACTATACAAGTTACAAATTAATGGACACTCTTATTACGAATCTAAATACTTTTTAAATATTCAGAAAAAGGTTTTCGCATTGTTTTTCAGGTTATCGTGACACTTTTATCTCGTAACTGGTGGCTTAAATATGCCACCATAGTGAAATCGAGTGCCTAAAACCTGCTTTCATTATCTAAGAGCATGATATTAGAACTGAAATTAAACTCAAAAATGTCTGCCAGACAAATGTATTTTCTCAACCAAACTGGTCGCGAAATATCAGAAACGGTCTTTTCCTCATTTTGAATGAAAGCTTGTTCGTCGAATTTAGGTTCAGTTCAAATGCCTCTAGAATTATTGTTTCAGTGAATGTATCCAGGGATTTTAAAAACAAATAAAATTCACATTTGTTTCTTTTAATGAGTTCAATATCTTGTGCCATTGATCTCAGTTATTTTGAAAATTCGAAGGAAAAATAAAACTGCTTTATGACACTTGAAGAAACTATACATGCGCCAATCAAGAGTGAGGCAGGGGTATAATATTTAAGATGCATATCATATGAGCCTGTGCGTGACACTTCAGACAATTTGAAATGTGCGTGGACGGCCAACATAAACCAACCTTGACTGCCTGGAAGCATTATTGGATTTTTGCTGACTTTCTAAAGACATTATTGGACCTTGTCTTTCTACGAAAGGCAAAGTGAAGATCCTTGTCAGACTGTGCAGAAGTACATGCTGGCCAGTTTTTGTTTTTTTGTTGTTTTTTTTTTTTTTTTTTTTTTTTTTTTTTTTTTAATTTTAGCTCGGCGCCCATTTGAAATTGTTGGAATTGTCACACACAGACTCAAAGTCTTCAGTAATATCAGTAATTTACCAACGGTAAAATTTTTCAAGCCGTCAACTCCAAAAATCACTGAAAACGAGCGATTTCTTTAAAGAATGATTACATATACATATAGTTAGTGAAATTATGATATTGACAAGTTGATTGAGTTTGGAATGATATTGAGTGAGTGCGTGGAGCGAGTTATGAAAGAAATTCAAAGGAGGTAATACATGTCGTCAATTTCTTCCGAATTGGACGAAAACATCGACATTTTATTACCTCCATAAAAAAAAAAAACATTTTCTATAAAAAGATTTGTGTGTTTTCTTAGAAGCTTCCAAATCAACACAAGCTAACAAAAACAAGAAATAATTTATTCGATTCGAGTGAAGTTTTGAAGCTATGTCAACGATACTAGGGAATTTTCAAATGATTTTGGATAGTTTCTGAATGCTTGAGAGAGTGAGCGTTTCAGAAGAGTTTATTATGGGTTGGGTGTCAATTTCATGATGTTTCTAACTGCACTTATCATAAGCTTACCGTAAATATCGGCCCTTTTCATGAGATTGACGCCATGATTGTCGAGGTTAACTGTTGCGTCTTCAAAATAAACCACAACTTTATACCACCCATCACCGTCCTGTAAAGTAAACGTGAAACAGTTGATAAAAAGTATAATATAGCTTTATTTTCCCCTTTCTGCGGTACATGGGTTATGCTAGGTTATCTACTGCCAGTCCGATCAATTCGTTAATCTTAATCACTAAAATTTCCCCGATCAAACCGACCATTTCTTCTCAAACTCTAGCCGATCAAAACCGACTCCTACATAAACATCCAAAACCCTTTCAATTTCAGGATAACAGCACGAATATCCTTCCAATTTCCTCTCGATCATCTTTACTTTTCATTATGACTTAAAAGATCGCTACCAAACCATCTCGATCTCTACTCAACCGCTTCCAAATCTTCACCCGAATAGTGATCTTGAATGTTTGATTGCGGACGTGAATTACATAACATACATATCGGGAATGTTACGAGTTAGTCCGAATGATGTCGAGAATCAGTCGAGTACACATCGAGGTTGATGGGTACAGGTCGGATGAAATATATCAACACCACGGGCGTAACTCCCATTACGCAATTTACGCAATTGCGTAAAAGAAATAATCCTCTGTTGAAAAATATTGTTCATGAATGATCGTAGCATCGAAACTACAGCTTATCTAAGCTGTAGTTACGATGTTTTGATTATTCATCAACGCTAAAATGATAAAAAGGGAGCGGACGGAGGGCATTCATCTTTGGTCTCAGTTCCCATATCGCCTTTATCCTATATATTCTTTGGTTGTCGCCTTCTGAGTGCGTATAAATTTCAAAGTCCTATATACGCCTATGAACACGGTCACACTCGATCCGCTGACGAGTGATTCACCATCAGCTCGGTCTTCTAACCGATTGTTCCATGATCGATTCATGAACGGTCCTCGATCAATTTTCCAAAATTAATCACTACGCCGAGTGTTTTTGACATGTCAATAATTCGGTTAAGAAGCCCGAGCTATGCCGACTTAGCTCGATTGTCCCGACCTCTTACAATCACTCATTAGCCTACACGATCGCTTGATCGGGCTTCATCGAGTTGATCGTAGTGGCAACGGGAACATAGATTTGACTTTACAAGAGTGAGAATATTATAGAGTAGCACAAATGACTGCCAGACTAATAGACTGACATCTTGGCAGTCTCAGGAGCGGCTCGACTCAAAATAACGTTAAATTGTAGGATTGCCATCATATTCTACTACTCTGATGGAGTTTCGGCAGAGTATAAAAATAAAATAAAATTATCGTACTTACTGGTTTGGCATTTTGAATAACTTCGTCTACTTCTGCTTTATCAGTTCTAAACTGCAACCGAAAAGATTTACTTGAAGGTTGAAAAGTCAAACTGAAACTAGGCTTCCGTTCTTTTTTGGTCCCATAATTCCCTATGCACTCATCAGTGAGTAACGTCATGAAGTTTGTCCGGCTTCGATGTCTGGGGGATAATTTAAAGTTGATGGAATAAGTGACTTGTGTTTGAAAGTCGTTTCCTCGGAAAGCCTGGAATTCAAGAGGCTGGCTCACTATCATGGCTGCTTTACCCGTCGAACCTGGCGTAAAAAAACGTATTCGAGAGTTAGTTTTATACACTATAACGTTTTTTTTGTAAGTGATTTTTTATCCGAAATCGATTATTCTTGATACATGTGCTTCAAATGTATATCACTATTTTTTTTATTAAGTTTAATCAAAAATGAAATAATTTTGCAGGGTTTTATCTTTGTTTGAAAATATGATAGAATTTCCTATGTAAACGATGTAAAATCTGGGAATTTTGCAAAACATGCGTCGTGATGTCTTGGTATCAATAATAGAAACCCCTCTAAGTTAATATTCTTACAATTCTTATATGAACTTTGATTCAAAATAAAAAAAAAAAACTTATCATTGAAAACAAATACGTTTTCAGTCCAATGCTCAGAGAAAAGGAACGCGATAACATTATAGACCATCTTTGACAAACTGTATTTAAATAGGACAACAGTTTTAAACGTGTTCAAATATTATTGACTCTTACCCACAGGCAAATCTATCACCTGTACAGATGTATTTTTCAAAATTGAGCTCAGAAATTTATATATAAATATAGAATTTTCGGCTCACCGCACAAAATCTTCCTATTATATTTTATTAAGTTATGTCTACCTCGTGTTTTCATAAATCGTATCCTAGGCAGTCGTCCACGTCGTCTCAGTTTTACTGCTTGTATTAGATAACCATCGGCAGCGTTGTTCAAGTCCCCCTCAAACTCAAGATGTAAAATAGTCTTACAAACAAACGTCACTGAAAGGAAACATAACCGGTGATGTGATGAAATTTGAATAACTTTCAAGAGTGAAACATTCAAAATGATTTAGAAAAATCATAAGCATGTGCAAAAGGTAACTTTTTCTAAGGTTACCTCGGGTATTCAAAGAATGTCGGGCTTTCTAAGACGATAAAAAAAAGGTGTACTGTAGATTCAACGCACAAACTCGTCCGAATTGATTCTCATTATTTTCCTAAAATAAAGGTCCAGCACTTTACTAGAAATACTATTTGTATAGAATTTTATCGTAAATTTGATTCCAAATTGAATTTGACGTCCTTGCTCACCCGCCTACGTAGGGTCTATAACTCAGCCTAGCCACTCTTAGGCCGCTGTTAAATGCACCCATCCAAATATTTTTCCATTTATTACAAATATGGAAGTTTAATCTTAATTTGAAAGTCAAGTTTTCAAAGGTTTTATAACCCTATTTTACGAATTTATGGATCAACCCTCGTATAACAGGTGTGTTATTTTATTCGAAGGTATAGGTGTCCATTTTTTATCATTATCTATGTATGTAAAAAAGAGAGCAATGATGGCCCTAGACCTCGCTCATTTGATTTTTCGTTCCTATGCCAACTGTCTTTACCTACTAAATTGATCAGGGTGACACTATATTGGATAGGTGTCTTGATCATGTCTATACAAACATTTACTTAAAGTTCGAGAATGATTAAACCAATTGTTACCTTTAGAGAGGTTACAAGGAAATTGTCATTGAGACTCATTTTCCCATAACATAAGTCGGAAAACCAGAAAAATCAGTAAGGATCTTCCTTATGATCAGATAACTATTTTCAGTAAGTTTGAGAAAGGGTGAACCGACATTGTTACCTCTAGAGCATCTTAAAACATTGGTGTTGCATTCAGAACATCGCTCAGACATTTCCGTAATCTGGACATTAACTTAGACGTTAATGAAGTAATTTTGGTTCATTTTCTAAGTAATTTGGCTTTTGGTGGTACTTCGGCCATGCGCTTAAGACAAATTAACAAACAAACAAACAGATAAAAACCTTTCAAAGTTTTCCGAAAATCTGCGAAGATCTTTTGTATATATGATTTGATGACAAAACGCAGTACAACACTACGTTCTTCATTACTACTTTAGCGCTGTATTATGATTAAACAGTACATTCTTATTGTAGCTTAGCCCACTCGAAGTCAAACCTAACCAGGCTTCCCCCCATAAGATGGTCTTTACAGCTAGAATCATAGTATTCATGTATATTTACATAGTAAACGAGACCACGCAAAACTTATACTTACCTGGCTGCTCCCCGACGGGCCGGTCTTTACAGCTAGATTCGTTGATAAATTAATTATTTTTGTAAATACGACCATTATTCTGTGTTATAATATGACCTACGTCGCGGGAGTGAAATAAACCCGTTGAATATTTTTGATATTACACGGGTGTTATTACACTAGTGGAATAACTATGCAAATGAGCTCAGAGCGAATAGCAACGCTAATTTGTAATCGCGAAAATGACGTCATAATGTAAATATTGTGACGTCAGGTTTAAACGGAGTTATAAGTTTCGCTAAAAATTGAAATGTCGAATTTCAAGAATTTTAACGATTTTTCGCGAAAATTCGGGTCATATTATAAATAGAATATCAAATTTGTGCTCATTAAATACCGAATTTATTAAACTCGTCATCTAACACAGATAAAAACTCGGCGAAGCCTCGTTTTTATCTGTTTATAGATGACTCGTTTAATAAATTCGGTATTCCATGACCACTTATTCAATATCCTCTATTTATAATTCACCTGTCAGGGCGTGGCTTAGTCGAGATGTTATTTGGCGAGTTTATTTTGTGTTCTTTCAAAAGTTTGTCAGCAATTATGATTAACGCGTGTAAATGACTGCATCCTAAAACTGAAAGCGTAAACGTGTTGAGCGAAAGTGAACACATTATATCTTTTGGTTACAAAATCCTCGTTACGAGGTTTTGCCAACCACAAACGATTCAACGTTTCAAGTTATTTATGGCGACTGTCTATAAAAGAGATTAAATACAACACAGATGATTTACCTTAACCTACGATGCAACGACCCCTTACTTAGACTCCGCCCTACCAGGACAAAAGTCATGAAGCCATGTTAAAACTTACCCGGCTGTCCCCCGATTGGTCGGTCTATACCACTTGAATCATAGGTACATTCACATTGTAGCTGAGACCAGACCAAGTTAGCAGCACACTCCATTACTGCTTCAGCACCGTTATGTCTCTAGAACAAATAACAAAAAGCAGATATGTTACCTACGCTTCACTCAAGAGTGTATTGTAAGCGAGTTGACTTGATGTTATTTTTAATAAGTCGGAAAACTGAATTTCTTTCATGAAAATAATAAGAAAATACAGTAAAACATGCAAGACCTAAAATAATACTAAAACATCGCAAAAAAGTAGTTTAAACAAGGTGGGGAATCACGAGGCTTGGGATGGTAATCCGTATTAGAAAAATGGTGGCTGAACCTCCCTTTAGGATATTTTTTCAGGTATATTTTCTTTAATTTTAAGTTTTTGTATCAATTATATTGCCCATAATTTGCACAAGACGAATACATTTCTTCCACAAACAAGTATTTTGCTCAGATTTCAGCCATTTCATCAAAAACTCTCTTGAAATATTAAGAGCACCTGATCGTAGTCATATTTTTTTTCAAATCAGTAACATCATATACTAAATTTATTCAACCCCCCCCCCCACACACACACACAATGGAAAATTAGTTGATAATTGATATCTTTCATAAGAACAGGAAACATAGATTTGTGTAATTGATGAAAACGTTGCTCCAAACAGGAGTCAAATAGACTACGGGAATATAAATGAATGGCAAATGCTGTGACCCTTGAACATTATGTAAAAGTATTGCTTTATCTGTGGATTATTCCACAAATTATATTTGTTTGCACATGTTACCCCAATGATTTCGTTAATACGTGGAACTCGAAACAAAACATCTTCTTTTTCTGTCAAAATTGTACAAACTGTGTTTTCCTGTTCTTTTGAAGGATAATATCAATTATCAACTTATTTTCCATGTGCTTTTCTTAGTTTAGCAGGGTATTTTATTGTGTCTAAAAGGGGAAAATTGAATAAATAATATTTAGTACATGTTACCGATTTGAAAAATATGACAAGAATTACAACATTTCTTGTAAAAAAATCAATGCATATTAACTCCATCTTTGTAAACGAAAAATAGAATCGAATAGCTCAAGTGTATAAAATGATGAAAGAACAGTAGAGCACACTACCTGTACGCTACATTTGTACCATTTATAGGTGACCACCAGCAACAATTTTTATGAAACTATTATGTGTTATTATTCAACTGGAAGGGCTTGGTTTCGCCGTGACGTAATTTGGCGAGTTTACTTTTCAACATTTTGGGTCCTTTCGAAGTTTGTCGGTTATTATCGCCAACGCGTGCAAATATAAACCGTATCCTACAAACCAAAAGAAATTATGTGCTTAGAGAAAGTGAACCCATTTCACAGTTTATGTTTCCAAAGCGTCTTAACTTCAGCTTAGACAAAACTCAAGTTACGAAGGTTTTGTTATCAACCTACTATGTCGACTATCTATAAAAGTAAGTATATATAATTGAAAGCTTATTTACCTGAAACCTTAAGTGCAACGACCCGTTACTGAGGCCCCACCCTGCCAGGGCAAAATTTGTGGATTATACCCTATATATGTAAGTAACAGGCAACAAAAATGTCGCCGTTGTTCTTTTCATAAAGTAATGATAAGATTTAAACCATTAGGAATGTACCAATTTTCATAGATGCAACTTATTTTCATTATTTGATACTTATCGTGCTAATCACGATATATTCATGCTGTACGCAAAGTTTTGGCAGACAGTATAGACTAAGATCAGCCTGCATAGACATGCAGCCTGATCTTAGTTTATACTGCCTGCTTTTAACTAGTAACAGGGGAAACTAGCGCTAAATTGAAATTTTGCTATTGGCTTGATACAAAATGTTAAACTCACCAGGAAAATGGCTAAGATCACTCACCCGTATATATTTATGTTTGTTTTCTTTTATAGGATTATACCCCATGAGCCCACACTCATCATTCGGGTCCTGTGGGGTGAGCTCCTCCCCACAGAGACAAAGATCTTGTCTCCACACGAGCCCCGTACCCAGGTTAGGGGGACAATCTAGGGTCTCCCACACCCCCTCTGCCGACTGCATCATATACTTGGTGCTTATCTTCTCGTGAGGCTTATAAGTCTCGTTACACGCTGAAATATAATTATACATAATAGTTTTATTTCAAATCACAACCAGAAGGTCATAGACCCATGAGGTCAAAAACATACATAAAGCACAATATGGCGAACATTAATACTGACAATAATTAAGACAAAGATACAAAGAATAACTTTAGTAAACCAATAAAGTCAAGGGGTACTCAATTCCTGCCAGTCCATTACTGTGCCTTCAAGATGAAAACGGCCAACAATTGTTTACTATTTTTTTTAAAATAATAACTTTACTTGTTAATAGGTAATGTCAAGCAATAAATTGCAAAGTCAGAAAATTATTCCAGAGAATAAACATACAATGTTATGTGTAATTTAAAGAGCGCCAACTAGGGTTTTGTGCATATTAACTAATTTCTACACAATCCAATTTAAGACACTTCAAAAAAAGTTTTTGTTGGAAATATTTGTTGAAAATGAAAAAAAAAATGCTTATTAAAACATTTTCTTCTATGTCTACATTGTTTTTCCCACGAAAAGACGAAAATTTTGAAATAAAAATAAATCATTTGAAAATTGTTGTCTACAACTTCTTTGAATCTAGATCAGTCTATTTTTTCTTGTCGAAATCAAAACAAATCAAACCCAAAAATAGTTAATCATCGAATATAAGAGTTATTTATATCATATAATTCAAAGGCACGGAGAAAAATTACGAAAAGATTTTTTTTTTACTATTTAAGAGGCTTTTCTACGGAAATATTTGTGTACAGGCTTCGAGGCTATAAATGCGTGCTCAAAATCCTATTTATTGAGATATGAAAGATTTGAAAAACGAAAGAAAAAAATGATTATGAAAACATAACTTACGCCTTCCATCATAGGTTTTCGATTTCGAAGGATCCACCGTCGGAAGCTGCTTGTTTTGTCCGGGTTTTGCGTTCGGATCAAATGTAGGGGGCGGGGCGTTTGAATCTGGCGCTAAAGTAGTCGTGAATTCATTGAACAAATCAAAGAATGAGTCCGATTCTGTATCGGCATTTTTAGGCTTCTTGTCTACAACTTTTTTATCAGTCAGGAATGCCGCTGAACCCGATTTTGCGCTAGCATCATTATAGACTATATCTGACAAGAAATTGTCAACACTTGTATCTATTTTCTTCGTCGTGGTATCCGGAGGTGGAGAGGTAGTAACCTTTCGGTTTTTGTTTTTCTGTCGTTGTCTAATTCGTCTGCGCCTTTGGCGAAGACGTCTACCTCGTAACCTCCTGCGTGTCTTCTTTTTTGGTTTTGCAGGTTTGCTACCATTTCCGTTCTGACCTCCATTTTCTGGAGCAGTATTGATGTCTGTTGGTTTATCTAAACTATTAACATTATTATTTGCGTCAGATGCACTTGTATTGTTACTATTTATAGAATTTGGATTTCCATTTTGTGAAGCGTCCTGGCTTAAGGCGCTATCTATTACTATCACTATCATAAATATCACTACAACCACGATCCATTCTGTTTTCATCTGTAACAGAATCAAAATATCAGAAAATTCAAGAACAATAGCTGGGCCCCTTGACATCACTTATCAGTAAAATATATATGTGACCCGTCACGCGATAAGGGACACTCTGTGTAGTGCGAAAAGTGTAAAACCTAGTCAGACTGCGCGGACTGCGCAGACTGACTAGGGTCGAAACTTTTCGCACATTACTAATTTTCTAAATCTAGAATAATCTATCTACCTTCCTATGTTTTTTTTTTAAAATCGATCTCTGGTTGGCCTGTACTAGGGTCAGTCTCTTTTTCAAATATCTCTTTTACGGAGTTTCCAGATGGTCCCTTTTCGCGTGACGGGTCACATATATATTAATGGACAAAGAAAAATAGCAATTCGTTGGAGGGTGACCCAAACGCCGCAGAACAAGCTGACGTTCAAATTGCCCATCCATAATTTTTTTTAAACAAATTTGGCGAAACATATCTGATTACAACAGTCATCTTGCTATAAATGGTGAGTGTTTCAAATGATTAGCCAATCCCTAAACAGCCAAGCTTAAAATTAATAGGCCAGCCTTGAAAAAGAAAAGTGGGAATAACATTCAATTTTTTTAAGGGACAAAACGTGTTTGTGAGTATAGAGTCATCACGTGCCTTGAAATAAACATGTCGTAAACTGACAGTTGATAT
The DNA here is from genome assembly GCA_948146395.1 of Fragum whitleyi. Classification (NCBI taxonomy): domain Eukaryota; kingdom Metazoa; phylum Mollusca; class Bivalvia; order Cardiida; family Cardiidae; genus Fragum; species Fragum whitleyi. The sequence continues at coordinate 68,718,381 of OX411550.1, forward strand.
GTTTTCCGCTTACTACCTTACAACAATCCATTATTTTACTTCATAATGGTTGAAACCACAGATTTGGATAAAATTTATTAGATTTCTTTTCTCTACACGAAAAGTCTGTAATTTTAAGAAATTTCGTTAGAATAGTCAAACTTTACTCTATTTGCGTCACATATAAAAATGCCTTTTCGTTTTCACAGTATCTCTGTCAATTGTCGATTTAGATAACCCCACTTCTTTGAACAGGAAAGAAAAATCGGTTGCGAGCGCTTGGATATCCTACACACAGGGATGGCGTAAACAACATTAAGGTAGTGAACCCGTAATAGTTCCGCAACATTTGGAAACTCAAGATCTTTCATAATGTTGACCGGGGTTTCCCAATGAAAATCATTAGGAAACCCCGGTTAACATTGTTTAAGTTCATTACGTCCTACACGTTGCGGAACTATTACGGGTCTACTACCTTAATGCCAACTGAACCAATTAAGCTATCACGTCGTTAAACTCTATTTCAGAATAATTACGACGACTCTATTATCCATCGATTGGTTCCTGACTTTTTCGATACCAGTGCTTCTACTACCTATCCTATTCTATCCCATCTCATCACCAGCCCGATTAGCTCAGTTAGTGGAGCACCGGACTTCAAAACCATTGAAGTTCGACCGCGTGGGTTCGATTCCCGGGCTGGTACACTAATAAAAACTAATTGTCTCTCGGATGAGACGTTAAACCGAGGCCCCGTGAGACGGTGCTTTACACCGAGCACGTTCAAGAACCATGGTGGATCTCAGCAGTAGTTCCATCATGTATCCTTGCACTATCCCCCGTAACAACTAACCGTCTTCTGGGGGCGTCACTCATATGGGCATGTGCTACGGTGGCGACGATAAATAAGCGGAAATACACACATACCATCCTATAGAATCGCCCCAAAGTACACGCTTTTGCCATCATATGCAAAGACTGAATCGAAGGGTTTATGCAACACTTTTGTAAGTGCATATAAATATATAGGCACTAACAATAGTCTTGCGCTAATCCCCAGAAATGACCATGCCTTATCCAAGACAGGAATTCCCAGTCATACTAGTGCGTCTTACAAAATACCTGTTTGGTGTCGAACATTCTTCATGCCAATGACGTATTGTATTGATGACAAACAAGTATCCCATTGACTGGATGAACGCCCATCTTTATTACAAACACAATAAATACTGGCCTATATCATGCGTGCTTATTACATGGTCAATCCGCATACAGTTTGAAACATCATGAAAATGATTTATTGTGTTAGAAACCATTCTTACCGCCCTCTCAGAGTTCTTTTCCTTCATTCCAAACGCTCACTAAAACCCTTCAGAAACGCTCCAAAGTCTTTCGAACATGCTCCAGAATCGTTCACTCTGTTTCACGAATCAAAACAAATACTTTTTTAGCTGGAGTTGATTTGGAAGCATCCGCGAAGAGACACAAATCGGTCAATGTGACTTGTGTCATTTGTCTCCCACCATTGGGTGACTGGATAAATTTCTTAGAGGATTTCGAAAGATGACAATGCAAGAAACATTCCTGTCAAATGCCATTCATGTTCTTTGGTTCGTATCTGAGAAGAAGCTTTTTTTCCATGTTTCACTATATAAATAATTTTTACTCACTCGATGTCCAAAAGCGTCTTACTAAACTTCTTACGAAAAAAAATATCGTAAGTCAAAATTACAAATCATGCCTGGTGCTTGCATTCATTGTTAGATTTTGCCTTGCAATATTCCAATGAGATGATGATGGTAGAATTCCATATTAAATTACTTCTGTAGAAGCAACATTAATTTTTTACTTACGCAAAAGATGATCATAAGTAAAGCAGGTCCCAATTCCTTTAGCCCGACCATATTTTTTTAAATGAACCTGAGAGCGTAGTCCCAAGAAACATTTCCGTAAACTCTTTCAGAGAAGATTTCTATTGCAACTGTATAGAAGATTTTTTGGTGACTCAACAGTCCGCGCAACCAATGTTTTTGACCTGTTAAAAATTTTTGGAAGGAATACGAGAGAGAGAGCATGCCTCAAGGGACTTTCCTGTGAAATTTGGTTTAATTTTATATAGAAGATCTTTAAAGTTAAGGTTTGCGGGCAGACAGACAGAAGCACATGCGCACGCACGACGGTCACATTGAAATTCCTATAGTTCGCTAGTCTTTGGCCAGTGGAGCTAGAATGAAACATTGCTTACGCGTATTTTTCCGTGAAGAGTCTATTTCATTTGGGGAAAAGACTTGTACATGTATTGTCTAAAAATTCTCAAAGCGCCCAACAACGACTTAACCGAATGAAAGCGTCCGTGATCGTGTTTATCTTTACTAGTATCAAAACTTTTTCAAGTTACCCTCTCTTAAAAACTCGAACTAAAGACGTCTTGATCGCGAATACGACCCTCATCCTCGCGACCGGAGGCACTTAGTATTTAAAACGAAAAAGAGATGCACAGAATTTGAACCTAATTTTTTATTTCTGCTTAATATACAGATGGAAGATCCACACGACGTTCAAAGATATTTAAACAATAAATCAGACATTAATTCAAAATTATTCTCTTTAACAAGGTCTAGTCAAGGTTTTCTTTTTTAACAATTCGTTGCCTAGTTTGATTGATACGTTTGTTGTAAAAGTATTAAATCATACCTTTAAAATAAGACAAATTCCACTAAAGAATAAAAAAAATCTCAGAAATCCTTCATATTGTACAAATGTTTGACTGACATCTAGATTATAACGATGAATTATGACACAACATCACAGCTCGTGACATTAATTATATGTCGACATACATAATTATGAGTAACGTTGATTTGTGATGTCACTCACGTCCAAATATATCATAACGTACGCAGGTGATCATCGTAATTAGCGTAGCTGTGTTAAGCGTCAGTTGAACCAAAATAAATCCAAACAAGAGATCTAAGACGTCTTGCTCAATGGTGAAAAAAACTTAGTAGAGACAATGGCTGAATTCTTCAATCAAGTGGGTCATGGTAGCCCTAAATTACCTGCACTGACAATCTGAAATTGTTTAGCTCGAGTTTTAATTGATTTCAGGAAAATAACAAGAAGTCTTTGAGATGATGCTTTCTAAGTATACTTCTGCTTTTTAAACAATAGTATTTCCATCAGTGTCGATTCCACAATGAAATGGGTTTAAGTTTAGGTTACGGGCGGACGGAACGATAGACGGACAGGGGTAAATTATGACACTCCCTCTTCTTCAAGCGGTAAAATAATGACCGAGTTTTGTTTTATTTAAAACTAAATTACCGAAGTAATCTTGAACATTTTGCCATACTCTGTCCGTTTTTGCACGAGCAAAGAAAATGACCCCCGAATTCGAATGTGTCATGGCTTTTCACTAAGGTATTCTGATAAGTTTTTAGGATGTTTTGACCAACATATGAACGTTAGGGTGTCTTTAACGATTTCTCACTTTCTTAACTCGTGATCTTGTTTTTCGACCAAAGTTTCAAATTTTTCTTTGATTTCATCCAGACAATTATTCAACGAATATTGAGGCTAAGATTGATCGACTGATAATGATAACCAGAGAACGATAATACTCTTTTATAAAAAAAGAGAAGCAACTCGGATGTACAATACTTTAAAGCGTTATTTGAAGTCCACTCTGAACTTTCATGAGCAATAAATAAAAATCCAACAATTATACCTTTTAGTAATTCAAAAATTTAAATTGTTTTTTAGTTTATCTATTAAATCTATTAAATGCATTTTTTCCGTCCAATCGTTTTGTGTGTGTGTAAAGGGGGAGGGGGGATATACCATGAATCGCTCAAGTGAAATTTGGTTGATATCCAAATGTAACGTTCTTGAAAATGATTTTCAAAGTTTCCACTATGTTAGATATAGAGGAATGCCCTCCGCCAGTGAAAGACATTTCTCGATCACAATAATTTTGTGTAGTTTGGCAAAAGGTCACAAAAAGGATCGCTCAAATGAAATATGGTTGATATCCTTAGGTTCTATGAAAAGTCGCATTTTACTATAATATGAAATTAGACACTCCCATTTAAGACATGTTTTCATTGGATCAAACATTCGTTGGTATTTTTGAAAAAGGGTCACAAAAAACATTCCTGTAAAGTTTGCTTGAAATTCACCCAGAAGTTCCAGAGAACAATTGACTACCGTGGTGTCTACAAGGCTTTACCGAGCGACCTAGTGTTTGGTGCCCCCAGTTGAAACTTGGCTGATATTTTATCAAGACAATTATTCTGACGTTGCTCGTTTGTGTGGTTTTTTTTGCCCAAAATATGGCCTTTCTGTATGACCTTGGTCAAACGATATTAATCAAAAGAGATCCATCTTAACCATCCCTTCGAATTTTGTACAACACGTCATTTAATGTTTTAATAATTTAATCATGAAATATAGCTGGAAGTTCTTTAAATCCTCTCTAGTATTTGGTATAAAATTTTGCGTTTTTCGTTTGTCAAACGTGCGCCTATCGCGCTTACCCATTGCTTATGTTTAACGCCCAACAAGCGTGCTTTATGCGTCCCTTTTAGGGCAGAAAGCTCGTAGTGAAAAATCGGCACGCTTACTGCGTTCACCTAATGAGTACTTTCCATGAACACGCAACTCACTTGCCCATTTCAAATTTAAGTCATCATGTGATGACCCTTATTATTCACGGAATTTTGATTCGAAAAAAAAATGAGACCGTTACCAGACTTGGATAAATCATTAACTATTACTTTAAAAACGCCCATGTTGATAAACAGAGTCGGCTGTCAGAGTATCCATCAGCCGATCTGTAGATTTCACTTACTCTAGCCACACAGCTTTATGTATTTTTAATGTCTAATCAATCATTCCAATACCCCAGGAAGTATAAAGTTGAACTAATAGTGACAGAGTCCCAATATACGAAGCCTCTTACTTGCACTGCAGAGTATCATCAAACCGCCGACACTATGGGCAAAGTTCGGTGACTGGGAACATTCTGTGAAAATAAGCTACAGAATCTTCACACATTTAGGAAGAGTTGGATTCAAAAGATGGTAACTTACGGATGGACGGAGAAAATGATATAACTATACGTCCACCTTCAGTAGCGAATAAAAAGGGTCACTGGATAGAAGTAATTTGTTTGAATTGGGTTTTACGCCATTTTCAACAATCTTTCAGTTATATCCCTTCTGGAGCACCTAACCATGGATTCCTCAACCTTGTATTTCTCACACCAGTACTATCATTACACCCTTTCCTAGCCTCCAGCTGTTATCTCACATAAGTCTACGATCATCAACCTATTGGTTGCACAATAAAAGTCGTAAAGGATGAGTGCCGCCGTCAGGCTAGTAAGAACACGGCGGTGAATAACGTGACACAGGGTTTTCGATATTTTTCAATAATTCTATAAATATTCGACCGATTTGAAAAAAAAAGGTTTGAAGTAGAGAAGATGGAATTACGCCAGGAAATATCTGGATGTGGTAGATTTGATCGAAAATCGGTGATAAAAAAAATTGACGACCAAGTAAGATTTTACTTGGTCGTCAATAACTTTTTTATCAGTAGATTTTAAAAGATCTACCATATTCAGCAGATTCCTGACATTTTCCCACCTTCTCTGCTTCGAACCGAATTCAAATTGGTCAAATATTGGTAAAAGTATTGCCGATTTTCTGAAATTGTCGTGTCACGTGATTTCCCGCCGTTTAGAAGTGAAGAAGAAACAATATCAAGTCATGAGGGTCCTTATAAAACTTAAAATACAGAGTGAAGAAGAAAGGCATCGCGGTGGTCTAGTGGTAAGACATCGGACGACCAATTCTAAAGTCCGTGGTTCGAATCTAGACCACGGAAGGATTTTTGATGGATACCTGCTGTTCCCCGCCCAACTGGAAGTTATTTACTAAGAAAACTCCACAGGCTCCATAGCAAATCACATTTTTCACTCAATCACAATAATTTTGTGCAGTCTGATAATGGGTCACCATTTTAGGGCTGACTATCGGGTTGGAAAATCACTATCACGATAGTTTTACTATCGTTGTATTGATATCGTGATACTATCACTATCGCCAGATATCTATCGTGATATATCACGATACTATCGGTTAGCCGTTTTTTCATTTATTTTCTATGTTAAAATTTAACAGGTTGACATATTCACACTATGTTTAAATAGATCTAGTGTGTAACAAAGCGTAGAAGAGATTATCTTCATAGACATTTCCCTTTCACCTTCCTTTACAAATCCGAAAGGTTCCGAACACGGGCTATTCAAAATCTATTTTTCACTACCTCGAAATCTGCAGCCATGTCAGACGAATTCAACCATAAATTTGGACATATTAAAATAATTACATTTTGCATCTATAGACTCACCAAAGAATCATTCAAGTGAAATTTGGTTGAAACAAAAAAATAAGAATATCAACACTAACAGAATGTTACTGCACTATATACAGGTTCTTTGTCTGCAAAATTTTGATTGCAGATCTTCCGCTTTTCATTAAACACTACTAAAAGGATTTGACTTCGCAATAATTGTTTGTTATCAAAACTAAATTCTAACAAGTGATAAGAAGAAGTAAAATATTCAATTCAATTTATTTTATTCTGCCCAGTGCCTTAGAGAGCAGTCAACTCAGCTCTTTCTAACCACTCTGAACCTCAGAAAATTTTACACCATTTGTCATCTCCTTGCAGAGTCACCCGTTGTTCAACTAAACGGATCAATTCTCAGGCTACCTATTTCAACTAATGTTTTCTTAACATTTGGATTTCAATAAAGGTTTTGTTTTTTCTAATCTACAATCTTTACACCTATTGAATTTAATAAGTCTAGGAAAATTCCTCATTTAGGTGATACCAAAAGGGTTATCAATTTCCTTTTATATGTTGAAATGTCCACTGCCAATAAAAAATGCTGTCCATTTGATCAAAAATCTTTTGAAGTCTGATACAACTTCACAGAAATAAAATTCCCTTAATACTTGGTTGAAATTCATCTGTTTAAAACTTTGAGAAAAGTTTGTTTTACCCTATATTGAATATTACAGCATATAACACGTCTGAAGAAATGACCACCGCCAATAAAAGACATTTTTATCTTATCACAACATTTTATGTAAACTGTAAAAGGATCACTAAAGAATCATTCCAATGAAATTTGGTTGTTAGGTTAGGTTTGGTAGATTCTGAGTAAATGATTTTTAAAGTTTTCACTATATAACATATGGAGAAATGACCTCCGCCCATAAAATTCATCTGCTCAAAATACTTTTTTATTTTCTTGTAAAGGATCACAAAAGAATCATTCCAGTGAAATTTTGTTGATATCCATTAAGTAGATTCTGAGAAATGATTTTCAAAGTTTCCACTATAAAATATAAGGAAAAATGACCTCCGCCCATAAGAAACATATTTTCAATTTGATCACAATTTTTTATGTAGACTGTATAAGGGTCATTCAAGGACCATTCAAGTGAAATTTAGTTGATATCCATTGGTAAGATTCCAAGAAAAGTCACATATAACTATAAATGGAAATTAGCCACACCCATTAAAGCCTTGTTTTTCATCGGATCAAGAATCTTTGAACAACTTTGATAGAGGGTCACCTAAGGATCATTTCTGTGAAGTTTGGTTCAAATCCTTAAACCAGTGGGGCTAAAACAAGAGGACCTTGATGCTCCTTGATCGCTCACCTGAGTCTCTTTGACCCTTGGGACATCACTTTAATTAAATAAGCAGTAGTCAACACGGAGATAATTTCTACATAGGATCAATACCATGAAAAATTTTCAGCCAAGAGCAAGGATACGCCTTTTTACTCTTTGATTCTATGTCAAAAGGGATGCACCCAGGTGGAGCCCAAATGTGACCCCAGGGTCTTGTTATGAACAAACTTGGTAGAGGTCTACTAGATGATGCTACATACTAAACATGAAAGCTGTCTGTCTTCTGGTTTCAGAGAAGAAGATTTTGAAAATTTTGATATTTTCACCCATTGTGCTCGGATGAGCTAAAAGGGATGTAAAAAGGGTTGCGCCCTGGTAAAGCCCAGGGCTAGATATTAACAAACTTGGTCGAGTTCGACTAGATCATGCTACATATCAAAAATGAAAGCTGTCTGCCTTCTGGTTTCAAAATAGAAGATTTGTGAAGATTTTCCTTTTTTTGCCCTTCATGCTCAGAAGAGCTTAGAGGGATGTGCACAGGTGGAGCCCAAATATGACCCCAAAGTCTTGATATGAACAAACATGGTAGAGGTCCATCGAATCACAGTACATACCAAATGTGAAAGCTGTCTACCTTCTGGTTTCAGAGAAAAAGATTTTTTAAGGTTTTGGCTCTTTGATTCCATGTTAAAAGGGTTGCACCCAGTTGGAGCCCAAATATGACCCCAGGGTCTTGTTATGAACAATCAATAGATCATGCCACATACCACATATGAAAGCTGTCTGCCTTCTGGTTTCAGAGAAGAAGATTGTTGAAGATTTTCCTATTTTAAGGTAAAGGGAAAGTTAAGGGTGGATTTCATTTATTTGAACGGGTAGAGCTTGACCCAAGGAACATGCCTGCAAAGTTTCATCAAGATTGGCCCACTGGTTTAGGAGGAGAAGATGTTTTAAAGGAATTGTGGATGACACACAATTGACGATAGATGCTGGACATTGTACGATCACAATAGCTCACCTTGAGCACATTGTGCTCAGGTGAGCTAACTAGAGGCGCTTGAGCCCCTGATTCACTCCACAGGCCTGAATATCCTGATAATGATTATTAGAGGATGATAAGGCTGTATAAAACAAGGATCATTCCAGTGAACAAAGTTTAAAATCCAAAAATTAAAATCTCAACACTAACAGAATGTTACTGCACAATAAACTGGTACTTTGTCCACATTTAGATCTTTCTGCTTTTCATTAAACGCCACTATAAGGGTTTTACTTCACAAAAATTGTTTGTCACCAAAACAAAATTCTAACTAATTATAATAATAAGTAAAATATTAAATCAAATATATTAATCTGCCCAATGCCTTAGAGTGCAGTCAACTCAGCTCTTTCTTCCCCACTCTGAACCTCAGAAGGCCACTTTACAGCACTTGTCCTATTTTCAAAGTTTTCACTATATAATATATAGAGAAATGACCTCCGCCCATAAAACACAAATTTCTCATCTGATCAGAATATATATTTACAGACTTGTAAAGGATCACTAAAGAATCATTCAAATGAAATTTGGTTGTTAGGTTAGGTTTGGTTTGGTTAGGTTCTGAGAATATGATTTTCAAAGTTTCCACTATATAACATATAGGACGGATGGACGACAGACACCCTGCCATGTCAATAGCGCACTGGCCTTTCGGCCAGTGGAGCTAAAAAACCCTGGTAGTTTCCAGTGTTTTGGTGCTTTACAATTGGGCATGTTTTAAAATAACCAATGAAGCCTATATATTCTTAACTAAGAGCTAGGGGCGTATTAACCCGCTGTCAACTTCTTTCCTTCTCATGGTCCATACCATAATTGCCTTGTGCATGTAGGGACCTTAATCCTTAAATCACACTCAAGGTGAAGAACAAAAAACTTAAGATAGCAATCCAAGGCAAATTTATATCTTTTCTTTGAGGTATATACTGTTTACATCAAACCGCAATGTACTCTGTGGTGTAATATAATCCTGAAGCAGGAATAATATTTCAGACTTAAATTATTTGTATGAAAATAAATATGACACAATTTCAAGCTTAAATAGATTTTAATATAACAAACAAGAACAAAACAATGAGTAAACTGCTCCACAGATAGGAATGGTAAACAAACTTTGATATGTATCATTTACACATAAATAAGCCTCTGCATGCTATTTAAACAATTTCACATGTGCTAAATGTTAAGACTCAGATCAGCCTGTGTATCGCCACAGTCTAATCAGAGTCTTCACTATGACCTTAATAGATGGTTATGGACTTGTAGTCTCTCTTCACAATCACTGAATATTATTATTACACTGTGTAGTAGCCCAGGCTGTACTATATTTGAGCATTACCCACACATGAAATTGTTGGAAATGTAACAAACAGGCTCAAATGATGAGTCTATGTGTGACAATAAGAACAATTAAGGTGGTGGGACCGTAATATTTTGGACCACATGTTCTTTCACGATGTTAATCGAGGTTTTCTAATGAAAATCATTAGGAAACCTCGGTTAACACTGTTAAAAGTCATATCTCCTGAAAAATTGCAGAACTATTACAGGTCCACAATTCACACATGTGATGGACAGCCTTTGAGAAGCATCTACAACCTCACAATGCATGAAAATTATTCTCTGGCTGTAAACAGGGACATTAAGATTATCGACTGAGTGCAAAGTGAGGACTCTGATCAGACTGTTCAGATGCACAATCTCATCTGAGTCAACATTGCTAACATGTGAAATATTTGAAATGTCACGCTCTCCCTCATATGTTAAGATATTACATGATGTGGAGATAAGATTGCAATGTTTTGCTTCAATAATATAACTGGTTGTCAAAGATTCTTGAGTATGTGGTCTATTATGAGGTCTAGGCAAATCTAGATTTGAGGTATGTACTGTAATTTACATTTAACACATTGGTCTAGGTTTGTGAAATATTCAATCTCTTATCTGATTTTGTCAATCACAAAACCAAACCATAAACAACAAAATTATCTCCTGCCAAATGTACACTAATGCTATTTTCAGGAGAACCCAACATGTTCTTTTCAGTATACCAATGGTTGAAAATTAAGGTAGTTGACTGGTTACAGTTCTGCAACATTTCAGAAGTAATGAACTTAAACAATTTCAACCAAGGTCTTCTAATAATTTTGTTAGGAAACCTCCGACAACATTGTTTAAGATCTTAGTTCTGAAATGTTGCAGAAATTACAACAGGTCCACTACCTTAAAGAAACATCTATGGGTGCCTACGTTCAGCTGTTGAGTGCATGATGGTGCAAAAATCTTAGTCAAAAAGGGGCATTATTTTCACAAGTTGTCTCCCTTTATAGAATATGTTGATCTCTTGATAGTGAACATGTGGGTGCATAGTGCAATGTTTCAAGTAGAACCAGAGATATCACAAAACGTCAGACTTTTTGCAAGACGACAACAACAACAACAACAATGACACCAAGGCTATAGCAACACCTCAGGTTTTCCCTGAAATTATATTTTTGAAAATAAATGCTGACTCACAATTAGTGTTATCAGGGCTCTCAGCTCCTTGTTTTTTGAAAAGGTTTTTATTCAGCCTGACATAGATTGACCTAACTTTTCTGATAACTGACAACAAAACTCAAACAAAATATATAAACATTGGTTAAGCAGTTTTACTGTGTAGAGATTCTTGTAGTCTTTGATTGGTTTCATTAAAGCTAAAAACATCAAGTGACAATATAGTGACAACTATCATATCTACAAGTAACAATAAATACACAGTAGACAAGCTATCATTCATTCTCTTCATTTAGAATTTGTCAACATTTTTTGAAACTGAATAAACACACAAGTAAATGAGTATAGACGAACCAATCGATTCATGCTCTTAGGCTATAAAAGCTATGCTATCTTTTCATATTCTCAAACATTTAAACCATACGAAGATTGACAATGAGCGACTTGAACATAATATATACAACTATTTCCAGCTGTATATAGAACATGTAAGTTTCCATCTATGGATTTACTTATGCCTACTTTCAAGTCTATGCTTTATTGAGCTTTCAGCAGTTGATTGTCCGAAATTTTCAGAGAAAGACATTCATTCAAAACTGCGATCCATTATGACAAAAGTTTAAAAGTGTCAAACATTAACCTACTGCCCTGATTGCACAGAGTAACCAATGCAACATTGTTCATTCTTATCAGATTGTCATTTATGAATGCAACATGGTCATTCTATCTTACTGTATTTGTATTTTCAACCAACCTCCGATGGTTTCAATATTGTATTGAACTACTTGTTTGACCTAGTTTCAAGATAGTTCCCTTTGGCTTGATGGATCACAAATAAATAAGATCCAGCATGATCCAGTATATATAAGGGGACCACATGGGAATTCAGTTACAGACTCAAATGTGTCACAAACAATGATGCTTTTGGACTGTGACCTATTTAACCTTTGGTGGTGACCTTGGCAAACTCTTACATCAATTTTGTACTAACCCATTAGATTTTCTTTTTCAAATTGCACCTATTTGTATTGCCCCTAAAGTGGTCCTTACATGGTCAATATCTTTGCCAATAACATTGAAACAATTGTCAATATTGCCCCCAAATGATCAGGAAAATATCAAGGGATCAGTGCAAAACTATATTTGGTGCCTATATCTATATAGGCAACTACTATAGTTTTGCACTGATCCTTCAATACACTTAATTTAAAATACAATTGATCAATTGTTCTAGTCCGTTTGACTTCTATATGTACCAACCTTTTCATCAATTACATAAAATTGCGTTTGAATGAAGGATTTGTATGTAGTTAAATCTTAATTTCAGCTTTATACCATTCCAAAAAATATTTTTTGAAAATAAAATGATTTCAAAATAATGATTTTGTCTATCTAGTTAATGTTAATATTTTCGCATTTTCCGCTCTTAAACACGAGGGGTGATGGAGGCTGTTTAGTTGTAAGAAATTGTAAACATATATAGGAAAAACATGTGGTTTTATACTAAACATTTGACAGATGATATGTCCATTATTCCTTATTTGGAAATGCTAATTTGCATATCGACTGTCATGTCATTTAAAACTTAACTAGTAAGAGATTTTTACCGTTTTTACTCGCCTTCTCATCAGGTTTTCCTCGTGAAATTCCCAGCTACTTCGTTTAATAATGCTTTTTGATTGGTCTTAACATGTAAATATAGGGTTCATTTCAGAATAATTAAAAAACAATAATCAATTATCTGGTCAAACAGTTTCTGAAGAAAGAGAGAATATACACAGATTTGATATCCAACAGTAGCAACAATCTTCGACAAACTTAATTATATTGAAAAACTCGATTTTGTAGTAATACAATTCACTTCAAATCTTACTCTTTTGACTCGGCCCCTATGCAAATCAGTACTATTTTTGGTTATACAATTCGCTGTTCCGTTTAATACAGTCACAAGTCGGTATGAAAGGCTGGAAGTTAACATGTAGACAGACGGACAAAATCATTATCTTACATTCAAAAATTCTGAAAAACAAAATTCATCATGGTATTAGCTGGAAAATATGATATGTCATGAAAAATAAACGTTTCACAATAAATTTCTGAGATTTTCGGCAAAATGTTGGTCCATATAGAAGTCAAACGGACTATGATATTATGTAAATTGATAAATATATATTGATTCAGTATTATCTTCAATCAAATTGATCCAGTAAGAGCCCCTTTACTTTACAAAATGATATTTCATTCAGTGAATTATTATAATTGAGCTAGCATGTGACATTTCAAATAATTTGGCCCATAGACTCAGATCTGCCAGTGCATATGTACAGCCTTATCTAATTCTTGACTTCATGCTCAATACGTACCTACAGACTAATTGTCTATGTTCACCACAGCACAATATTTTCAATGCACTGTGGGACAGTTCTGGTTGCTCAATATCTGTCCATCAAACACACACTAAATTGTTGGAAATGTCACACACAGGCTCATATGTCAAAAATTCAGCATTCAAGGTGGATAAACCACCAAGTGTAAAACAATTCTACATATTTGTTCCTATTAAAAATCTAGATTATGCGTAATTATCAATACAAACACACAGTCAATAACAATTCATTTATAACAGAGTTGTCCCTTAACCTTTTATGTAACTTCCTGACATCTTCTCATTCAAACATACATTCAAAACCACTTAAAACAGTACTATACAAACTTCTTTCAACAAGAAAAAAAGATAAATTGCAATATCAAAAAGACAGATTGCAGTTTAAAATGTTCCATACATATGACAAAAGAGTCAACAAGATGCCATTCTGGAATTTTGTAAGATTGATTAAGCCTGGTAAATATAAGAATTCATCATAAATTGTGGATTTCTAGATACACCTGAGTAATTTAACTTGGTTGGTCCATAAAATACAACTCAATTTTATATCATTTTACTGTAGATATATACAATTTTGTAGATATTTGACAAAAACACATACATGTATATTTTGACTGATTAAGGTAGTAGAACTGTAATAGTTCTGCAACATTTTGGAACTCATGATCTTTCACAATGTAAACCAAGGATTCCTAATGAAATCTTTAGGAAACCTTGGTTAATGCTGTTTAAGTTCATTATTTCAGAAGTGTTGCAGAACCATTACGGTTACACTACCTCAAAACAGAAAAGTAAAAACTTGGTATCAAATTGATATCATGTAAGTTGTCGGGGTAACTTCTATGTTTTAAAAACACAATGTTTGTACAAAATCATCACAATTGTGCTTCATCGGGATTTCTTTTGACCAAATCACAGACACTTAAAGCAAACAATATTTATACAAAAATAAACAAAGTACTATAAATAAAAGATAAGAACAAGATCTCAACAATATTTTTCAGTTTTGATGTTGAGTGTTCATTGCAGTAAGAGAAAAAGTAAGCTTTTAAACTCATAAACTGATGACAAAGTTTAAACTTGTCAAATTCTAATAAATCACTTCAATTGGTCAGTGTAAAACTATTGTAAGTGCCTATATATTTATAGGCATTTACAATAGTTTGTCACAGATCATTCAATATTTAATAAGGATGATTTTATGTGTTAGTTCATTACTTTATAAATCAATAAATTTATAAGCACTCATAAGTTATGCCCTCACCCGTGGAATAATCTTGACTGAAATCTGATGTTACAAGAAAAATGCCATATTAATAAGTAATTTGTGATTTATAAAGTTGTCGAGACAAAAAATATCATCTTCTAGACCATCATGGGCCTGCCCTTTTACTGTAAAAAAAATCAAAATGGCTTCATGGGAACCAACAACAAAATTAGATATAATAATAAACAAGAGCACCTCAAGCTGGTACCAATTTTGGCTGCAAGAGCAGGATAGTAATTACTTTAAATCAAGGTTTAAAAAAGGTCACTTGATCTCCACAAATATATATGCAGTTTGATCTCTTTTGGAAATTATTCATAATTTGTCCTCATAATACATAGTATTTCATGTGATTATCCGAGTAACAAACATATGGCCAGGATTAAATTTTGTCATACGATTTTTTTTCTTTAGAATAGTCTCTTAAGATCAAACTGTTCACAAATCAACAACAAGAACAGAGTTTTGAGAAACATCCCTTTGTGTTCTTTTCTTGTGGCATTACTTGATTTTGAGTAAATGTCAGGAAAATTTGTTCCAGAGTAGTTTGATGTACAGAATAATCTTCTACGCTATATTTAGCTTTCGCCTCTTCCATCCTACCAAATATCTGTGCGAGTTTAGCGTTTTCATCTGGTATTTGGAAATGCACATATCCCTGATTGTCGTCAAAAACCTCGCTTTTTGGGAACGTGTTTTTGATAAATCCTTTCAGCTGTTCACTTGATGCCACATAGCCCTCGTTCAGTCCCATACGGCAGAACAGCGTGTATCCGTGACCAAACTTGTTCTTTAAATGTTGTGGACTTCCAAGACACACAAATTTACCATTCACCATGATGACAATCATCGTACAGAGAGCGTCACATTCCTCCATACTGAAATCATTAATTTGACCTTTCATGATACAATGTAATGCCTCTCAAAATTATCAAGCCCACAATTTTCTGCACAAATAAAACAGTTATTCCACCTTGCTCTAAATTAAAGGTACAGTCTGATTAACCTATATGTTCATTCTGTTCTTTTTTTTAAAATTTGAATATTTAGTATTCCAGATCTCATTTAAACACACTAAAGACACCAAGCAAAGGAAAATACTATGGTAGAAGAAGATATTTCTAAATATGAGTGAGTTTTATAAAAGAGATGAAGAGAGATTTTGTTTATTTCATTGAAGTATGAAACTAAAAACCTAATCACAATGTATGAATATGTGAAGCAGAATCATACATGAGGGTGATTAGGTTACTAGTTCCATACCTCTATGAAATGAACAAATATTATCTTCATATCTTATAATCTAATAACATGGAGCAACAAGATGTGTTTGTGAAACACGAATGCCCCCGGAACGGCATTTCTTTTCAAAGTTTGACCTTGACAGATGACCTTGACCTTGTCACATGACCTTGACTTTGGTACCAGCGGATGCGGATCATTGAGATCTATCATCATGCCAAACATTAGCTTTGTATCTTGAATAGGCTTGAAGATATTGGCAAGGTTAAGTTTTCGGACAGACAGACAGACAGACGGACGGACAGACAGACAGACAGACGGACGGACAGACAGACAGACAGACAGACAGACAGACGGACACGAGTAAAACAATATGCCCCCGATCTCTCGATACGGGGGCATAAAAATGAAAAAATTGTGAATTTAGAAACAGATTTCTTACGGGACCACTATTTGCAGAAGCTTAAAAAAAAGCTGCATATTGGGGCATAAAAACAATATTGATGGACATAACTTAATTTTAATTATATTTACCAGTGATGAAGCTTATAGCTATTACAACTTTCAAAATTCATAAATGTAAAACTTTGTTTTCTGGTAAGAATCATCAAGGTCCCCAACAATTTTTTTATTTATTTTAGAAATCGATAGTAGTTGGATAAACAAACTGCCTTATCAATGGTGAGAAGGGTGTGACTAATCAAAGATTATATGTTACATCCTTACCTATGTGATGTGAGTATAAGTGTCCGTCCACTTGCCCGTACTTCAGACAACACATTCCACAACTGTCTACGAGCCCCAGGGTCCATTCCAGTCGTAGGTTCATCCAGAAATATAAATGGTGGGTCCCCAATCAGGGCTATAGCAGTACTTAACTTCCTCTTATTACCTCCACTTTAATATATAACAACAGTTTACATGACACATGATGAATTAAACATATTAATGTTTGAATAAGTGTAAAATTTCCACATAGATATCCCCATTTTTAAGTGGAAGACAATCCTTTAGGTCTGGGGAGGGGATGTCCCAAAATACATATTGCATTTTATACAAAAGTAAATTGAGATCTGTTTGTAAAATGTAATGCCCCAAAAGTGCAAATTTTTTCTAACATTTGTTTGGCCTTGATTTTTTACTAGACATTTCAAGATGCTGATTGATGAGAGGAACTTATGCAAGATATGAGCATTGTAACTTGAAAAGTGTCTAATTTATGGCAAAATGCTTAGCTTTTAGATTAAATTTAGCAGACAGAAAGAGCAATTGATAGATTAACAGACAATAAGATGACCACCAGTAAAACAATACTCTTCCAATCTATCAATGCAATACCATAACAAGAGGACTATGATGGTCCAACATCGCTCATCTGAGTCTCTTTGACCCCTGGGACATCACAATAATTAAATAGGCATATGTCAACAAGGAGATAATGTCTACATAAGATCATTACCATGGAATATTTTCAGCCAAGAGCAAAAAGGATATGCCTTTTCGCTCTTTGATTCTGTGTAAAAAAGGGATGCACTCGGGTGGAGCCCAAATGTGACCCTAGGGTCTTGATATGAACAAACTGGGTAGAGGTCCACTAGACAATGCTATATACTAAATACGAAAGCTGTCTGCCATCTGGTTTCAGAGAAGAAGATTTTAAAGGGTTTTTGGCTCTTTGATTCGATGTAAAAAGGGTTGTGCCCAGGTGAGCCCAAATATGACCCCAGGGTCTTGATATGAAAAATTGGAAGAGGTTCAATTGATGATGCAGCATACCAAATATGAAAGCTGTCTGCCTTCTGGTTTTAGAGAAGACAATTTTTGAAGATTTTCCATTTTTACCCATCTTGCTCAGAAGAGCTAAAACTGATGCACCCAGTCAAAGCCCAAATGTGACCCCAGGGTCTTGATATGAACAAACTTGGTAGAGGCCCACTAGATGATGCTACATACCATATATGAAAGCTGTCTGCCATCTGGTTTCAGAGAAGAAGATTTTTAAAGATTTCTGCTTTTTGATTCTATGTAATGAGAGCTGCGCCCGATTGAAGCCCAAATATGACCCCAGGGTCTTGATATGAACAAACTTGGTAAAGGTCAACTAGATGATGCTACATACTATGCTACATACCAAATATGAAAGCTGTCTGCCTTCTTGTTACAGAGAAGAAGATTTTTGAAGATTTGTGGACGATGGACGATGGACATTGCATAATCACAATAGCTCACCTTGAGCACTTCTTGCTCAGGTGAGCTAAAAAGAAACACTAATGAGATTTTCTTTGAGACAAACTGATCTAAACCTTATTTAGAAGAGAAGTTCAAGCTTCCAAGGCTCCTTTAAAATTGTTTCTATTCTTAACTAGAGTAATATAAACATGACTAAAAGAATATCTTTTGGTAGATAGATATTCATAAGTAAAACTCAGTCAAGAAAGACGTATATATGCTCCACATGTATCACATCAAAAACATTTGAGCATGTGCGTGACATTTCCAACAAATTCAAATAAGTGCCAAGTAAAGACTCTGGCCAGCCTGTGCATCTGCACAGTCTGACCAGGGTCTCCACTTTGTGCTTTGTAGAAAGATAAGGTCCAAAAGTGTCTTTAGAAAGTCAGGCAAACTTCTAATTATACTTTGTGGAAGTCAAGGTCGGTTAATATTCCCCTTCACGCACATGTTAGAAATATCATGCACAAGCTCATTTTCTATGCAGTAAACAAGTTAAAGTTAAGAAAAAAAGAAGTTTTTTAGAAAATTGAAAGATCACCTGAACAAGCTACCTACATACCAAATGTCAGCAACTGAGCTTTAAACAAAAGTTATAGATTACACCTTGGTTTAATTGACCAGAATTTAACCTTTGTGGAAAAATGCTTAAATAACAATTACCGACATATTTTATCAATTAACAAAATATATAACATTCAAAACGTTTTTTTTATTTGTTCCTATGAAAGCATGTGCAAAGCAGAGTAGGAATAATCAGATAGCAGGGGTAAGAAATGGGTCAATAAAATCACGCTATAACATTCAGTTTGCTGTTTAAGATTAAGATAGACAAACAAATTGACATAACAAATGACTTTCAATGCAGTTTCTAACCTATAGAACCCAGTCTGTTTATCCACATGTTTTCTAAGCATCATAATATCAATGAGTTGGTTAACAACAGATTTAATCTGAGATTCCTCAATACCACGTAGACGGGCGTACATGTAGAGCGTTTCTCGTCCAGTCATTTGGTCAATCAAGGCATCAAATTGTGGACAATAACCAAGGTTCTGTTGAACCTGAAATGTACAATTTAATGTTATTCAACAGCTTGGATTTAAAATGATCCGTATTCAACATAACTTTTCAAGGGGTTTAACAGGAAAAGAAATACATAATTATACCACTAAATACACAACAATCTGAATCATGAAAATGTTTTGGTAATTTTGATTTCATTTTAATAAAGTTGTTGACTTTATGCTAATAAGTTGATTTTTATGTGGTACAAAATAAGATATATTTTCTGATATTGAAAAATACATATTAAAACTCAGACACAATGTTTTTTTCATGTACTTTGAACTTTATACTTATTTTTGTAATTACTTTTTCATATGAAAACTTTTATGATCATTTTTTAAAAGCATCTTATATTTAATTTACTGAAAAAGTGTAGCTTTGTATGTCTCACACATACAAACCATGTCGCAATAAGGGTAATAGATTTCTCAAATAATTTTCATTCAACCCATGGGCTTGATTATAACTAAGAATACATGCATACAATTCTGTGTCTAAATAGAAGAAATTTCTCCTAATGCAACAAAAATGACGTCAGAACTACAAACCTGTTTTATATCTCCCTTTACTGAGTGTCCATTCAGGTAGGCATTACCGGATGTGAGTGGTTCTGCACCAGTCAACATTTTGAAGGTACTTGTTTTACCGGCACCATTCTGTCCCAGCAGACCGAAACATTCGTTCTTTGGTACCCCAACACTGATACTCTTGACAGCATGGAACCCAGAACCGTACACTTTATCTACATTCTGACAGAAAACAACAACAAAGGTTTGTAAGAAAGTTATGTAATAGCCATTCAGGATACATTGCCTTAATAATTTATCTTAAGCTTGTAAATAATAATTAAACTGATCTCTGACCTTCTCCAACAGTCTCAAATATGCCTTAACAGATACACAGAAGGATTACAATCAGTCAAAAATCTTTATTTCTGTATTGTTATATCTACTTTTGAGTTCAACCCTATGACAAAGTTAGATCAGAGAATTATTTTTACAGTGAAATGTATTTGACAGTCCTATTGAACTAGCTATATCTTAATTTGGCAGTACCTTCAATATCATAGAATCAGTCACTGTAAGTCTATCTAATGTTGTGTCATTAATTCTCTTTGCCTCGTTAGCTACATCACTGTCCTCCGCCTGACGTAGATTAGTCATGGAACCAACAGCTGCAGGTTGTGACCTACACACGGCTGTGATGATACGTCTCACCAGTCCGAACTCAATCATCAGAACGATAGTGAAGTATACAACACCCTCCAGGAACATAAAGAGAACTTGTCGACCAATACCAGGTTTAGAGAACTCCAGCATGTTGTTGTAGTAGGTAAAGCAACCAAAATCTCCACAGTTATCTGAAAGTTGAAGATATTTAGTGTGAGAGTCATCTCTAACTTATATTATTCCATGTAAATTCACAATAGTAAACTTATTAGAAATGACACATGAAGGAATACAAGGACGAAGTACAATATCTTTATTTAGCAGCTACTTTCATTGTGGAATCATTTAAGTCCTTAAATGAATGCTTTTGTTCAATATATTTTTGCAACTGTCTCCCATCATTAGAAAGCAGTAATATTTTAACCTGTGTATGTAAATTCAACCAAGTTCTCAAATTATAGAAAAGGGGAGAGGACGGAGGACACTCATCTTTTGTCACAGACCACATATCACCTTTATCCTATATATTCTTTGGTGGTGATTGCTTTCTCTTCTCCTATACATTTCAAAATCCTAGATAAGCATTTGTCTTATAATTTCTCATGTTATATATGCTTAGGTGTGACATAAGAACAATTTCATGAGTATGTGTGTGATAAAAAGAAATTGACAGCCCGGACAAAACATAGATCATCAAATATATTCAAGGATTATGCACAGAGACTATAAATCATTGGCCATCTATTGAGACTGTTGGGAAGATTCAGATCCAACTGTGCAAATTGCACAGTCTGATCTGTGTCTAAACATTGCACACATGTGAAATCGATGAAAATGCCATGCATGAGCTGAATATATGTATACATACCTGGTCCACAACAGGGGTTTGAGTATGTCGTATTCTTCACGAGAGAGAGGACCTGACAAAAGGCCTGTACGTCGGGTTTATCACATGTATCCTTGTAGCCAGCGTTGGTATACATGTCCATGAGGGCTAGACCCAGGTTATAGTTAGGGAATAACACTATAAACAGCCACTCCAGGGCTTTACCAATATCCTCCGTCCCTAACTCTGGTATAGACAGTGTGTATGTGGCCAGTAGAAATACCAGGCCTACAAAAGAGAAAAAACAAATAAATATTTATTCAATGGTACAGATAAGAGGGGGTAACACCAGCCTACAATCTTTATTTCTCAAGTGGGTTCTATTAAATTTGTCTAAATGACAGTGTTTTGGCAAGTATTATTAAAATCTTGGAATTATCCTTTTAGTAAGACAACTACAATAATACGGGATGCAGTAGAAATAATGAAATTCTTTATAACAAAACAAGATGTATTCATATAACACCAATGTCCACGAAACAGTATTTTCTTTAAAAGTTTGACCTTGAAAATTGACCTTGATCTTGTCTCATGACTGTAAACTTCAAAGATAAAGATTGATGAGAGGAAGCTTTCTGCCAACAAGATTATTGTAACTTGAATAGTGCAGGGATTTAAGGGATGTAGGTTTAGTGAGTCAGAGACCCTTAAATAAGTAGATAGGACTCCTAAAACTATCTAATGTGAGTCCCTAGGATCCTCTTGGGACTAACTTCAGAAAAGAATTAAAGACTTTTTTAAACAGTATTCCATTCTTTACTGAAGCCGATCTCTTAGGTTCAAATCAATCCAATACATTGAGTAACTTAATCCAGGAAACAATTGATATTTTCTCAAAAACATGAGGATAGCTAAAATACAGGGACTCAAAAACCTTTAGAAAGGACCCCTGTGAACCTAAGTATTGAGTCCTTGGGAACCCATTTTGGTGATGTCATACTATTATCCTGATAATGTTAAATTATATGAAATGACTAGTTTACAAGTAATGTTTTGCAGACAGACAGATACACAGACACCAGTAAAACAATATGCTCCAGATCTATCAATGCTGGTGTAAAATAAAAATCTCTCTCTATTTATTTAGATTCCTAATGTCAGTTGTATGTTTCATTTTTAATAAAAAAAAATTCATGCCAGTCAGTATACAAATTCAAACATCAAACATTATTGGTTGAGTATATCCAAAGCTATCTAATGGTTATCCTTCACTGTTTGCTGATAATGATTTCATATAGTAAATAACAAACCTGAGAGTAAGTTGATCATTGAGACGGTCACCATACCAGTTGATGGTACAGAGAACAGATGATGTAATAAATACACAAATGGCAGGACCGACCATCCATACAGGAGGAATATCAGAAACACAATTCCTAGTCGATTATCCTCCGTGTACTCCGACGTCTGGAACGCTGCAAACAGGATCATCACTACAAACACAGGGATCAGATAGTTTAGAATGTCCCATAAAAACGTTGATAACCAGAATGCGAATGGTCCCACACCACTGACAACCTGTAGATGTTTTGATCCAACAGCCTTCTCTTTGATGAGGAATATAATGAAACTTGTAGACATGAAGGCCATTCCAAACAGGATACTTATAGCAATTGTAAATCCAGTCCCGTTTGTGGAGAAGAAAAGTCGTCGAGCATTGTCCCCCAGTTTTTTTGGTAGTGGATGGTTAGTTGCTGTTAGCCTGTAACTGCTGTTTGTGAAATCTTTGAGAATACTGCTCATGGAGTACTGTAAGGCTATTCCTGTTGCGTGGAATGGTTGACCATTAAAATGTGCTGTAGCCAGGATGTTAGAACTGCCGTCAACAAGGAAATCTCCTGCTACAATGAACCTCCTGTAAATACATAAAGTTCATGTTTGATACAAAATAATGACAGACAATTTTAACACAGATTTTTTTTAAAACAAATGTCATTTTAGGGACATTTCCACCAGCCTGGATAGAGTTTTCTGCAATCAGAAGAAAGCAGACACTTTAGGCTAAGATCAGACTGCATTTCCATGCAGGTTGATCTTAGTCTATAGTGTCTGTCAAAGCTTAGTGTACAGCAAGAATATGACCTACACAGCAGGAAATGGGCTAAGTTTTCTTCAAAGATTATAACCTTAGTTCTATTTACAAAACTCACAAAACTATAAATGGATTTAAAATTGGCCCTTTGAAGAAGAGGGGATATATTGCTTTGCACTAGGTTGGTAGGGCTGTTTGTTCGCAGACTATTTTTTTTGTCCAGAGCATATCTCAAAAAGTATGCAAGCTAGAATCATAATACTTCAAAGAAGTACAGTGCACAGCAACCACAACTCTTCTCATTATATTCTTCTAGTTATTGCACTTTGCTGATTGACAAAGACAGAGGATAGGCCATTGACCTACTTTTATGAGGGGCATAAATGTTTTACAAAAATCTTTTTTTTATAGAGTCTTACTTATGTTTGTTTATCTTACTCATAAGCATGTTTAAAGGCTTTTCAAAAATTGATTTTACATTTCCTAATTGATTTTAAGAGTGACCCACCTGTTAAATGTAGAAATACCGACATCATTAGCCTTAAACTTGAAGTAATTATCCATCTCCATATATGTGGTCCGATCAACAAGTTCCGTTGAACCAAATTCAGATTTGTAACCATCTGCCATACTGGCTGTAAGGGCAGACTTGTTTCCAACTTTTCCGTCGCTGTACGCCGTCGTGTAATCACTGAAGTGACTCATATCTAGGGCATATGCTGGTTCATCTCCCACTGATGGAATTGTTTCCGCAATCGACAAAGCTAGAGCCGTGAAAACTACAGGTAGAATAAGCTGAGCTGCAGCAACAGAAAGATTTCTACGAGCCTGGATGAATTTTTTGACAAACATGGCATAAAATTGCTGTATAGAGTAGGAGAATCCAGTATTCTTGGCATATCCCTCATTGTAAGCTGAAATAAAAATATCAAAGGACTGAAAGTTTTGAAAGTTTCAGTAACTCCAAAATCAATCATTTTAATTCAAGATGTAACTTTTTCAGTGTTTTTGAAATCAGACTTATTTCTTGATTCCAAGAAAATAGGACTTTTATACAATCTTACCTTAATCACTTGTGTAGAGAAAAGTTAAATTGGAGAATAAATGGACAAGCATATATAATTGACCCCTTGAAGTGGATTTAAATTGTGTGAGTTCAAACTACAAACCATCCTTATGTAAAACAGTATGGGACCTTCAATTATGATTCTTACTATAGAGCAGTCTTTATATATATATATCTTTTTTTTATCATATAGCAAACACTTGTGATTATTTGGTTGACACCAATCCAAAATTTTAGATGAGTCACATAGAATTGCATGTGTCTACAACACTCAACTGTCCCTCTTAATGACAGTAAGGATGGAAAATTTTTAAAGGTTCTTCAATACTTTCCGCTGGATTATTGACACTTGTTCGTAGACTATTTAGTATAGCTAAAAAATTTCAGTAAAATTTCTGCATGAAATTACTGAATGATTAATCCCTGCTTACGTTCATTTCACTACACATGTATTTCACATCCTTTAAGCCAGAGTGATTGTACTCATGACATTTTAGCTTGGCAAGGCAATCACATGCAAAATGACACGCTGATTAATAAAGTTTTCATTTCTTGGACAACAAAAGCTTTATTTTCATTTTTGGCCTTGTCGCTTATGAAAATGTAACTTACAATTTTTTAACTAAATGAAAGAATAAACAATCTTAAACTGAAACAAACAATAATTCAAGGGGTCAGAGGAAAACTATTGTAAGTGCCAAAATATTTATAGGCCCTTACAATAGTATTGCTCTGACCCCATTGCCCTTGCTATAGTAGTAGTTGTATTGGAAGGCATTGGAAACATTATAAAACACAAAGTTATAGTTTATTTTTGTACTTACAAATAAAGTTGCCATGGTTCACTGTATCCATAGGAACATTGACGGTCTCCAGGGAGGCTGCATATCCATTGTTCACAGCACCGGATTTAACTGGCTCTGGACTGATAGGTGGCAGTTTAGGTTTGGGGTTCATATTGCTGACTTCAGGGGAGGGTGGAACGCCATTTTTCTCCCCAAATGCAATTTTGGGTAACTGTGTTGTACCCTGACTACCGTAATTAGGGTTTTGGAAACTGGCCTGGGAGGCTTGAGGGTCGTCATCATTATCGTCATCACCTGAACCTTCTCCAACCCTGTTGTTAAACATCAAATAAATCAATGGCTCAGCGCGAAACTGATGTAACTGCCTATAAATATATAGGCAGTTACAACTGTTTCTAAACTAAGCCTTCAAAATATTGATGGCTAAGTGCAAAATACTGCTATAAACATATCAGCATATCACAACTGTTTCGTGCTAAGAAATCAATATGTGAACCTTCAAATGAGAACAGACTAGCTCTAAAGATGAAAATGACCGTATTCATCCTTACGAACACATCTAACTTTGTCATATGTCATTTACTCAATCCCCATCCCTTCAAACAATTATAAGATTGTTAAAATAAATTTCTTACTATCATATTTTTAATTTTGTAGATCAAAGGTTAAAAATTTTCTGATTGGTCAGAATAATTTATTTGATCTCCGAGTACAAAATTTTGGCAAGTGGCTATTCAAAGCTATTGAACACAAAAAGGATTTGTAAGTGATCCATCTCAAAGTGGAAAAAACTGTATGTTCTCCTTGTGTCTGATGATATTTGGAAGTGAACGAATAAAAGATCTCTTATTGAGATAAATATTTTAATATCAATATTATATTTATACACAAGCTTTCAGCGGCACAGCCACCTTCATCAGGTGAATCCTGTGAATTCATAGGATCTACCTGACGAAGGCGGCTGTGCCTCTGAAAGCTAGTGTATAAATATAATATAAGAAAAGAAGATAGTATTTTTTTTCTTAATTCATGGTGACATAACACTTAAAACCTAATCATGCTTCACATATCTAAACAGTAGGATTATACTATTGAGTTTCATACTTCCATGTATTCAAAAAGCATTTTTTGGAAAACAAACTGATTTATATTATCTTCAAAAACCTTGGGTCTCCAAACTTACTTCAAAAAGACTTCTTCCATTGTTGTTGCCGATGTCCCGAAACTTGTAATACCAAGATCATTCATTCTGGACTCAATTTCGGTAAATAAACTCTCAAACTTTGGAACATCTTCAAACGGTAGTAGGTAAGATATTTCTGCACTAATCTCACTTTCTACGATGGCTGTGGGGATTGTGTTACGTACCACCCTTGTAAGGTTGTCCACATTACAAGATTTTGACTTGACACAAACCATATGGTAACCAGCACCTGTATAATGATAATTGGTTAAGAGTTTTTAAAACACAAGACAAAGTTGTTATTAATAAGGATTTTCAAACACTAAGTCCTCTGTTCATATGAATTAGCAATAAACAACCACATGAATTAGCAATAAACACAATATCCAGACTTAATGCGAAAAAGGCCAGATGATGAATGTTCTTAAAATTTTCTTTCAAAATCCTCTACAAGAAGAAGTTCTTCATTCAAGGTACAACTGACAATTATCAAACTAATGACAAAACTTGGTTAGAATTATTTTGTTGCATGAATTTGGTAAGGATATACCAAGAAAAAACATTTTATCTTGATTTAATATTGTACAACATTAAAGCAGTTGAGCTACAAATTGAGTCAGTATCAATGTTTTGATATAAGAAATATTTAAACATTGCTTATTAAAAGAAAGGTTTCATCAAGGAATATTTTGGTATTTCTCTCTCTTATCAAGGTTGTCATAACCTACCATAAAGTTTCTTCAAGAACATGGATGTTCCACAACATTTGACAACTCCGTCAGCCATGATTGCGATCCTGTCTCCCAGTACATCAGCTTCATCCATAAAGTGGGTGGTCAAGATGATTGTGCGACCTGATCTACACTTCTGTAAAATATCCCAGGTTTGTCTTCTAGCTGCTGGGTCCATACCAGACGTAGGTTCATCAAGTATCACAATCTGGTAGTATAAAGTAAGATATCATTTGAGCCTGTGAGTGACATTTCCAACAATTTGACATGTGTGTGAGATGCAGACATTGAGTAGCCTAGACAGCTACACAGTGAAAAGATAAGATTGTGTGTCTGTTTAAAGATATAGAGGATAATCTTTTGTTTCAGTGTAAGATCGATTTATATTTCATTGAGTGAACAACAAAAGCTATATTTTCACGAGAGGCAGAGCCACAAGTGAAAATATAGCTTTTGTTTTTCACGAAATGAAATATTTATCAATCTTACACAAAAAACAAACGATTATTCTATTTTGCAAAAATGAGACAAAATGTGACATTTCTAGGACTTATTTCGTAAAGCGCGTCATTTTGTGCGTGATTGCTATGCAACGTTCATTGTGAAGTAACTTATTTCGCCCCCGAATAGATGACGTCAGATAGGATGAAATGCACAAAAGCAGGGTATAAGTTTTTGATAATTTCACTGCTTTTGCGGTGAGATTATCAAGTGATAATCTACCATTATTTCTCCATAAACCACCAAAAAGTATTAAAGAAAATTTGATACATTACCCTCCATATCGCGGAAAGTGAAGACTCTGGACAGACTGTGCAGATACACAGGCTGGTCAGAGTCTTTGCTTGGTGCACATTTGATCTTGATGGAAATGTCACCCATTTGTTCATTTTATTTGTTTTTTAAGCCTATTATCACAAGATTCAAAATTTTGCACATATTAAAATGAAATTGACAGAATTTATGAATGGAAAAGAAATAAACCCCAAACAAAATTGATATAAGTTTGACCTTGCTTTGTGACCTTGTCAGATGGTATTTTCCTTTAATAAAATATGATTTTTCATGGCAAAAGTTGGCGTTGTAGTTATAAGAAAATCTTTTTATGTAGGAAAATCAGTGATTGGATATAAAAACTTCCTTCATTCCAGAAAATTTGAATTGAACACTGGAATTTTTGAAATACAGCTGATGGACGAAATAAGACATCTCATAATCTGTCCACAAGTGTATAAAGATGTTTTGGTTTTGGAGATAATGTGCTGAAATAACTGGAAACTTTCCTCACATAAATAGCTAATGCCTTATAGGCAGTTGACCAAATTAGGGCTGACAATCCTTTTCCCTGAATGGGTCACAAATGTCTATAGGCTCAGTTTGTTTCTGTAATTTTGCATTTGAATTCCAATTTTGTATCCATACTGACATCAATAAGATACCTTAGATCCTGCAATGAGAGCAATTCCTACAGACAGCTTGCGTTTCTGACCTCCAGATAGTGTGTGTGACTGTGCTCTACGTTTACCCTGTAGTCCAAGGATATCTATCATCTTGTTGACCTCAGATTTCACATCTTTTCTGGGTAATCCCTTCAGCTTTAATTATATAGTAATGCTTTCCATGTGATTATCAATATATATTGATAGATTATTACTTGATAATTTCACCACCAATCCAGTGAAACAATGAAAAGATTGTACATTATATAGTTACACACAAGTGAAGGACTCGTTTTTAACCTGTTCTAAGGATAATTTAGATTTTCATGATAAGAAAAAAATCTATTGGGATGAATTAGGACTTTGATGTTTATCATAAGTGTTAGTATTCTTTTATATACTGTCACCAAGCAAATTTCTTCTGTCAAATATTTCTATATATTCCCAATTAAAATTAACCAATAACTTTGGTTTATTTGAAAATATAAGGACACTTTCTGAAAGATGTCCGCATTTTTGCATGAAAACCCTATCATGATGAGCTACTTCTCTTGTAAAACATTCAAACTCCTTCCACCATTCAATTCATCAGGATGAGGGTTTAAACTGGTATTACCCTTCTTATTCAAGACCTCTAGATACCTACCTGGGCAAAAAATTCTAAATGTTCTTCAACTGTCAGCAAGTCAAACAGGATGTTGTGCTGTGGACAGAGTCCAAGTTTCTGCCTTACACTAGCGATATCAGTTCGAATGTCATAACCGTTGATGACAGCTGTACCCCCAGACGGCTTCAGGAAACCTGAAATAAGAGTACATATATCACAGTCCCAATGTAGACCGCAACAGGAAAATCTAACATTAAGGTAGTGGACCCATAATAGTTTTGCAACATCTCAGAAGTAATGAACTTAAACAGTGTTAACCAAGGTTTCCTAATGATTTTCATTAGGAAACCTCGGTCAACAGTGTGAAAGATCATGTGTTGCAAAATGTTGCAGAACTATTATGGGTAAACTACTTTAAGACCGTTTTTCTGTCATGCAGCAAAATATCACCTAACCTGACAATGTTGGCAAAACCTGATCACTGACACAATTTTGTGAAAATATCATTAAAATCTATCAACCAATGTAGGAGGACTTGTTTTCACAAGATATGGTTGTACATACGTACATACATACATATGTACGTACATACATACATGCATGCATGCATGCATGCATGCATGCATGCATACATGCATACATACATACATACATACATACATACATACATACATACATACATACATACATACATACATACATACATACATACATACATACATACATACATACATACATACATACATACATACATACATACATACATACATACATACATACATACATACATACATACATACATACATACATACATACATACAAACACAAGGTTCAACTTTGTTTCTTTATAAAAGAGTTGCAGATTGTTAATACCCAAATGGCAATAAATGCATGGTATTTACTTTGGTATTGTCTCTGTAAAATAAAAGGTAATACCACATGGATGGTTCAAAAGCTTATTAGGCTTCTGGTACTTTAATTTTGCCACTGTTTAATTTTGACAATTTTAAATAACACTTATCTTCTTATATGCATTAGGTTTTCCTATAAATACTTACAGTCTAAGTCAGATTTACTAAGGAATTACATTTAAAACAATTTGATTGCATAACAAGAGCTTCACAGAGCCGCACTTATACGCCCAAAACAGTGATTTTCTTTCAATTCAAGGGTAGATAATTCAACATTTATCATGAATGACTGGAGTGATTTGAATTTCAAAGGTCTTATGCATAACTAGACACCATAGGGAGTACTTGTGCCAAGTTTCAGCTCATTCCCAAAGATAGTTTAGGAGGAGTTTCACACACAAAAAATTGCCAACGAATGGACAGACAGACAGAGGGACAAACAGACCGACAGATGGACAGACAACCGAGGCCATTACAACATTTGACCCTTCCGGTGTATAAAAATGTCTGGTCAAGTAAGATTGATGTGTACCTGTCAACATTGAGATTGTTGTTGTTTTGCCGGCTCCATTATGACCCAGTAATGCTGTTATCTGACCTTCAAACATGTTCAGAGTGGTGTCCCTTACTGCTATCTTCTCACTGAATTTCTGTAAATATTAGATGTACAAACTTGTGCTTATAACTGAATAATTTAATTCGAGTTGACCCATTGGATTTCAAACATTCTAATTGGCTGAAAAATTGTTTTTATTTCTCACTGAAACAAATTTTGATAACACAGTTATTTTGTAAGCTTCAAACAAAAAGTGGTCCCATAAGAAAACTGTTGATACATCTTTACATTTTTTTCTTAGTGCTATTAAATTATAAGATATGAAGAGACAATTTGTTAATTTTATGGAGATATGAAGCTAAAAACCTTATCACACTCGTGCATAAATCTGCTTTGCATATTCATACAGTGTGATTAGGTTTTTAGTTTAATACCTCAATGAAATCGACAAATAATCTTTTCATCTCTTTCAAACATTCTGTGAATGCAAAATAATAAAGCAGTGGTGGTAACCACAAGTCAAAGAATCGATGCAAAGCTATTGTGAGTGCCTATAACAGTAATGGCAAAATTTATCTGACCACCTAACATTGTCAGACAATTTTATGTCTGGTCAGACAAACAAATCAAATTCATCTGACCAGCCCTGCATTCAGGATCACAAATAGGTGTAAACAGTTTTACAATTAAACTCCCCTTGCATGTGCACTTGTATGCAAAGCGGGATATAATTGGAAAACTGTTTGGATTGTTTTGTGATCCTACAGGCAAGGCAGATGTCCAGCTGAAAATTCATGGTGAAATTCAAATCAGCAAGATATCAAATAGTTAATTTCAAATTTACCATATCTATTGTTATTTTATTGTGTTTATGTAAAGCTGAAATGAATAATTTAATTGCTTTTTCTTTTTCTTTTATTTTCTGAATTACTCAAGAATGTAATTTTAACTACAAGTATTAAGATTAAGTATCACTCAATTTCTGATCAGATAAATCACAGTGATTTGGTCAGACAACATTTTTCTTCTTGTCTGACCAAATATCAGAGAGGACCTCTTTTAATGTGCATGTTTAAACAGCCTATAAGTATGCAAGTTTTTGGACAGACAGACAGAGACAAATGGACAGAGGTCAAACAATCTGCACCCCCTCCCCCATGTATTGTTATAGGAGCATAAAAAATAAACTCTGAAATTTGCCGAATGATATCTAACAGCTAATTACCACCAATATTTATAAAGTTTCCATGTCCTTGATCAAATACTGCTTTTGAGTAAGAACATAACACTTTAAGAATCTTGTGTATTTTCTTACAAATCTTGTTCTTAAAAACCGAAAGTTGAATGTTATACTTATGTACTCAAAAAAAATCAAACATCAGAAAGAGAGCACAATATAGAAAGAAAGAAAAACAGAAAGACACACAATTAAAATTAATGAATCTAAAATATGTGCTTATAAACAAGATAACACAGAAGAGAAGACAAAATATCTAAGAGATCCATTCCTCATACCTAACTGTAGAAACATGTAAATATGACATAGTAAAGACCATAATAATGTTAAAGGTAAGGGCAGTGTAATGCTTAATTTTGCAATCAATTAACTTCATAACCTTCTGAAATAATGGAAATAAAAGACATAATAAAAATGTCATATTGACACTTGAAAATGTAATATTCAGTCAACCTGTGTTACAATGTCTTCAGAAAGCGCTGAAATCAGCCAATCCAAAAGTTTTGCATTATGCATTTTCTACCATAATTTTTCTGTTAAACACAATATTGTGGGTACCTGTTTTATTTATCTTGGCAATACAATTCAAATGAGTATCTACAACACAAGGTTTGATAAAAAATATCATTAAAATTGCTGGCTCAGCACAAAACAGTTGTAACTCCCTATATGTTTATAGGGAGTTAAAACCATTTTGCACTGAGCCACCAAAATGTGAACTTTAAAATCAAAATCACTGCACCTATCTCAGATTCTAAATAAGCAAAGAAATAAGAGTGCATGATACAATCACTTTATACGCTGCCACAAAAAATGTTTATGTCAAGATCACTTTTTTCTGTGATGCAGCATAACATACACAATCTATGTTTTGTGAAAATTGAAGTAACCAAGAAAATTTGGTGCACAAAATGGGTTCAAAATCAATGGACAAACTAACAAACGGAGAAGAAGGGTGTAAATATATATCTTCATTTATCTCTGCATTCAAAACAAGGAAAACAAAACAAAATATAGACCTAAAATCATACCATTTACATAATAATATATCCAAATGAGAAAAAAGATTAAAAGAAATACATTCAAACCCATCATCTGATCATCAACATCGCAATTTTTTCTTCTAAACAATTTGTAAAACAAAATGATCAATTACAAAATTTTGTTTTCAAATAAGTAAAAAAATGTTATGTTACCCATCATTTGAAAAGGCAATTTCTTGTGAGCTATTGTTCTTTTTCTGTTGTCATGAATCATACATCTTTTTTCCTCAACGACGATTCAACAGACACAGAGAGTGTATTCATTTTGAAATATTCCTCAGAAGACAAGAAAAATGCAATAACTACAGCTTCAAGAAAGCTGCAATTATAACATTTTGCTCATCAACTGATACTTTGATATCCAGAATTTTCAATTTTTAAAACACTTTTTGGCCAAAATTAAAAGGAGGGTCCGCATATGTGAATGTTTTATCAAATGGAAACATAGAGCTTTTAACCCACGTTTATATCTATGATTATTAATAAAGTGATTTTGATATTCAGATATCTGGGTTTTTCTTTAAAACCAAAGATATTCACGCTCTAGATGAGAGGGTTTGCAGGTTAATATAAGTTGAGTTTTTTTTTCTTGAACAAAACCATATGTTGTAGGTACTCATTGAAATAATCTTCTCAAGATATTTCCAATGTGTACACACAACATAGGGCTTTAAGCCTGAACGATAAAATTTAAAAGATTTAAATGACGTCACTCCCCTCCCTCCAGAGTTCTACAAGAAGTAAATCATAAGACATGAATGCACCACAAAGTGCTGAATCTCCTTACACATTGTCCAACACAGCCTGACAGACCTGTAGAAAAACTCTACAACAAAACATACACATCAATGTTAGCTAACATAGTGTTACGATTTAAAAACACCTAGTTGGAAGCTCAGTTGCAAAACCAGTCAAATCTGGGAACATATGCAAAACATCCAGGTAGGTATTACTAGGTGATAGTGATGGGCAGATTCATCATTATCATTGATAATCAGTTGGTTTGGGCTTCTATTTATGATAATCAATTGAGAAATTTCATAATAAATTAATCAGTTCCTAACACATAAATGAAAGCCATTATATATTGTTTTCGAAACTGATTTCAGTTTGCTGGCTAAGCGTGAAAACAGTTGTAACTGCCTATATATTCATAAGCAGTTACAACTGTTTCATGCTGAGCCATGAAGTTGGTTGAAATCTGCAGAAAGAGTCTTTAGGGAATGAGTTTTAACTTAGCTTTCACGTATTATTCTTCAAAAGATGATACTGGGAGTGCTGTATTAATTTCTAAGAAAACAACTGTACAACCAATCATTAGATGATTTACTTTTCGAACTTAAAAACAATTATCAATGGTAATTTGAAACCTGAACACTACTAAGTGATATTATAACACTGCTGAATTTAACAGACTTTTAGATCATAAAAAAGTTTGACTATACATGTATTATAAAAGGAATATTAAGTTAGAATAGTTTT
Source organism: Fragum whitleyi (assembly GCA_948146395.1). NCBI lineage: Eukaryota > Metazoa > Mollusca > Bivalvia > Cardiida > Cardiidae > Fragum > Fragum whitleyi. Next base: position 68,752,947 of record OX411550.1, read on the forward strand.
ACTGAACATAGTATTAGCAAGTACAAAAAGAATAAATGGTCAATAATGATTTATAAGAGAATTTTACAATCTATAATCTTTCATTAAGTAAATTAGGAACGTTTTCTGTGCATAATTTTTAATACAGGTATAATAAGGTAAATTACATGGCAGTATTTTAAATCATGTATATGCCAGCATTATCTGGTACAGATTAAACAAGATGTGTTTGTGAAACATGAATGCCCCCGGAAGAGCATTTTTTTTTTCAAAGTTTGACCTTGACAGATGACCTTGACCTTGTCACATGACCTTGACTTTGGTACCAGCAGATGCGGACCATTGAGATCTATCATCATGCAAAATATGAGCCTTGTATGTCAAATACTTTTGGAGAAAAGGCAAAGGTTAAGTTTTCGGACAGACGGACTGACAGACAGATGGACAGACAGACGGACATGAGTAAAACAATATGCCCCCATCTCTCGATATGGGGGCATAAAAATATTCACTTAATAAAAGCAGGGATAAATAGTTCAAAAGTCAAGAAATATTTACCTTTCTAAGATGTCTGATGCTGATGCCGACAGATGTTCCAGGTGGATCTCTCTCAAAGTACTCAGGGTCGGTTGACGAGATGTCTCCATTCTCATAGTCCTTGTCACTGACCTTTGACCCACACCAGTAAGATGGCTGAAAATATAAAATGTATATGTGTATTTCAGAAAATATATAGAGGTCCTTAAAGTTCCTTCCATCTTACTTACAAAGAAAGCCCTGTTTCAGTTGATTGAAATTACCTTGAGTAGAATTTTATAATGTCTTTTCTCTAATCTAAGGTAAATTTCTGTTTAAGAAACAATTAAATAAGAAAAGTGTAAAATTAGAAATATATGTAGCTGAATACCCAGGATATACAGCCAATCACCAAACCAACTTCGGTAAAAGGGCATCTAAGGCTTGATTAGATGTCCCACGGCAAATTCTCACGAGTCAGATACAAGATTTTAAATTGACTGTGAATGTTTTTATTTATTAACCTGTTGAATAATTGAAGTAAAAGCAACCTACAACTATCTTGTCCTATAACTATTTTCTATCAAAATTAATATGTTTGTAAAATATATGACAGAAAAAAACAACTTATGAAATATGTGTACATACTAATTACAGGGAGAAGACTACTGCCAATAATGCAAATACAACAAACAAGCAGATACCCATTTTTCATTAAGCCTTGTCATGCTTACCCGGGATATTCCTTCTTTGGCAGCAGGTATAGACAAAGATCAGCTTGCACATATGTACAGACTGATCTTAGTCTTTACCACCTGATTTTCCTTTGTAGATCAAAAAGGATAGTTATTCATGATTTTAAATAAATACTGACTCATAATTTCAGAATTCAGTACTTTCAGCACTTTGAATGTAATTTTATGTACAGTTTTTATTTATAGTGACAAAGGTTAATTTACCATCACATGACATCATTAAATCATTTGAAGACTTTTTCTTATGACAAAATTCTTAACTAGAAAGCCATGAATGGCTTGAGTCGCACCACAGGCTTGAAATTGTTGTAATAGCAAATCTAAGTTTTGCCTAGATTTTTAGATATTTTGGGTTCTACTGATGTTGAAATGATTTTCAAAGTTTCCACTTTAAACATAAAGAGAAATGACCTCCAGCCATTTAAGACATATTTTTCATCAAAGGACAATAATTTTTGGCTGCATGGTAATGGGTCACCCAAGGATCATACCAATGAAGTTCGATTGATATCCATCAGTTACATTCTGAGATAATGATTTTAAAAGTTTACACAATATAACATATACAGAAATGACCTCAGCCAATAAAATACATATTTTTCATCAGATCACAATAATTTTTGGTAGACTGATAAAGGGTCATCCAAGGATCGTTCCAGTGAAATTTGGTTGATATCTATAATTTACATTCTGAGAAAATGATTTTCAAAGTTTCCACTATATAACATATAGAGAAATGACCTCCGCCCATAAAAGTACATATTTTTTATCAGATAACAATAATTTTTGGTAGACTGATGAAGGGTCATTCAAGGATCATTCATGTAAAATTTAATTAGTATCCATCTATTAGAATCTGAGAAAACTCACTTTTTACCATTTTTAGAATTCAGCCATGCCCATTAAATCCATGTTTTTCATTGGATCAAAATTTCTTGAACAACTTTGAAAATGGGTCAACAAAGGATCACTCCTGTGAATTTTGGTTGAATTTCATCCAGTAGTTTCTGAGGAGAAGATTTTTAAAGAAAAAGTTGACGACCGGATGGGCGCACGACGGACACAACGCCATGACAATAGCCCCAGTGGCTTTTAGCCAGTAGATCTAAAAACAAGATGTAGTTGTTAAACATAAATGCTCCCAAAACAATTTTTCTTTTAAACCTGTGACATTTACAGATTATCTTGACATTGTCACATGAATTGGACCTTAAAATCTGAAGATGTGTTTCAATGAGGGCATCGTCCATGAATATTGTATCCTTAATAGGATCAAAGTAATAGAAAATATTTATTTTTGGGGTTATGTTTGGTAGATGTTTGACCTTGATATTATTATTTATAACGGTTTCTTGCCAGGGTATTTGACAAATTATCTCTAGCTGCAAAAATTATGTCACCCAAGCTGTAGGCAAGGTTGACATCATTTTAACTGCCGGGAATAAATCGTCATATAAACAGGCAAGAATCTGTATTATACTTCAAAGTTTACAACTAAATATTTCTCTTTTGCCAATTCTTTTAAAACTGTTTGGTTTTTACCAAATTCTTTGAAACTACCAATACCCACTGTAATGTGCCCCAAATGAAAAAAATTGTAGTGACGTAGGTAGTAGTAATGTCACACTACTAAATCCTGTGATGTTATGATATATGAAAGCGGTTCTTTGCTTAACCTGTGAGAAAGTTAGCACTTTCAATGGATAGATTGGTGAAATTGAAAGGTATTTATTAGAACTTATATCATCTTTTATTTGTAAAAGAATCATGGCTGCCATTACCGGCTCGAATTTTTGTACATGTTCCCCACAAGGCGCTATAAGGAAATAATAGAAGTTTTTTCTGAGTAGCCATAGATATCAATGTTTGTCAGGTCAGTATTAGCCAATAAAAATGCTAGTACTTTCTTTGCAGTAAAATAAATGACCATGATCTTGTAAGATGACTTCAACCTTTACATCTGCAGATTGATGCATATTTATGAGATCTATCATCATGCTACATTAGACAAAACAAAGTATAGTGCATAGGTTTGATTTATTACAAAAGTTAATCTGTTTTGGTTATAGATTGAGGATGTTTGACTCTGTCAGATGACCTGGCCATTACCTGATGACCTTTTCCTCTGTATCTACAGATGCATCATATTGACTTCTTATTAAGTGAAACATATTTCCTCCCATGATAACATCTAGCCTTATTAAATCTATTCAACACACTAGGGCAAACTCATGTTATGGGTAACCACAGCAACTTTGCAGTTATTTCAAATCAAAAAGACTCTATTTATATTCAGAAACACATATTATATTCAATATTCAGTCTTCAAATGCCCTCTTAAGAGAAGGAATTTTTTAACAAATATTTTTCCCTGAATCTGAAAAACTATAGGGCTTGCATTGAGTTAAAAGATACTCAAGAGTACAACTCAAGAAAGAAATGGATAATAAATGTACTAGAAAATACAAGAGGAAAAAGAACCAAGAAATTAAACTATATTATACATAAAGTAATTAATTAGATATGTCTATCAGAATTTGTATTGTTCAATCTTACTATGGTAGGGCTAATAAAGCCTTAGTAATATTTCATGGCATCAAGAGATAAAACAGATCCATCAAGTACAATGACAAATGAGCCTGTGCTTGACATTTCCAACAATTTCATGTGTGTATGATGGAAAGTTGTCAAGTAGCCGAGATACTAACGCAGTGCACTGAAATTAATTATTGGTTGTGAATAGCGATTTAGGGTCTGTAGCCATTTATTGAGCGCATAGTTAACACTCTGATCAGACTGTGCAGCCGCACAGACTGATCTGAGTCTCAACGTTGAGCACATCTGAAATTGTTGGAAATGTCACGTACAGGTTCAAATCTATTCACTTCTTCCATCATAAGTTTTGATAAACAGAAATTTCCAACTCAGATTGCAAATACAACAGGTAAAACAAGCAATGCTCTTAAAGGCCTGATTTGTTCCATATGAATGAATGTATCGATTATCATTGAAGGGAAATAAAGATTTTTAAATAAGGAAAGTAACTCATATGCAAAACAATTGCAATCCTTATTTCAGAAAAATTTGGAACATACTGTTAATTTCTTTTTACATACAAGGGAAGTACCATAAAAGCTCTAATAGAACCCTAGAGTACTATTAGAATCATTAAATTTCTAAGAGGAGGGGATTAGAGACTACAGAAGTTATGACGCGAGAAATTGGCAAAAAACACCATTTTCTGGAATGTAACTGTGAAGATGAGATCAAAACCAAAGGGGATTCATGAATAAATCTAATTTACCATAGTGTAGGGGTGAGGTTTACAAGCCATTTAAATAATCCAGGGTAAAGTACACCCAGAAAACCGAAGAAAACTCTATGGAAAAATTATTTAAAGCATTGAATGGATTAACACAAAACCTTACAATTTGGGGTCGAAAAGGTATATTGACTCATTATTGAAATTATCTTGGTACATATCTGGTAGAGGTTGGGGTAGTATTAGAGGCTTCAAGTTTTCCTAATATCTCGCAAAAAATGGTCAATTTTGATGTAGTAATAGGGGAGTGGGGATCTATAAGAATTTTTAAGATAATTGATTTTCAACCAAGTTTCACTCATTCCAGTAGCATACATCTTGCTTTCCTACAAAATGTAATTTACATTCACCTATTACACTATTTGCCTGATGTAACCTCATAAAAGGATATCCATGGGTCATAACATTTGGAGGAAGCCTAATAAATATTTTACCAGAAGATTTTCATTGATAAAAATCTTGAGCCAACAGCTATTCAGCTGGCTCTTCCAGACATTTGTATGAGACCAAATTTAGAGACTTGCCACATTTGTGTCAAATGTGAGGGAAAAATGGTTGAGCTGGAGTTCAAACTCAAAGACAAAGGATTTGAGTGGTACAGACTGATGGAACTTTCCCCTTCTAACCAAAAATAGTCCAATAAAGGGCATATATAATGGTCATTTTTGTATACAAGATATAAGAGTCCTTTTAATTTGAAAATAACAACTCTAGACAAAATTCTATAAAATACTAAAAGATAAAAACCTCCTTTCCACACCAATACTTTGCCTACAACAAAAGACCCAAAATCAGATATCATTCAGTAATCAGATGAAAATTGCCATATCACAGTTTCAACCAAAATAGACATAAATGTACAATACAGTAAGGGTAGGGTGTTAATGACCGTATATTGCCAGAGCTACAGGTAGAGGGGGAATTTGCTTGTGAGACACAATAGCACCCAAAACAGCAATTCTTAAGAAAAAAGACCTTGACAGATGACCTTGACCTTGTAGCATGACCTTGACCTTGGTACCAAAAGATGCATATCATTGAGATCTATCATCACACCAAATATGAGTATTGTATCTTGAATAGCCTGTGTCTAAGTAACTGGCAATACAGACAGACAGACAGAAGTAAAACAATATGCCCCCAATCTTTCAATGCTGGAACATAAAAATGTAATGAATTTTTGCACAGACCCTGTGTTACAGGTACCCATTTGACTCGTCTCGTAAGACAAGTCAAATGAGTACCCATCACATAGGTCTTTGTTTAGGAATTTCCCCCTCTCCGTACCTCTGTATTTCAGTCCAAGAAATCAAGACGGTGGTATATGAACTCTTGTTAAAAAGAACAGCAAATATACAGAACATCAAGCCATGCAATACATGTATAAACAAAATTAGTTTGAGTTTCAGATCAGAGGCAGTGATGACAACCTTAGGCTTCCTGTGACAAAATTCTCCAACATGCCAGTATTACATTATCGTAGATTTTGTGTGGAATCTTTAAAATTGGTGATAAGTCAGCAATCCAATTGTGCATCATTAATCTTAAAAATGAGTATTTCTATGCTTGAGGGAGTATCTGTGAACTTTAATCCCATTATGATATTAACCGAGGAATCAGGCACTTTTCTTTATTTTATGGAAGTCATTATAGTAAATCTTGTGTTAAGCGACCACTTAAGGGACCACCAAAAAAGCAGTCGTTTATGGGAAGGGGCGCTTAATACAAATGCCATGATAAATGTGACAGTTCATTTTGATACCATTTATAGATTGTCTGTCAAGTTGTACTGAATCTTATGTTGTTGAACCCATAAGAATCGTCTTATTGAGACAATTCTAATGGGTTCCAACAACATAAGATTCAAAAACAAGAGGACCAAGATGGTCCTAGAACGCTCACCTGAGTCTCTTTGACCCCTTGGACATCACATTTATTAGATAGGCAGATGTCAACAAGAAGATAATTGCCTAAGATCAATACCATGGAACGTTTTCAGCGAAGAGCAAGACAGATATGCCCTTTTGCTCTTTGATTCTATGTAAAAAGGGATGCACCCTGGTGGACTCCAAATGTGATCCCAGGGTCTTGATATGAACAAACTTGGTAGAGGTCTACTAGATGATGCTACATACTAAATATGAAAGCTGTCTGCCCACTGGTTTCAAAAAAGAAGATTTTTGAAGGTTTTCCTATTTTCACCCTTCGTGCTCAGATGAGCTGAAAGGGATGCGCCCGGGTGGAGCCCAAATATGGCCCAAGGGTCATGATATGAACAAACTTAGTAGGGGCCCACTAGATGATACTACATACCAAAAATGAAAGCAGTGTGCCCTCTGGTTTCAATTTAAGAAGATTTTAAAAGATTTTCACTCTTTGATTCTATGTAAAAAGGGTTGCGCCCAGGTGGAGCCCAAAAATGATCCTAGGGTCTTGATATGAATAAACTTGGTAGAGGCCAACTAGATGATGCTACATATCAAATATGAAAGCTGTCTGCCTTCTGGTTTCATAGAAGAAGATTTTTGAAGATTTTCATTTTTTACCCTTCCTGCTCATAAGAGATAAAGGGATGCACCCGTGCAAAGCCCAAATATGACAAAAGGGTCTTGATATGAACAAACTTGGTAGAGGCCAACTAGATGATGCTACATACCAAATATGAAAGCTGTGTGCCATCTGGTTTCAGAGAAGAAGATTTTTTTAAGATTTTCGCTCGTTGATTCTATGTAAAAAGGGTTGGGCCCGGGCAAAGCCCAAATATGACCCCAGGGTCTTGATATGAACAAACTTGGTAGAGGTCCACTAGATGATGCTACATACCAAATATGAAAGCTGTCTGCCTTCTGGTTTCAGAGAAGAAGATTTTGAAAGATTTTCATATTTTCACCCTTTTTGTTAAGGGTAAAGGGAAAGTTTAGGGTGGATTTCATTTATTTGAACAACTTTGGTAGAGCTTGACCCAAGGAACATCCCTGCCAAGTTTCATCAAGATTGGCCCACTGGTTTAGGAGGAGAAGATGTTTAAAGAAATTGTGGACGACGGACGACGCACGACTGACGACGGACATTCTACGATCACTATAGCTCACCTTGAGCACTTTGTGCTCAGGTGAGCTAACAACCAATTTTTCTTTTGGAATGTCCTCTTTTTCAGAGATTTTGCTTACAATGGAGGGACTTTTTATGGTGGTCACTTAATAAAATTGGTTGCTTAATAGATGTGGTCGCTCGAGCAATATTGACTGAATAAACCATCAGCAACTTACCTGTGACCAGACAGCCAAGAAATGGCTTATCATTTGACAGGCATTTTGCATGTATCACTGATGTATTTTTTACTTGTTTTTAACACTTTAATTTCCTTCAGATATTAGTAAAAACTGTTAAAATTTAAAACATTTCTTTTTTATATCAGTATAATGAATTTGACTACAAAATGAGCATTCCATGTTATTCCTCTTTCAAATATTATGTTGTAGATTCTTATTTGAATCTTGATAATGAAAACTCCTAAAAGAATCCTAAATATGGGGTTTGACTACCCGAAAAAGAAATTTCATAGAATTTCAAATCAAAATCACTCCCTCTATCTGAAGCTCTATGTACCAAATTTAACCCTTGTCATACTAAATAAAAATCTTGACAAAACTAGATCTGTCGCAAAGCAGACCTATACCCTCCACCAGCACTTTGTCCTGTTAATTAACAGCTTTCAGACAAAGTTTCATAGTGACCTATACCTTTGACCCTCATGACCCTAATAACAATAGGGCATCTCCTTGGATCATGGGCAACAATTATAAAAAGTCACATGATTCTAGGTGACTTTGTTCTTGAGTTAATGTCTAGAAATCAACAAGATGTGTTTGTGAAACACAAATCCCCCCACAAATATTTTCAAAACTTAGATTTTGACAGATGACTTTATCCTTGTCACATGACCTTGATATCTGTAGATGTACATAATGGAGATCTATCATCATACCAAAAAAAGAGCATTGTATCTTGAACAGCCTTGAAATAATTGGCAATTTTAAGATTTTTGTTAAATTTTTATATACAGACCAAAAGACTGGCAGACAGACAGACAGACAATGGTAAAACAATATGCCCCCATCTAATATACCCATGCAGGGGCATAGAAAGGTCTACTGAAGGATGGGTGGAGGGACGGACAGATAGATAGGGCGAAACCATTAAAATCTCCCCCTTCTTTGTAGGTGGGAAGTATAATAGCTTTGAATTAAACTGCTGAAAACAATGGATGCTCTTATTGCCAGTCAGAGTAAAATTTTGAAAATACAGTTTTGAAACATTTCTGGTTTGAAAAGGAAAATTAGGCGATAAAGAATAAGATCAGACTGCATAAATGTGCAGATTAATCTGTATCTATACCTACTGCCAAAGCAAAAATAATTTCTGGTTCAGCATGACAAGGGTTAAAACCAAAGTTAGCTTTTAGATTGTATATCAGAACTATACAAATATCTCTGTGATAACATCCCATATGATATTTTCTAAGATATCACAAGGATTTGTTTAGAATGATGACATAATGCAGTTATTCTTAGAAACTTGCATTTCTGTTAGAAATATCAATGAAAACAAGAAAATTGAGGTCATTAGATTAATATAATACATACTAAGTGAATTGTATGAAAAAAAAAATCTAACTCGGCAGAGCCTCAACGATTATCAACTCCGCAAACCTTGTTAGATATTTTTTTTCACACAAAACACTATGTACGTATTGTATATCTAACAACACTAATTAATGACCAAATAAACATGGTATTTTATATGTAATGAGGTACTACCAGGTATATTGCACTCTGAGATTTTGATAAGTTTTTTGTCATCATCTGGGTGACAACCTTTATGGCATTTGAAATGTCAAAAAGAGGACATGTAGATTGAAGAATTTCTTCTTGTCCTGTGTCTAGCCCCTATTTTCCATCTTTCTAGATGCGATACAAACGATTATACAAATTCCATTTCAGTTAATGTATGTAGATACATGTATAAGGTGTCTAATGGTCGAAGAGAATTAGTTATTTGTGAACCTACCATAAATGGGAACCAGGGAGGTTGAGCCACGCCAGCATCTCCAGGGTTGATGTTATCCACATACCAGGCAATCAACATGTACAGAATGGTATCGACCAGTAACATTATCATACAGTCAAGTAGTGATAAGTTGTCGTCAACTGTTGATGGTTTATGGAATGTACTCCACTGTACACCATCACCTAGAATAACAAGTGCATGTCGTATTGCGATGCAATACAGGAGTCCCCCACCGGATAACAAAAAATCCTTTCTTATAATATATCTCCTACTTACTAGATCTATAACTGCTAGCACATTAGTTTTTGAACAAAATGTCCGAAACTAAAATATAAGAGTAAAAACAACAAATGGCAAAAACTCCAAAAGTGGGGGGAGAAGAATGATTCTTGTACATGCCACTTGTCCTCAATGAGATCTATAAGTGTACCTAGTTTGAAGTTGCTAGCACTGATGGCTCAGGAGATATGGTCCGAACAAAAATGTCAGGATAAAAAACAACAACGGAGAATAACTAAAAAAGTGGATGTGGCAGAGCACAGTTCTTGTGCATTACACTTCTTTTCAATGAGATCTACCAGTGTACAAAGTTTGAAGTTGCTAGGGCTTATGGTTTAGGAGATAAGTACAGGACAAAAATGTCAGGATAGAAACAACAAAGGGCAATAACTCAAAAAGTGGACATGGCAGAGTGACAGTTCTTGTACATGACACTTGTCCTCAATGATTTGTATAAATGTAGCAAGTTTGAAGTTTCTAGCACTTATGGTTTAGAAGGACAAAAACGTAAAGGTAAAAACAACAAAGAGCAATAACTCAAAAAGTGGGTGTGGCAGAGTAACACTTCTTGTACATGACACTTGTCCTCAATGAGATCTATATGTGTACAAAGTTTAAAGTTGTTAGCACTTATAGTTTAGGAGATATGATCCGGACAAGAATGTAAGACTAAAAACAACAAAGGGCAATAACTCAAAAAATGTGTGTGGCAGAGTTATGGACCTTGAACATGACACTTCTCCTCAATGAGACCTATAAGTGTACAAAGTTTGAAGTTGCTAGCACTTATAGTTTAGGAGATATGATCCGGACAAGAATGTAAGGCTAAAAACAACGAAGGGCAATAACTCAAAAAGTGGGCGTGGCAGAGTTATGGACCTTGAACATGACACTTCTCCTCAATGAGATCTATAAGTGTACAAAGTTTGAAGTTGCTAGCACACATAGTTTAGGAGATATGATCCGGACAAGAATGTAGCGCTTAAAACAACAAAGGGCAATAACTCAAAAAGTGGGTGAGGCAGAGTTATGGATCTTGCACATGACACTTCTTCCCAATGAGATCTATAATTTTACAAAGTTTGAAGTTGGTAGCACACATGGTTTAGGAGATATGTTCCGGACAAGAATGTAAGGGTAAAAACAACAAAGGGCAATAACTCAAAAAGTGGGCGTGGCAGAGTAACGGTTCTTGAACATGACACTTCTCCTCAATGAGATCTATAAGTGTACAAAGTGTGAAGTTGCTAGCACACATGGTTTAGGAGATATGTTCTGTACAAGAATGTAAGGGTAAAAACAACAAAGGGCAATAACTCAAAAAGTGGGCGTGGCAGAGTAATGGTTCTTGAACATGACACTTCTCCTTAATGAGATCTATAAGTGTACCAAGTTTGAAGTTGCTAGCACATATGGTTTAGAAGATATAGCCCAGACAAAAGTGTGACGGACAGACGGACGGATTGACGGACGGACGGACAGACAGACAGACAGACGGACGGACAGACGGACGGACGGACAGACGGAATCGAGCAAACCTATAGTCCCCCAACCGTAACCGGTGGGGGACTTATAACCAATCAGCATCTAAAGTACAGTATCTATCGATAACATGGTCATACAGTCAAGTAATGATAAATTATCATCAAAAACTTATGACTTTTAGGCTCTTTCCCTTCAATTTGAGGTATATTTCCTCTTAACAATCATATAATCATATAATCATCTTGTTGATTTTTAGAGGATATTCACATCAAATTAGAGAAGAAGTCCCAACAAGTTCTTAAAATTTAGACATTTGAAGTGGGTTTTCTTAGTAAAAAATGTAGGGGTGCTACTATTAGGGTGGACACTATAATTAGGGGAAATACTGTATTCATAAACAGGGGTGTAAATTAGAGAAGGTAAAGCCAGTCTGTAATCTACATTTTTCAATGACACTCTATGTTGCTGGTACTCATTTGAATTGTCTCAATGAGACAATTCCAATTAGTATCTTCAAAATAGGGTTAAAGCAAGTATAATTAAAATATTTCAATCTTAATTCAAAAACCCCACACTCTATCTGTTGCATAGGCGTTAATTGGATTTTGAAATTTCTGCACACTCAGAAAGCGAACAATATGGAATACTGGTGTCCCAGGGTAACCTGAGGCGATATGTGGATTGTGACAAAAGATGAATGTCCTCTGTTCGCTCCCCTTTTCTATGAATATAGCATTTAAATAGTCAAAACATTGTAACTACAGCTAGGAAAAGCTGTAGTTTGGATGTGATGGTCATTCATCAATTACATTATACGAAAGAGAATTTATTTCTATTACCCACTTGCATATTGTGCGTAATGGTAGTTACACCCTTTCGTTGATCTAAAATGAATGAACCAACCTGTTCCTTCTGCTATCATGATGACATTGCATCCAAAGGCCATCCCGATGTTACCCAACAAACACGCCAACAATTTCTCTGTCTGTGACATAGTCTCATAGCGGTCCGCCAAGAAGAAATACGGAAAGTAGGTCAAAAAGAAGAGGATTCCGGCAGCAAAGGCAGCTGTGTTGGCTGTCGACGAGAATAATGAATATCTATAGATAATTACTGTGAAAATGCTGATAAATTGACATATTTGTGACCCAAAGCGCAAAAAAGGACCATCTTGGAACTCTGTTAAATAGTTATTTGAAAGAGATTGGGTACAGCAAAGGCAAACCAGAGGTCGTATTTCAAAAATTCCTTCACAAGAAGGTAGATTGGTCATTCTTGATTCAGAAAATAAGCAAAGTGAAAAAGTTTTGACCCTAGTCAGTCTGAGCACTCCCTTTTTGAGTGACAGGACAAATTTTAATAATTATCTTACTTAATTTAAAAACTTTGGCAAAATTGTTAGTCGTACTTGTATTTCTCTTAGAAATGAATGTCTAAAATTAGCAAAATCAATTTTTAAAATTAGATTAGATAAAGATCAGACTGCACATATGTGCTGATCATTGCCTACAACTCCTGCCAAAGCATATTCTGAGTTCAGCATTGCAAGGGTTAATTTTAAAGAGTGTCGGGAGAGGTTGTTAGTTTCAATGTCAGATTATTTCATTTTTCATTGGGCCGAAAACAAGATACAGTATATTTTTCTGAGTTATATATAAGGGGAGTCATGAGTGAAAACATTATAGCGTTTGTTGTTCATGTTACAAGTCTTTCTTCACCAGCTCTATTTGTTAAACTAGTTTCTATTGGTTGCTTTTGTAAATCTGTTTTGCCCGTATCATGTGATGTCACTACCTTTTGTTATACGATTCGTTTTACATGTATCAAGAAGATCGACACAATTGTCAAAAATTATCTAACTGCGTTTAATGGAGAGATCTGAGGTTTGTAAAGGTTTGAATTAATGTGGATTGTTGTCGGAGATGGTATTACGCCTGTGTTTGTATTATCTTGGTTGTATTTGGTGATTCTGATCGGTTTCATTGACTGTCCTTTGAATTTTGTGGCACATGTAAACAATTACCCCACCTGCATGATGTAACACTAACCATCATGTTTTTACACTAAGTTCACTTTGTTTTCAAGAGCACTAGACTGGATGTAGTGAAGAGTTTGGTTGGAGCATTCAATTCCATGAATTGGTAGGTTTCCTCCTTTTCAAGTGTTGCTTAGTATTTTTAGATGTTTTCATATATCTGCTGATCCTAACGGATTTTCAGATACATATGTGTTTTAAATTGTACATTTCAGTTTGTGGATTTGATAATTTGATGTAATTAAACAAATTGATTGAGAATGTTGGACTTTGTAGTCATCTGTACCCTGGGTCATAAAACAAACCCTAAAAACCCTATGTTGTTCAAACTTAGTTCCAACAACCTAAGGTTATAGATGGCACCAAACGCGGGGCCAATTATCAAATGTAAGAAAATGGAAGATATTAGATAAATTGATCTTACATGGAAACAAACAATATTCCATTTTCTTTATTGAAAGAAGGGACAATGTGTCAAAATCTACAGATAAAATCTTCTAAAACACACCTTTTTGCTCATAATTTCATGTAACTGTATGATGATGCTACCAGTATATAATAATCATAGGGCCCTGCATTGATGATGTTAAAATGATTGAATAACTAAATATCCGGATCTCAGTCATCTCACAGCTAAGTATCCACATTATTTGAATATTCATAAGCTTGCTTGTTTGCATGGGGTTAACATTGCTTTGAACCTTTTTCAGTCATATTACAGCGGCTTTAACACCTTATAATTATGGATTTTGGTATTTCTCACATTAGAACTACCATTACATTCTATCTAAGCTTCAAGGTGCAGAATATTGATGAGAAAAACATGATTATTTTCTATTTTAGTGATCCTGATTGTATCGTATAACTGTTGCTAAGCAACAATAACATAAAAGTTAATGTTGTGTGAGAAGACTAACACAGCGTAATTAATACATTTTGTATTTATCCATGTATACAGGTAAATCATCATTGGTTTTGAAGAGATGATATAGGCAGGGGTGTGCAAATACGGATTTTCTCTTCATGTCCTTGGACAAATAAAAGATGATTTTCTTTTTGTCCAGCATCAAAATTAACTTGTCAACAAAAAAGGAAATAGATTGATTTAAAGAAAAATTGCTTTTAATGAAGAAAATGCTGGAACTCAGCATTTTCTTCATTAAAAAAATGTTTTCTTCCTTTTCAAATGTAAATCAAATAATTTGTTATTTAGATCTAATTGAAACCTTTCCATGACTTGCAATGGTATTAACTTGTCCACAGACAAGTTGCCTAGCAAAATGTGCTTGTCTACATGTAGAAAAGCCTGTGTCTGCCAAGTCGGGCATGGGAATTCCACATCGCTGATATAGGATATTTACGGTCGCTTTTTTTGGTTATCATATCACTCAAAGTATAATACACAATCTGTTTGATTATTTAAAAAGCTAAAAATCTTAAATTCTTGATAAAATCATTAGATAAGAAGAGTGTATTTGTTAATTTCATGGAGGTATGAAACTAAAAACCTAAACACTATTATGTATGAATCCACTTTCCTTTCATACTGTGTGATTAGGTTTTTCAGTTTCAGACCTCTATGAAATCAACAAAAACTCTCTTCCTTTTTAAATACAAACATCCCTTCAGTATAAATGCTAGATTTTTAGTTTTAAACCTAAAAGCAGTCACTTTTTTTTTCTTTTCCTTTCTCATTATTTAAAATGACACCACAAAAAATATATATCTTAAAATGACCCATAACCAATTAATATTATTGGCAATAATGTTAAGCAATACCCAATGTTGTCTACTTACAACAAATGATACCTGAATATATAGTAAATTGACAATAATTCACCGTTTGAATATTTATAATTTTAGAGATAAATAACACTAACAATTTCTTAAGAAAATTTTATTTGATTTGCATCACTAGAACTACATTATCACAAAATTTAGAATTATATTGTTGATAAATAGAGCTTAAAATATATATCAATAGAAATTCAAAACCCATCAATTTACTGAATTAATAATGGATGGGTTTTTTTTTTTTTTTTTTTTTTTGATCCCCCCCCCCTCCAAAGCTTAGCCCTGATAGATAACCTTGACATTGTTAACTGCCAGTGCATATCAATGAGATCTATAATAATGCTAAATATAAGTATTTAGTTTAACCCTTTGCTGTTTAATCCCTGCTTTTTACATGCCTGTGATTTTATTATTGAGAAAACATTGTGAAAAAAGAAGAAATTGCTTCTGACAAGCAATTTCTCCTTTTTCCACACTATTTTCTACCCTACTGAATGGTTATTTTTCAAATTAAATACACTTTAAATTTTCATCTGCAAAACCTTTGAATTTGGACAGGTCTAAAATTTTGTAAAACAGGAAAGGGTTAAATGGGGTTTAATGTCACTTTTAACAGTAAATCACTCATTTTACTCAAACCATTGATTCCTGGTATTTCCTCACATGAATACTATGAAAAAATCTGTTCTGGGACTCCAGCTCAACTTCTCAAACCAGAGGTTTAGATAAGTGGGGGCAATGCCATTTTAAAATCTTTATTTCTCATTGAAACCCTATGTAGTGTGTACTCATTTGAATCGTCTTGATGAGACACTTCAAATAAGTACCCACAACATTGGATTTGTGCAAGTATAATGAGTTTTTCTTTGTAATTGAAATATGAAATACCCCCTCTACCCAGCTTTGTGTCACTTGAACCAATCAACCAATTCATTGGCTGGAGACATTATTAAAGAAAAATTGGCTATGATTAACAATATTTAGATATTTGGTTGAGTTTATATTCAGGACATCAAGAATACAACCTAAAGGTAGTCTGACTAACATTAGGGCCATATTGAAGATTTTGATCTGATAATTTCTTCAATTCTGTTGTAAATAATATTTACTGCATTTGGGGGCTAGTTGAAGAGAAATCAGTATATCAATTGAATTTCATTGTCAATGCCCTATTATTAACTATTAATAACTGTGTATGGTCAATGCTAACAGTTTTTTGGGCAAAAGATTTTAGCAAATAGACTTTAGGTTACAACTAAATGAAACAGATCTTTTAACCCTTGTAAGTTGGATTGCTGAACCCGTTATATTCCTGCTTTAGATTGAGGTATGGACACAGATCAGTCTGCTCACATATACAGTATGATCTTTGTCTACACCACCTTTTTGTTCCTTTTCAAGGCAGACTTTTTTAAACGATTAAATTTCAAACAGAAAGATTGCCCTACACACTTGGGTTCTAGGGTTTTCAGTACTTTGATATGAGTGTGATTCTGAAAAGGTAATTTTATATTTCATTCAGTATGACAAGGATTAATTTGTGAGAGGAAAGAAGCTTCCATAAATATGACGTTTTATTTCTCCAAAATGAGGCTTATAAAATATAATTACCTTAAATTAGATATTCTAAAATATACATTTCTTGACTAATAAGAACATTCACCTCTCTTCTTATTGATTATTTTCAAAAAGTTCAATATTCTGAAACCAAACAATATCTTAGTTGATGTTAATTTATTTTCTTTTTAAATCTACAAGAATATTATTTCTGAGTTCCATTGTGATAAAACTTTAAGCTCATACTTTTTTTTTCAGAATCACTCTTGAACATTCAAATAACAAATAATCATTCAAATTCAAGTATTTTTTCCCAACAACTTTAAGTTCTCAATTCTTGGTTCACTTTTGCAGACAGATAGACAGACACTTTGGACATAAAAATAACTAATTACTTGCAATTTCAAGCTTTTCTTTCACTACAAATTTTAACCTTCCTCTTGTGATTACAGATTATTCCGGCTTTGGACGACAATATTGACTAAGATCAGACTGCACAATCATGAGCTTTAAGTTAGCCCTATTTGTTCACTTTATAATAAATCATATATTGGGCAATCTTCAAGCAGGATGGTTAAAATGTCAAAGAAATGGCAGTTTTGTTTGCAGAGCACAGTTTAAATCATGTTCTATTTTTAGAATTGAAGAGAAATATTACGATTACATAATTGCTCCAATTTCTTGTGTTGAATTATTTACTTTTGTTCTGCTCCAAATATTTCAACTCATTATAAGTACTTTATGTGAAATATGATATTTGAATAGGCAGATATTATTTATTATGTTATGGGTGGATGACATTCACATGTCTAAACACGTGATCTGGCATAATGTATCCTACACATAAGGAAGTACTTAAATGAGTCTATAGAATTTTAAGTAATTCTATACATGTACATAGAATATATTTAATGTATTGAAATAAAACAAAATTTCAAATTATTACATTATTATATTATTATTATATTTGACAAGTTATGAATTTATAATAATTATGCTGTAGTTACTGTAAATTGATGACTTGGCATGAAACAGTTGTAACTGCCTATATGTTTATAGGCAGTTACAACTGTTTTGTGCCTAGCTATTGATATAATGTAAATATTGTCACAGTCCATAGCATCATGTATGATCCCCTCAATATCATAATTACATAAATTTAAACTCTATAAAGGAGGTGGGATCAAATACCTGTATTTGGATCAGCCCGATTAGCTCAGTTGGTAGAGCACCGAACTTCAAAACCATTGAAGTTTGACGGCATCGGGTTTGATTCCCGGGCTTGCACACTAACATACTAATTGTCTTTTGGATGACATGTTAAACGGTGCTTTACACCGAACTCGATAAAGAACCATGGTAGATCTGAGCAGTAGTTTCGTCATGTATCCTTGCACTATTTCCCGTAACAACTAACTGTCTTCTGGGGGTGTCGCTCATATGGGCATGTGCTACAGTAGCGACGATAAATAAATGGCAATACATAGACCTGTATTTGAATGATCAACCAATGGACAAAATTTGGAGGGAATGTATGCAAGCTTTTCGTTTGGGGAGAAAACAGTTTGATTTTTGGATAGAAAAGAAGAAACTGGACATCAATCTATAATATTACGCATGCCCTGAGAAGCAAGGTATATTTTTGGTTAGGAAACCCCATTTGTGCATGAGATTTGTCAGCAAATGCCACTTCCTTGATTTGAAGGCACATGTTCAAAAATGACCACAGATTAAAGAATATACAACTTAATCTGCACTCCTAAAATCAAGAATCATATTTCAAACTAATCACCTTTAGGAAAGAGTTCTTGTTACAATTTTAGAGAGAGTGTTTGTCCAAAGAAAGGTAAATTCATTATTCAAGCACCAACCATAATAATTTGACACAGGAAATAAGGCACATTATTTTTTTAGTTATACATTCAATTTGCCACTACCTGCAGAATTATCAAAGTTAAAATCAAAATCTATTACATTTGTGACCCGTCGCACATAAAGGGACCATCTGGGAACTCTGTAAAATAAATATTTGAAAAAGAGATTTGGTCCAGCATAGAGCAACCAGAGGTCGCATTTCATAAATTCTTTCACTGGAAGGTAGATTAATCATTCTAGATTCAGAAAATAAGCAAAATGTGAAAAGTTACAACCTTAGTCAGCCTACGCACTCCGCACAGTCTAACTAGAGTCGACACTTTACACACCACCCAGATGGTCCCTTTTCGTGTGACAGGTCACTTTTTTTATTATTGGAATTTTTATCCCTTGTCATACTGTATCGAGAATATCCTTTTTTCTAGGATAAACAGACAAAAGTTAGCTTGTAGACCTTTTTTTTTTACCTCTGACTTTAACTCTTGAACCAGGCCTTTTTCCTAAATCACTCTTAGATCACATTCTTTTTTTAATCTTTTATCTTAAATCACACCATTTTCTTTCACTCTTAAATCTTACTTATTTTCTCTTATAATCACCCAAAAATCACACCTCTATTCCTCTATAGTATAAATCTCAAATCACACCCTTATTTTTTTTAACATTTCTCACTCTTGAATCATACCTTTTTACTCTTTCACCATTTTTTCAATCTGTTTCTATGCTCTTTCACTCTTTAATGACACTTTTTACCTCCATCACTACTAAATTACACCTTTTTTGTCTATCACACCTAAATAACATACTCTTTCTCTTTTGACTATATATGGAAAGTTATCTTTCATCATTATAAAATTGTTATTAGGGCCTTAGACAAAAAGTATTTTTGTACATAAAAAAGAAAATTTTCTCATACCAATGTATAGGGATAAAAGTAAAAATCCAGAAGTTGTAACAACTTGTAAATATCTCTTGTGTTCGTTCATTTATTCAAGTATAACAACTGAGATACACCTTCAAACTCCAGTTGGAGATTGAGTAAATTCTTAGTTGAGCATAATCTCAGGCCCTGATAATTGGTCTTCATGTAGATTAAAGTAGACCCTTAATAGTTTTGCAAAATTTTGGAAGTCATGAACTTTAACAATGTTAAATGAGGTTTCGTAATTAAATCATTTGAAAACCTCTGTTTACATTGTTAAAGTCCATGTGTTTAATACATTGCGGAATTATTACAGGTCAACAACCTTTCATGTCTTACCTTTACTGAAGAAAGTGCTTATCATGAAGCAGAATGAGATGATCGTCAGGATGTACAGTAGTAGAAACACAAAGAATAGCGACATGTCCGCGTAGTTCAGGATCCGTCCCTTGTCTCCAATCTTGATACTGAACACCAACACGTAGATCACCAGGACGATGAACAGATAGATGAGACACTTGATGAACCAAGAGAACCAATACATGAATGTACTGAGACCCATCATCTTCATGGCTTCCTGGAATAATATAAAATATTTGTGACTAGTCACGTAGATTACCAGGACGATGAACAGATAGATAAGACACTTGATGAACCAAGAGAACCAATACATGAATGTACTGAGACCCATCATTTTCATGGCTTCCTGGAATAATATAAAATAATTTTGTGACAACTAACATTGATAATGACAATGAAAAGATAGATCAGACACTTGATGACCCAAGAGTACTAAAACATGAATGTACTGAGGCCCATCATCTTCATTGCTTTCAATAACATAAAATGTTTGTGGGTGGTCTTCATTCTTGATTCCTGTAGGAATGATCACACTGTTAATGAATCTACACCTTTTATTGTATAGATACATACTATCAGCCTGTCCTATGGTTACAGGGAACTATTACATTTCCCTTTGTCGACCATTTTAACAAAAGTCAAAAAAGCTCATCTCCAAAAATTGACTTGAAGTCAAGCCATATATCAAATTAAAGGAAAATCTGTAGCACATTGAAATAGACCATTTCGAATTTAGCATGATGCTTTTTATAAATGAGTAATGACCTCATCTTTAAGTGAACCCCCCACCCCCCCCACCCTTACCTTATTTCACAGTTGGTTCTGTAAAATACCCTGATGTCTAGAAAATGCCTCTCTAGACCCGAAAATAGACTCACATCTCTCCCATTTTGCACCTTACTTGTAGAAACAATATAAATCTCCAAAAATAAATAATTGGATTTGATCTTTATAAATTATGGACCAATCACAGGCAGCCCTTATCTTTGTTTACTTCTCTGTTGTTTCCCTAGAAAAATGTGACAGATGGCGGGAGATTGTAATAGTTCCCTGTAACCTATGTCCATGATGAAAAAGTTTTCAGAATATTTGAGAAATTGTATCCTGCATTGCATGTGAGTAAACTATCAAAATTTTGGACCTGTCCAAATTCAAAGGTTTTGCAGACGAAAATTAAAAGTGGATTTAATTTGAAAATTAACCATTCAGTAGGGTAGAAAAAAGTGTGGAAAAAGAAGAAATTGCTTGTCAGAAGCAATTTCTTCTTTTTTCACAATGTTTTCTCAATCATAAAATCACAGGCATGTAAAAAGCAGGGATTAAACAGCAAAGGGTTAATCTTTGCAAATGTTTGCATCCTGAATACAGGGCTATTGACTAAAATATAGATCAAGGGGTTTTTTTGGTCAAACTTGTAACACATGAACACTTTGGTTAATCATAGAGTATTTTGTTTCATAACTTTATTAATTATGAAAATATTTATTTCATGGATAAATCACATCAGAGTTTGAATTTATTTTCAATTTAGAAAAAGAAAATCATATAGAAATAGAGGATATTGAATGAGTGGTCATGGAATACTGAATTTATTAAAAGAGTCATCTATAAACAGATGAAAATGAGGCTGTGCCGAGGTTTTATCTGTTTATAGATGACGAGTTAAATAAATTCTGTATTTTATGAGCACAAATTTTATATTCTATTTATAATATGACCCAAATTTTTGCGAAAAAATTGTCAAAATTCTTGAAATTCAACATTTTAAGTTTCCGCGAAACTTATAACGCCGCTTGAAACTGACGTCACAATATATACATTATGACGTCATTTTCGCGATTACTAAATAGCATTGCTATTTGCTCTGAGCTCATTTGCATAGTTATTCCACTAGTGTAATAACACCCATGTAATATCAAAAATATTCAACGGGTTTATTTCACTCCCGCGACATAGGCCATATTATAATGCCATATGCTAAATCTTACAACCTGTGACAGTAAACAACATTCTGAGTCTTCTGCAGAATCAAACCAAACTAGGACTTTGACTTACTTTCAGTTTTTTCTCTTTCTCATATGCAATGTTCTTCGCCATTTGTAGAGCGTTCAGGATGAAGCTGAGAACCAGAAACAAGGGGAGGTTAGTCTGTAGAACTGTCGTCAACACGTCCTTGTTGAACGGTGGATATAACATTTTTCTCAGAGCCACCTCAATGGTGGACCCAATACCAGCTGAGCTATTGTGATGTTCTATAACCGCCTTGTTGATGTAGTATTGTAGGGATAGGAATCCAGTCTCGTAGTAGTCTGTAATGTAACAAAATAAAAATATGACCTGTCACTCAAAGGGATCATCAACTCAAGTAAATTGTCGACCCAAGTTAGACTGCACTGACCTTAGCAGGCTGACTAGGGTCAGAGCTTTTTAGGCCCAGTTGATTTTCAAAAAAAAAAAAAGAATGATCATTCTAACTTCCCGTATGACAATTTGTCAACTGTAACCTCCTGTTGATCTTTGCTTGATCAAATCTTTTTTTCAAAATCCTATTTTACATATTTCCCAGATGGTCTATTTTTGTGTGACAAGACACATATAGAAAACATTACTTGATTATTTAGTGTAGACGTCAATTCATTTTGACCATGTAAAACAATTTTATTAATATTAATCTGTGGTCTTAATGTGCATTCAACTGCAACTTCTAAAGCTAATGCAAATGATATAAGCATTAAAAATATTGTGCCTTGCTATCAAATACTGCATTGCATAAATCAAATTGTTGTAAGTTGTCAATGCCCCCATGTTCACATTAACCATTACAAATTCCAGAATAGTCATTTGGAGATTATATCATTCGTTTAAATTTTGTCTCTGATTTTGCATTCGATAAATGGAATAACTGTCCTTTCATGCACAGGGTCTTGTATTTTGTGAACAATCTAATAAATATATATATATATATATATATATATATATATATTTTTTTATATATTGTCAGCTCCGTTCTATAAGGCCAATTTCCATTTTTTTCTTTTATTGTGTTTTCGCACACATATGATATTCCCACGTCTTTTGCCAAAAATACCAGACCTGATAGCTAATCGTATCCCCCCCAAAAAGCTTCATGGACTTGTAAGATACGTCATATTCACACAGGAAGTGATTGAAAAGTGAAGATCGAAAATGATGTATTGCCAAATTTGATAATTGTTCATGTTTCCTTATGATAAAAGTTTATTTCAAAAGCTCAGTTAGAAAAAGATCACAACCTTTACCCGGGCCAGATTATTTGTGCGTCTCAGTTACTTATATAAAATTGTTATATGCGTTTTTCACTTTTTTGGAGAAAAGTCACACTCAACGGCTTTTGGGGTCTCGTATGCACCAGAAAAGAAATTTTTTACAGGCGATTTGTCCTATATCTTATATAACATTACATTTAATTAGTTCTTTTCATGCATTTATCTTTAATGCCTTTAATTGTCTATACGACATTTTGTGCCGTAAAAATTAAGTGAAACAAGAGGACCATGATGGTCCTATATCGCTCACCTAAGTAAGTCAACTCATAACTTGTCAACAATGTTATAAATACCAGAGATTGTCTGATGTACATTTAGGGTGGATCTAAAGGAAACAGACTTTAATTTCCTCCTACTGCAATTTGATTTTCTTTTTAATTGCAAACAAAGTTATTGATGGAATTGAATTCTTTTCACAAGTTTAGTAGACCTATTCCTCAAGAATATCCCTACCAAGTTTAAGATATGCCCTAAAGTTAAGGCGAAGATTAACCTTCTCTGATATTTTCGGCAATATTTTGACATTTCCAATACCATGGAAACCAGAGATTTTGATTGAATAAATTTATTTTTACAATTTTGGTAGAGCTCCACCCAAAGAACATCCCTATCAAGTTTCAGATAAATTAGCCCATTGGTTTAGGAAGAGAAGAAGTTTTTCTAAGATTTTCAGCAATTTTGAGCTATTTTTCAGCCTTTCTGTTACCATGCAATCCAGAGCTTTTCATGAAATTGAATTCTTATAACAACTTCTGAAGAACTTCACCTGAGAAACATCCCTGCCAAGTTTCAGCTAGATTGGCCTACTTGTTAAGGAGGAGAAGAATTTTTTCGAAGATTTTCAGCCATTTTTCAATCTTTCTGTTACCATAGAAACCAGAGTTTTTGATGAAATTAAATTCTCATAACAACTTTTGAAGAGCTTCACCGAAGGAACATCTCTGCCAAGTTTCAGCTTGATTGGCCTAGCGATTTAAGAGGAGAAGAAGTTTTTCTAAGATTTTCGGCCATTTTTGGCCATTTTCAACCTTTCTGTTACCATGGAAACCAGAGTTTTTGATGAAATTAAATTCTTTTAACAAATTTTTAAGAACTTCACCCAAGGAATATTTCTGCCAAGTTTCAGCTTGATTGGCCAAGTGGTTTAGGAGGGGAAGAAATTTTTCTAAGATTTTTGTGATTTTCAGCCTTTCTGTTACCATGGCAACCAGAGTTATTTATAGAATTGAATTCTTTTAACAACTTTTGAAGAGCTTCACCCGAGGAACATCCCTGCCAAGTTTCAGCTTGATTGGCCCAGTGGTTTAGGAGGAGAAGATGTTTAAAGAAATTGTTGACGGACGGACGGACAGACAGACGGACGGACGGACAGACGATGGACGGACGACGGACAGTGAGTGATCACAATAGCTCACCTTGAGCACTTTGTGCTCAGGTGAGCTAAAAATGACATACTTGACAATTGTTTTGCTGTTTTTCTTAAATAACTCAATATTGAGACAAAATTTAATATTTATAACGACAGATAATATATTTAGTGATTCGATTTAAAATTTTTCGACCAAAATAGTTGTACCAGTGTTTATAGGTCAAAAGATATTAAGTTTTTTCCTTCTCCTGAAAAGTAGGCTTTTCCCGTATTCGACCTTATAGAATGGAGCCGACAATATATTCTTCCTTGTAAATAACAACTAGTATAAAATGTAAATTTTGTTGATTAGTCTATAAATGATAAATTGACCCTAAGTTGAAACAGAAACATACAATTATTCTCTGCATTTTTCAGAAGTATCAGAGGTACAGATAAGAGGGGGTAACTCCAGTCTAAAATCTTTATTTCTCAATGAAACCCTATGTTGTGGGTACTCATTTTAATTGTCTCAAAGAGATAATTCCTATGAGTACCTACAACCTAGAGTTTGTACTATATTAATAGAAACTCTTTGATCAAAAGTCCAAAAATACCCCCCTCTTTATGCAGCTTTGAAGATTCAAAAAGATATTTACATGGTTCTCCTCCAGTACTGTCATTATTTCTGTAGCCAAACGTCGAGAAAAATGGGTATGAATATTCCGTTCTCCATTGATCCCTATCCTCGTTCCCAGTTCTGTACGCCACTCGTAGTTTGTATCCAAGATTCGTTGGCAGATTTCCCGTCATAGCATCACCAAAGACAACGGCAGCCCAAACAGTGTTGCCAGTCTCCACATTGTACTGATTGAGAAGTTCTCCCTCTGAGTTGAAACCTGTTATGGTCAAATCTAGAAAGAGAAAGGATAATAAATGAGCCTATGCATTAATCATGTATTTTTTAACAATTTCATAAGAGTGCAATGTTAAGACTGTGATCACACTGTGCGTCAGCTCAGTCTGATTTCCCATTTAAAGGACATCAGAGCCAAAAATGTGACCGTAAGAGTACACACAATATGTTGATGCATGCAAGATGGGGTCACAGTCAGAACATAGTACTACTTGGATAAATTGTGCTCATGTGAGTTAAAATTTGCTGTAGTTCTCATGTTTGACCCTTTAACCTGGGTTATGACCTCCAAAAATCTTAGAGTGTCCTTATATGACCCTTAACATTTTCTGTCAAGGGAGTTATTTTGACCATTACAATTTTCGAAATTAAATCTTGGTTCTGATGGAATGAATTGTCTCCTTCATATCATTATAAGAGATTCATATGAAATATGAATCTCTTATTAAGATATGAATGGAAAAAAATAAAGAAATCAATCTATATTACCAAGAAATAGTTACTTATTTTCCCCTTGTTTTACTGTTTTGACCTCTTTAACAGTAGTTTTGACCCCAAGGAATTCATAGTAAAGGGATTGATGACTCCCAAATTTGAAAAACTAGCACAGGCCCTGTGCTAGTTATATTTTCCTTTTGTTCATAATGATTACTTTTCCATATATGTGTTTGAAAAATGTATTTTCAGTTAACCAGTCTAAAATTTCTATATGTTGTATTCGGCTTAAAAAGGATATGTGTGTAGATTATTTAGACAAAGATTGTAACAATACAGAAAACTGAAGTATAGTAAATATAGGGCTGCTGTCATAGCACAGTTGGTAGTGCGTCGGAGTGTCATTCCAGAGGGAATGGGTTCGATCCCCGACGGCCGCACTGTAACTCATTCTTTCCAAATATTTGTCTCTCACCAATGGGTTGATAAATCATAAATGTGGGTTAGCAGCTGGAGGCTAGGAAAGGAATTTTTGTAGTGCTGGTGTGAGAAATACCAGGAATCCATTGTTAGGTACTCCAGCTGCCGTGATATAGCTGAAAGATTATTTAAAGTGGCATAAAACCCCATTCAAACAAACTAAGTAAATATAGTCAGTGGAAGATCAAATAGACTCCTTTTTCAGTTCAATAAAACACTGAGCTATAATCAGGGATTATAAAATAATCAATGTTGCAGGTTATTTATTAGGACACTAAAATAACCAATATCATTCTTTTATAACTGAACTGAAACTATTGTGTTACAATTAGATAATTAACAATACTAATTGTAACAAAATTATTGGTTGATTTCAAAGTTTTAATGATTACAATGTTGAAATTCAAGAAATCTTCAAACTATGATTCTCAAGTGATCTTCTGAATAAATAAACTTTTGAGAGTAATATAAGTGCACTCATAGACATTCTAAGTACAGATGTACCACAATTTTATACTACTCCAAATTTGATAAGGACCACTTATCAGATTGCACTTAATTTTTTGAAATAAAAAGTACCAAAATGTCTTCTGATTATGAATATGTTCACTTGATAAAATATTTTTAACAAACTGTGGAAACAGAACAATTTTTTTAATCTGGTAGGGACAAATTATAATGGCAGAACACACAGAATAGAGGGTAAAAAATACTTTTTGAAAAATGGAATTTTTGATTTAATTTTGCTGTAAAAGTGCTTGTATTAGTCATCAAAGCAAATTTCAACCTATGGCTGCCCAAAATTGTTTGCTGCACTTTCAGAATCGTTGTTGTTTTACTTTGCAGGCAAATATTGGAGCCTGGAACATTTTCAAGGCTTATGCAAGCAAATTAAGATCTTTGGACTTAAAATGTAGTCTACATATTCTCTTTATAGTTCCCTTGCCTTCTTTATGCGGCTATTTTGGTGAACTGAATGAAATCAAAACCTAGGCACAATTCCAGAGGAGAGCATACTCATCTAAGATGTTATTGGTTTATCAGTAATAAATAATTGTTTCTATTTGAACGATAATCAATTATATTAATTAATCAGCCTAACACTACCCTTGTGGTATAGAACAGCAATTTCAAGTGAGTTATCAAAGATAAATTTAACATTGAAAATGATAGGAGATAACAGTTTCTCAAACCTCACTCTTTCTTGCGGAACTATAGTGGTATTAAGATTTTGAGCGTAGTGGGGCTACTTCAAGGGTATTACCATAACTCAGATGATTCTGTGTTGATTTTAATTCCTTTCTTTGTCTTTGGCATAAGTACAATTGTATATAGACCTTACCCAAACCCAATAAAAATATAGGCAAGTTTAGATTTCAGGAAGAGAAAAAAATCAGGGCTTGTGCTAGCTTTTTCAATTTGGCAGTCATTGACCCCTTGGCCATAAATTCTTGGAGTCAAAACTGGTTTTATAAGGGGTCAAAAAGAACAAAACATGAGAACTAATCAGTCTTTTAAGTAATCTATATGATTGATAAAACATAAACAATAAAGTATAGACACACTTTATTGTTTATGTTGTTTCAATTTTATTGACTTTTTTGTAATAGTATAGTGCGGTTTTATTGACTTGAATCTGACCCATGCTTTTTAGATGAATAAAAATCTGATTATTCCTACTCAGCTTTGCACGTGCTTTCATAGGAAAGAATAACAAACAATATTGATTGATTGATTGAATGGAGTTTAACGCCGCTTTCAACATTATTTCAGTTATATCGCGGCAGCTGGAGCACCTAACAATGGTTTCCTGGTATTTCTCTCGCCAGTACAACCACCACATTCTTTCCTAGCCTCCAGCTACTATCTCACATAGGTCTACGATTATCTACCCATTGGTGAGAGACAAATAGTCGGAAAGAATGAGTGCCGCCGTCGGGGATCGAACCCGGGACCTCTAGATTGACAGTCCGACGCGCTACCAACTGCGCTATGACGGCGGCTACAAACGATATTGAATGTATTATACATTTTCATTAATTGATAAAATATGTCGGTAATAGTTATTTAAGCATTTTTTCCACAGAGGTCAAAGTCGGGTCAAATTAACCAGGCTATATGAAGAAAACAATTGATCTATATAATCTTTTATATTGCATAAGTTGCAAATTCAGTGGGTCAAATTGACCCCTGCAGAAAATTTTTGAGGGTCAATATGTAATTTTTGGAGTCAAAACCCTGGTTTAAGGGTTAAACACGGGCCCTGAAATATTTCTTTCTTTCTATATCATATACATAATAACAGTATAGATCCGCAAGCAAGAGTGGGGTTCGAGATACCTATATCTCCTGTCATTTTCAATCTTTAATTGCTTACTTGAAATTGCCTTTCTATATTATACTGTATGGTACCCACCCTCAAAGAAAATAGTATATGGCATGTGGAATAATTGTTTCTTTTACTTACTTGACTCTAGGCCCATAGAATACAGCGTGTTGTTGATAATCTCCTGCGACAGCGTTGTGTTTGGGGTAAAAAATAATTTTGTCTTGGCAGCGGGTAGCGTGAAAAGTTTTGGATAAAATGGTTCCCACGTAGAATCATTTTCAACAAACTCAGAGTCAGCTAGAGCTCGAATCATGAGTAGCAATAGGGCAAAAAATACAGGCACAATAATCTCAAATACGGTCACACATTTTTTCCGTCCTTGTAGTACAAAGTTTTTCCACAGCAAGAGCAGAAAATGTCCCCCTGCCGTCATCGTGATGCCGTTGTTGAACTGTAATCTATATATCTATAGTTTTCTGTTGTTGTTTTTAAACACACAAACTTCAGAAACCTTGCAGCAGCCCAAAAACCTGAAAATGAAGAATGTATCGTGAGTCAAAAAGTAAATGTAGTGTACTGTTTTGGAATTAAATGAACCCGTCATGCTGAACTTAGTATATATCTACTATGGCACAAGCTATAGCAAAAGATCAGCCTGGATGTATGTGCAGTCTGATCTTAGTCTATACCAGCAGATTTTTCTTTTTTAAACTAAAAGAATTCAGCACAAGATGATATAGCCCTGAAAAGAATTTTTGAAAAAAACTATATACAGTGGTCTCGCGATATCTTGAACACACACAGGACCGACTAATTTTCTCAGGTCATCGCGTGATTCGAGTTAATGCCAGTACGCATAATTGTCCTCTATGAAGATGTTTAGCTGCCTTTTAAACTTGCTTTTGCATATTTTGCCTTCAAAATATGCAGTACCTATGTAAAGCACTTCTAGAGGAATAGTTTTATGAAGAACCAATGATTTTATCATATAAAACAATTTGTTAATTAGGTCAAATTGTCAGCGTTGAAAACAGAAACTAGAAAGCCATGAATGGCTTGAGTCGCTCCACAGGCTTGAAATTCTTGTAAAAGCAAATAAATGTTTTGGCTAGATTTTTAGATATTGGGGTTCTACTGATGTTGAAAATGATTTTCAAAGTTTCAACTATATAACATATAGAGAAATGACCTCTGCTATTAAAAGACATATTTTTCATCAAATCAAAATAATTTTTGGCTGCATGATAATGGGTCACCCAAAGATCATACCAAAAATGTTTGATTGATATCCATCAGTTACATTTTGAGAAAATGTTTTTCATAGTTTCCACTATTTAACATATTGAGAATTGACCTTCACCCATAAAATGTATATTGTTCATCCAAACAAAATAATTTTGGTGAGCTGATAAAGGGTCACTCAAGGATCATTCCAGTGAAATATAGTTGATATCCAAAAATCAGATTCTGAGAAAATGATTTTCAAAGTTTCCACTATATAACATGTAGAGAAATGACCTCTGCCCACAAAATGCATATTTTTCATCCAATCAAAATAATTTTTGGTACACTGATAAAGGGTCACTCAAGGATCATTCCAGTAAAATTTGGTTGATATCCATCAGTTACATTCTGAGAAAATGATTTTCAAAGTTTCCACTATATAACATATAGAGAAATGACCTCCGCCCACAAAATGCATATTTTTCATCCAATCAAAATGATTTTTGTAGACTGATAAAGGGTCACTCAAGGATCATTCCAGTTAAATTTGGTTGATATCCATCCGTTACATTCTGAGAAAATGCTTTTCAAAGTTTCCACTATATAACATATAGAGAAATTCTGATCCAATGAAAAACCTGGATTTAATGGGCGTGGCTAATTTCCAAATATGGTAAAAAGTGAGTTTTCTCAGATTCATATTGATGGATACCAATTAAATTTTACATGAATGATCCTTGGGTGACCCTCTATCAGTCAACCAAAAATTATTGTGATCGGAAGAAAAATATGCATTTTATGAGCGGAGGTCATTTCTCTATATGTTATATAGTGGAAACTTTACAAATCATTTTCTCAAATTCCAATTGTTGGATACCAATTAAATTTTACATTAATGATCCTTGGGTGACCCTTTATCAGTCTATCAAAAATTATTGTGATCGGAAGAAAAATATTCATTTTATGAGCGGAGGTCATTTCTCTATATGTTATATAGTGGAAACTTTGCAAATCATTTTCTCAGAATGTAATTGATGGATATCAACCAAATTTCACTGGAATGATCCTTGGGTGACCTTTTATCAGTCTACCAAAAATTATTGTGATTGGATGTAAAATATATATTTTATGGGCGGAGGTCATTTCTCTATATGTTATATAGTGGAAACTTTGAAAATCAATTTCTCAGCATGTAATGGATGGATATCAACCAAATTTCACTGGAATGATCCTTGAGTGACCCTTTATCAGTCTACAAAAAATTATTGTGATCGGATGAAAAATATGTATTTTATGGGCGGAGGTCATTTCTCTATATGATATATAGTGGAAACTTTAAAAGAATATTTTCTCAGAATGTAATTGATGGATATCAACCAAATTTCACTGGAATGATCCTTGAGTGAACCTTTATCATGCAGCGAAAAATAAATGTCATTGGATGAAAAATATGTCTTTTCATGGGCAGAGGTCATTCCTCTTTATGTTCGTAAGTGGAAACTTTGAAATTCATTTCAACATCAGTAGAAACCAAAATATCTTAAAATCTAGGCAAACCTTAGATTTGCTTTTTCAAGAATTTCAAGCCTGTGGAGCGACTCAAGCCATTCATGGCTTTCTAGTTTGTAGACTTATATAGGGTCACCCAAGGATCATTCATGTAAAATTTAATTGATATCCATTCATTAGAATCTGAGAAACTCACTTTTTACCATATTTGGAAATTAGCCACGCCCTTTTAATCCATGTTTTTCATTGGATCAAAATTTCTTGAACAACTTTGAAAGAGGGTCACCCAAGGATCATTCCTGTGAAGTTTGGTTGAAATCCATCCAGTAGTTTCTGAGGAGAAGATTTTTAAAGAAAAGTTTACGACCGCACGCACGCACGCACGGACGCACGACGGACACAACGCCATGACAATAGCCCCAGTGGCTTTCAGCCAGTGGAGCTAAAAAGCAAAAAGGTCGATTAAGGCATCGGCGTCATTGTTAGTGGTGTCTGTTCTCTGTACATTAGCAATTTTAATGAGAGGCATTATATTATGCATATTATATTTTCTTCCTTACAATATTTTCGTAGCCATCATTTATTGATGACAAAATTTTAGACGTTTTATCAGTCAGAAGATAGGCGAGGTTTCAAGCAATTCCTTCTTTCCTCACAAAGTTTTCTTTGGAGCTAACTTCCTTCAAGACAATTAAAAATCAATGCATTTTTCTTTAACCAGGTTTTTGTGCCGAACACTAGCAATGAGTAACCGAAACATTGAAACTACAGCTGAAAAAAGTGTAGTTATGATGTTCCGTTGGGCACTCTTCATTATCTTTCGTTATAAAGGTGAAAAATTTGCTGAATTAATCACGAGGATGATTTTCGAAGGACTTTCAAATTGATGATGAGCATTGATTTGACAAAAATGCCTATTTGTTTTATTGTTGTTTCAAAGTCTCAAAAGTATTTTCTGATCATTACATTCCCATCATTTACACCCTAAATTTGCATACAAAGAGGTGTGAAAACAAGTTGTCTGACTTGTCGAAACACTGTGAAAATGGCCCAAGGGTATTCTTGACGATGGGCCGAAATAACAAATACGTGCTGTAAGTTAATTTTGATGCAAAACAATGGATGTCAGGAATGTGCGAACTGCTTTGCACAAGTGAATGCAGTAAAATTTGACCGTGGGACTGAGACTGCTACTTGAGCGATCGAGCAATCACGCGTTAGATGTAAGTGCAGTTATAACCAACAAGAAAATAGAGTACGACGCGTCGGGACTGGAAGGCGAGCTCGAGCTTTCGCATGAATTTGTGTTTTCGCCCTCTAGAGGTAATGCGAGACCACTGTATCTGTATTTTTTTTTTTTAAATTTTCAGTGCTGAATCATCATGTGCTGATTCCCTGTGTTTTAGCCCAGAAAAGTTTTGGATTGTATATTCCAAAATCAATATGAACTCTGAGTTAAAGCATCCAGATCAGGCGCATAGCTACCTATACGCTATTAGGCAGCTGAATCCACATTATTTTGACAAAAAAAGTAAAGTTAATATGGTTTGAAATTCAGCCGAATTCCCCATATCTGACAATTACAACAATGAATAACTTTATAAAACATATAGCCTAAATCGTACACAATGCCATAGTATTTTTTTTAAAAGTTGTCGGCCCTTGCAGCTCTTTAGGAAGTTTGCACGCGCCGTATTTTCGAAATGTAAACAAATGTTTACATCAAGCTTTTAAAGAATTCTAAAGCAGATTCAGCGATAGAGTTAATTATAACTTAAATGTTACTGTGTATGCCTAGTATTTATTTGTTTCGGTCTATTTGTCGAGTAATGACATGTTTGACCATCGTCTGTGAACCGATTCTAGCGAGACTGACAACATTTTGAACTAAACTAATTAAACAAAAGCAAAGCTATTCATCTCCATTTTCATGCTAAAATAAATAGATTTTCGTTGGTCAAGAAAACTCTACGGAGGCCCAAAAACGCACAAAATTAAACCATTTGTATCAATTAATTCACCCTAGATTATTTTGAACCCTCATTTTTTATTGGCTAGCTATGCGCCTGCAGATGTATTTTAAGTGAGTTGGTATTCATATTGAAAAACAAAACTTTTAAAACTAGACTGTCACATAACTGGCTAATACCCCTCTGATAAGCCATTTCCTATGAAAGGGCCATAAACATCTGTCTAAAGTCAATGGATCTTAGCCGAAATTTCACATGCAAATCTCTGCCTGATATTGATCACATCTTTAAAAATTCATTGAAATCTGCCGATAAGTTACAGAGAAATTGAGCGGACACGAAAAAGCTAAGAACGGACGGACCGATTGACAATCTGACCCCTATGTTACCCCCAAACATGGTTTTGTGGGGTATATATACAAGGAGCAGATTGCCCACATGGTCTAAAAGAAAATGTGTTGTTTTTTTCCCCTTTATTTAAATAAATGTACATGAAATATAAACTATCTAGTACAGCTTCTAAGGGGAAAAGATTAACAATTTTAGGGGGCTCAAGCAGACTGGAAAATTTGATAATTAACATATTTGTGATAAGCGCAGTTTCTCCAGAACTTTTGGGACAAAGCCAAAATCTAGGCGCCTGATAATGGGCAAATGGGCCCCTGCTAGTTTTTTTCTCTGACTATTTTTTTTTCTAATAAAGGGAAGATTATATCATACAAGGTTATTACCATATATATTAATTTTTACTGTACAAATCCGATTATGAGACAATCACCTGTATTAAATGGCCATGTGTACTACAGCAAAGAAGTTGGTTACTTTTGTAATGCTTTCAATTCATTAATTTACCTATGGGAAATAAATGTTGATCATAATCACAATATTGATAGAAAATTCATTGAAATTTTCTTTTTCAAATCACTCCCTTCATCTGCTGATTTGCATAAATTTGTCAAATTTTATAAGTAAATACCGAGGTTTCATTTGACTAGTCAACCCTACCGAATATATTTACATTAGTCACAGTGATGAACAGAAACAGCCTTGGGTATACAATGACACTTTGTAGACGTTAAAACGACCAGGTCACCTGATCAAAAATGTGATTACAGGGTCATTGTCGCTTTAATATCTAAAGAAATTCAACGAAAAAGATAATGTACATGTATAATAAATTTTAATGAAACTTGCATTTTTATGAAAGTGAGAAAGTGCAAAATATTTTATGAAAGATTATTGGGAGCTAATAAGAGGTATAAAGAGTTATCATTGATTTTAGATTTGTGTTAATTTTGTAGCAGAATTCTAAATCAAAAAGAAGATTTTTGCCTATTTTCAAATTTTGAAGGAAAACCAGTAGAGGCAATAATTATGTAGTCATAAATACACTGAACTATTTCAAGCAGCAAGCAAAGGCCATCAGTTCTTCTACACTACACATTCTAAGTGAAGACTCTATCCAACCTTGATTTGTTTCATGTAAGAAGATGTAATACTTTCATGGTATACTATGGATTAAAATTTAAGCTACATATATCAAACAACAAGGGACATTGACTCCTTTATTGATAAAACAAGTTAAGGTTTTGTAAGCAATGTTTTTCTACTAAATGATATAAATCAAAACATGAAAAATTGTTTCATGTTCATTTAAGTAATCCAGAAGTAATTTACAGTAATGTTTTTAGACATGTAAATTACTTCTGTCTTCTGACAAAATTTAAGTATGTAAAAAAACAACGAGGATAAAATTCAAAATTTACTGTTGTTACAACACCTTGGTTTAAACATATTTTATCTGCATGTACATGTGCAATACAGTTCACAAAATTTACTAATTAATATAATCCAGAATTAATGCCCTGGCAGGGCGGAGCCTATGTAACGGGTCATTGCATTTAAGGTTAAGGTAAATCAGCCTTTATTTTAAGCAATTTACTTCTACAGTTGATATAAATAACTCAAACCTTTAAATTGTTAATTGGTAACTAAATCAAGCTGAAGTTACAAGGCTTTGGTAACCAAACGATGAAATGCGTTCACTCTCTCTAAGCATGTGAACCCTTTAGGTTAATCACAGTTATTTGCATGCGTTAACAATAAAGAGTCCAAAGTTTTGAAAAGTTAACTCGCCAAATTACGTCACGGCTAAGCCCCGCCCTGCCAGTTCATTAATAACGCAGAATATCTATGCAAAAAGGATGAGAACACAAGCAGAGCTTATATTGTCCTTCTCCTTTATCATATTTAAAAAATGTACAACATTTCAAGATTTTAATTAATCTAGTGAGAAAATCTAGGAAAGATAATTTTTGATAAGAAGAAATTGCTTTAAAAAAAATATGCAATGAGCAATAACACCTTCAAGAGACTAAGTTATGGTTCTTAAGCATGCACTTGAGCACTTCTACTTCAAGCAAGATCTATTAATCCATGATGATGTCAGATATTTATTGCAGTTGTAATAGTTTTAGAAATATACTTCAGAAATAATGTATGTTGAAGTACAAATAACAATAGGGGCAATAACTCCAAGATCAAACCAAAAGGAGTTATCGTTCAAGTCGATATAGCTTTAATAGTATACTCCAGGCAAAAAGAAGATCGGGATGAAAAGCAGACTAAATTTACCCAATTCCATCAGCAAACTTCAACATAGCAAAGGAAAATTTAACAGCAAAAATCATGAGAAAAGAAGATATAAAATGGTAGTAGACCTGAGCTGTATTTTCAGAGCAAGATATGAAAAATTTCACTCAATAAGAATTATATTGATAGGTGATCATGAACTTGCAATAATTGGCATTGTTAACCCTTGTCATACTGAACCCCAGAATATTTCTGCTTTGGCAGGAGCTATATATAGACAAACATCAGCCTGCACGTATGTGCAGTCTGATGATAGTCTACACCACCTGTTTTTCACTTTCAAACCTGAATTGTCAATAGATTTATTCAGCATGATAAGGGTGCCCAAAATGAAAATATTTCACAATGTCAAGACTACTTCAGCAAATGGCATGCAAGTGACAAGCCAAGTTTGCAATTTTAAAAGAAACACTCAAGCATCTTGCTCTGATACTTTACCCTTGTCATGACATGCTGAACCCAGAATATTCCTCCTTTAGTAGGAGGTATAAACAAAGATCAGCCTGTATAAAATGTGAAGTCTGATCTTAGTCTTTACAACCTGATTTTCCTTTTGAAATCAGAAAGGTCTTAATTATTATATTTTCAAAAGAAATACTAGCTCATATTTAGGGTATCCAGTGTTTTTAAATACTATTGGTTGAAATGCAATTTTGCCAAGGTTTTTTTAGCATGGCTAGAGTTAAGCTTTTAAGCAATAGTTATGAGACTACTTTTCATCCATTTAAGCAGTGGGTGAGCACAATAATTCTATTCTATTCTAGGTACCACATTGTGTTGAAGCATATTTTCTTTTTTATTTATTTAACTTTTATCTTAGCAAACCATGGCATATAGCTTTCAATCATTTGGGCTATTCTGATTAACACTTTCAGATATAAATACTGTATTGACAAGCAAAATCAGCTTTGCAGTGTGCATATGATCAGACTTCAAGCAGTCTGATCATTTAAAATGACGTACAATTGTATTTCAAAAACAAACTTTATATGTAATATTAATCTAATGCCTCTTTACCTTGTTTTATTTTAGAGCATAGAATCCGAGTTTTAACCAGTGATTACTAGATCTATACAATCCATTCATTTCACCTGTCATTTTCAAAACGAAACTTAAACATGATAATGACAACAACACAGAACAAAGCATCGATCTCTCACCTGTGACGTCCAAACGGACTTTCTCCGAATTTTGCGAAAGACCACACCTTCTATTTATGAATATTGACAATATTTTCTAATGTTCTAGTTAAAATGTGTTGGAAAAGTCAATATCGGCTTCATTACACAGTGCTGCCTCTTTTTCACCGGGTATGTATTGGAAGTCACCTGTCACGTTCGAAATCACGTGTTGCTAAAAATAGAATGTCATAAAATTCAACCCGTTCCCTATCGATACCGACCCATTCCATCTATAAAAGATAAAATTTATAAATGAGAAAAAGGCTTACACAAAAAAAAAAAAAAAAACGTCAATAAATCAACGAGCCAATTTAAGCTTGGTTATCTCAAAATTGAAATTCTAGATCCGGCTTTTTGAAAGGAAATAATCATAAAAAAAAAAAAAAAAAAAAAATCGGCGCAGTTGCCAATAATTATAATCTATGGAATTTAATAATATCGAATGATTGTGTACTTTAAATATCGGATAATCTTATGTCTTGAAGTATCGATCACAAAAATGCTTATTATCAGACCCAGTAGTTCGTCTGCTACGGTGATTTCAGCAATACTACAGGTCTATGCGCGATCAAAACATGGTAACTACAGAAATGGGAAAATAGTGATACTGAAGGGCCCAATTAAGATTTCATGGAATATTCATATTACCTAAATATCATTCCGATTTTTTACCGCATACATTGCGGAATCCGTTCATTTAAACATAATCTTAGGACTTAAAGTCAGTCATGAACCATGTAGGCCCCTATTCATTGATTGGTTGCGCCGGTTAATTATCTCTGTAAAGATCGTTTCTGTGGCATTTCAGTCCTCATCCTTCTGAAGTTGGTTTTTTTTTTGCCAAACAATTTGTCCGCCGCAATCACTAGTGTTTTGTTATCGATATCAAGTTAAGCAGGTCCCAATGACGGTTTTCCAACAATAACTGATTTAATAGAAAGCTGGCAAAGTAGGCTAAGATCAGACTGCACATCTGTGCAGACTAATCATTAGTCTATAGTGTCTACCAAAACTTTGTGCTACTGAGCTGGACAGTCGTGAACAGCCGTGGGACTTGTAATGCACTTAATGCCGGGAAAAAAATCCGGTTGAAGGCGTTTCAGTCTTGATGACAGCGAATGAATTTTGAATTTTGATTTTTTTAAAATGAATGATTCAGAAAACTTCAAAGAGGACACGACAAAGAAAATATTTGCGCAATCATCCGGCATTTGGTTATTGCAGTTCACGGTTGGCTTATCTAAATACGGTTTTATAGTATTTCTTAAGTCTATATTTACATTTATATGACACGAATTAAGTTAACCCTTTTCTGAGCGTGAACAGTACATGCTGATCAAGATTTAACGATTTTTATATAGGGGGTGAAGAGAGTATTTGTTGATTTTATGAAGGTATGAAACTAAACACCTCATCTAACTGTATGAATACGCGATGCGTTAAAACCTACCCTGAGTCCGACCCTGCGTCCAGGATGAGAAAACAGTGCAAACAGTTTTCCGATTTTTCCCCGCTTTGCACGGAAGTACACGTGCAAAGCGGGGTATAATTGGAAAACAGTCGGCACCGTTTTGTCATCATGAACGCAGGGCTAACTCGCAGCGGTTAGCCCGGGATCTGATTAATGTAGCCGGCGAGCACCCAAGAATGAGAGCATACAAGTGTATCGATCTAATCCGTGTTTTCCAATACCTAGACATCGGTGGGGCGTTTGCATGCACTTCGTGATTATGAACGCGAGGTTTAATTACAGTCCCACATAATAACATTTTACGTAACAGATGATCACGTGTTTGAACTCGGGTATTTATGAAGTGGATCTAATTTTGAGAATGATTTATAGTTTTAACCGACAATCCTTATCTGAATATAAAAAAGCTTTTGTAACATGTAATATAATACCGAATACTCCATACCAAATTATAACTGGTTAATGTCATTCACGAGTTCGAGCGTACGCGAATTTCAATACAATAATGTAATACGTCACAGTGCCAATAAAGTAACGCATACGGTCGACCAATCGCACATACAGGCAATTGATGAGAAAATCTCGTGTCTCCCTAACCGATTGCTTGCGAAGATGGTATCTCCCTGGGTCTAGCTTGTCTGTATGCTTCGCACATTCTCTTTTTTACACTCCCTTTTCAGCCTCTGTCTGCCCGTCTGTGTGTATGTATGTGTGTCTGTGTGACTTTCTATCTCATAGTAATCCTCGCTATACAATTTAATATACTATATATTCCCCCCCACTGTTTTTTTTTTTTTTTTTTTATAAAACATTACTGATAATCTCAATGATAAATAAATTCCGTAACGCATACATTACTCTTTTTAGGGAATGCTCAACTCTAAGAATTGACTATTCCTTATACATGTTATGAGATCAATGTTTGAAAAAAATCAGGTGATTTAGTAAATCATATGATAACTTGAAGAATATGAATCAATTTCAGTAGAAGTTTCGAAATACCTGTATCATGCACGTTAAGGATAGATCACGAAGTTATTTTATGGGACGGTATGAAATATCAGTCGATACACGATTTGTTTTTCAGTGATTGGTCGCTTCTTTTCACAGTGAATAAGTCACGAGACACTGTCTTGCGCATCAACCCATAACTCAATCAGGGTGTAATACATATTACGCGCGCTATAGGCACGTGCGTAACGGAAATATTAATTTCATAATTTATAGGTTGATATACACTCCTCAAAACTCCTAAGCGGCCATTTGCCTTTTTGGTCAAATGTTATAAACGCCGCAAGGTTTCAACTCGTTTTCGCTTGAATAATGTAGCCAAATCATTTATGAAGTCTACAAGAGAAAACACAGTGAAATAATTCAACAAGAAATGTTTTAAAATTAAACGAAAGTAGGTGTACCCTCGATTTCAAAGTTAACATTGGTGGGTGGGGGTATTTTTGACATTTCTTGTTAGGATAAGGATTATGTAGAACGTTTTGGCATTTCATGTTAATTTTAGAAGTCCACAGGCGTTGTACCACTGATATTAGTACAAAAGATTGATAGGCGTTGCGTTTTTCAAGTATCGAAAAATTCAAATTTCTCTTAAAAGTGTCAATTTTGTGACTTTTGAAATTGAGGGTACATGCATTTAATTCCGTCTTTAGGACTTACTGATGCATAATTTTACAAAACAATTGGATAGGATGATGACTGAATGGCCACTCTTTCGAGAGACAAAATTCACATTTCAAGATGAAAGCGGAAAATGTGTGAAAAATGGAGAAAGGTAAGGTGGCCCGCTTAGAACTTTTGAGTAGTGCATATCGTTCGACAGTAGCATAGTCAGAAAACCTTGTCAGCAGATAAGATGTAGGAACGATGCATTACCCCATTTCCGATATCTTTTTCTGTCATAGTAATCAATGTATCAGAACTTATTTAAGCAGTAGTGGGGATGATTTTGGCCGTTTAAGGTAGTTGTCCCGTAATAGTTCCGCAACACTTTGGAACTCATGATCTTCAAGTCACAATATTAATCGAGGTTTCCAAATGAAATCATTAGGAAACCTCAGTTAACACTGTTAAAATTCATGACTTCGGAAACGTTGCGGTACTATTACGGATCCACTACCTTAAGAACGTTTATCAAGTGGGTTTGTATCGAGTTCGTAACTGAAGTTTTCAACTGTGTACTGTTTGTTTCCCAATCGTGTGGGCGATGCCCAAAGAAGAGGGTAAATAACTTGCTCGTGCAAGGATATTAGAGACCTCGCCATGTTACTTTTCGTCCTCAGTGTAGACACACGTCCTAACGGCTGATCCGAAAGACGATTTTGTGTGTTCCGTCAAACCCTGGCTCGAATCCTCATGCAATTTCTTTATGGTCTGATTTTTGTTACAGTTAGTTACATCGTGAAATTGACATTCACCTCAATCAAAACCATTCTTAATCGCTCATTCAGCGCTCCATTCATTCATTCCAAACACTCACTCAAACCATTCAAAACGCTCAAACCCATTGAAAAATATAGAATCAACGTCATTCAGAATAAACTTGGATATAGAAAAATCGCTATTTCACAGACATAATTCAAATTGTAAGTGTCTACTAGGCTCTTGAAGAAATAAGAAGTAATCTATTGAAGTTGTATGCATATTTTATTAAAGGGAGGTAATCAATATAGCTAATTGTGTTCATCCTGAACAAAATTTGCGATATTGGAAGACCTCCCATCAAATTCACTCAAAACTCACTCCACACACTCATTCAATTTCATTTCTAAATCATTCCAAAATCATTCATTTTGACTTGTTAATTTCACGATGTTGTTAACTGTATACTATGTGGCAGATTTTTATATGATAATAGGTGTTATTGCTGTTTTTAATTGAAAAAAACCTACATGCTACATATATTATTTTACTTACGAGTTAGGTTAAAATCTCATAACACTGCGATCGTTTAACATCTACGTGAGTGTTACTTGTATCGAAGCGGCTTCTTCTCTTATAAAATTCGTACTGCGTCCTTGTTATGACAATACGTAAAATAATGAATAATGGCAATTAAGATATCCGTTTCCGTTTTGTTTTAATATGTATGACCCGTCACGCCAAAAGAGACCTTATTGGGAGAGGGCACTGTATCAGTTCTGGTGAATCTTCAAAATATTTCGGACTTTTTTTACGGGAATATCTCTGTCATTATCTGTATAAAGGGCGTATCTCCCATTACGCAATTTACGGAAGTGCGTAAAAATAATCATTTGTTGAAAAGTATCGTTGATGAATGTTCATAACATCGAAAGTACAGCTTAATCAAGCTGTAGTTACGATGTTTTGATTGTTCACCCACGCTCAAATCATAAAAAAGGGAGCGGACGGAGCGCATTCATCTTTTGTCTCAGTCCACATATCGCCTTTATCATATATATTCCTTGGTTGTCGCCTTCTGAGTGCGTATAGATGTTAAAGTCTTAGATACGCCTATGCTGTCTTGAAACTTAAGTTTGAGTCAACCAGCCTGTGTTTTCTCCATGTCTGACTTTCTGCTTTATGTCTCTGTCTGTGTCTCTCTTTCTTTCTGTCTATCTGCCCGTCTTTCTCTGTCGATCTACTCGCTAGTAGGCCATATTATCGGTAGCTGCATGTATCTCCTTTTTTCATCTAGATCGATCCATCTACTTAAGGTAGCGGAACAATAATAGTTCCTTAACTTTTCGGATGTAAATTTTCACTACCTTCAACGGATCAGAAAATTCACATTGCATACTACTCATCTACCTTAAGCATTGCGTTATATCATATTTGAGATTAACACTAATATGACGTATACGTACTACCCTCGAGAAATATTGGGGGGGAGGGGGGGTATAGTCTCGGGCTTGTGCGTACGTTCATCAATCCGCCCGTCAGACGTCATTCCTCCACAATCCTTTAGCCGATTTGTATAAAACTTCATATACATGTAATCAACTTCATGACTATTTTCAAATATATTTTTAGTGAAATATTGAGGGGTGTGTGTATAGTCTCGGGCTTGTACGCACTTTCATCCATCCGTCCGTCAGACGTCATTCCTCCACAATTCTTTAGCCGTTTTGGATAAAACTTCATATACATGTGTATCAACTTCATGACTATTTTCAAAGACATTTTTTGTGAATATAGTGATTTTCGGGCTGTGTCCGGGAAAAAAGAGCATTAATATATGAATTAGTTTTCTCCAATGCCACAAAGTCTAAAGGGTTATGATAAAACAAAAGTTCATATGATGATATAGGATTATGCAAATGGCTAAATGTTATTTTGCTTGTCCCTAGGGGCCTACCATTCAAAAGGGATGAACTAAGTTTTACTAACTTCTTTTTTGTTTCATATCACTTCACCTTGGAATAAGTTTATGATATTTTTCTGGGAAATAATTGGGGGGGGGAGGGGGGGGTTGAGGGTATAGTAAGAAAAACAATTTTACAAGATCAACCCGTATTTAGGCTACAGTTTATTTTTACATATCACGATCTTCTATTCAGAAATATCATATACTAATGAATGTTCACGGCTTTTGGTTTCACTTACAACTATTCTTAAATATTGTCTGGAATCGGTGCTATTGGAAAATTCGGATTTCACGCATTCACCAGACGAGAAAATTTTACTGGTTCATTTTTGTTTGTTTGTTTGAATGGGGTTTTACGCCGCTTTTAACATTATTTCAGTCAACTCGCGGCGGCTGGAGCATCTTACAATGGATTACTGGTATTTCTCACACCAGTAAGACCATCACAGCCTTTCCTAGCCTCCTTCTGCTATCCCACATAGGTCTACGATTATGAACTCATTGGTGGTAGACAAGTAGTCAGAAAAAAAGAGGGCCGCCGTCGATTTATATTGGTCACAGGACACTCGATAATTTCTAAATCAGAATACTTGAATACATATTGTAACCTTTGACCTGTGAATAAAATCCTATGCAAAATCAAAGTTCTGCTGGCAATAGATTTACTTATAGTGAGTCAGTATTTTCTTTGAAAATACATCTTTTTGATTTTAATTCATCCTTTCAAATACAGATGATATAGACTAAGATCAGACCTGTCAAAGCATATCAAGGTTCTTACACTGTTTCCGCCTAACAAAATGCACAATTTTGTTACATACCAATCCGCCTTACATACATCCGAGGTCTGTTGCAGTTTACGGAAATGGCCGAGTGATGTTCCGATTGGCAGTCTACCCTGATGAAAATGCTGTAATCGTCTTTTCTCGTATTTTTTTGGACAGAGTCTTTTCTTTTAAAAAAAGATCGCCAGCAGTAGGCCTAGGCAATGACGAAGTAATTTCGTCATTAATTATGCGTCTTCAGTGCTAAAATTTCTTTAAAGGCATTACAACGTTTCATTTGTGGTACAACGTTGACGTCATTACGGAAAAGAGGTAAAACAATATCTTGGAACGATGATTTCGACATCCAGTCGATTTCAAAATCTATACTTAGAGATCACGGTACTATACCTTCATTACAGGTAAGAATTAATTAAAATTAACAAGCGGAATGATTTTGGAATGATCTTAGAATGAAATTGTATGAGTGCGATGAGTGATTTTTGAGTGAAATTAGAGGGGGGGGGGGGGGTAATCCAATATTGCTTATTTTGTGTCGGATAAAAAAAGGCAATATTTTATTACCTCCCTTTAATAAATCATACGTACTTTTCTGTTTGTGTGTCTTCGTGGACAAATCAGACACTTTTAAATTCACACCAGCCAATAAAATCTTAGAATAATTTGATCGATGTGAATTAAATATTGATCGTCTTTAACGATTTTGAAACTTTTTCTTAAATGATTTCGGAGCGTTTTTGACGATTTGAATGAGCGTTTGAAATGAATGAATGGAGCGCTAAGTAAAGTGAATGATATTGATTGGAATGAACCTCAATTTCAAGATGTTTTCAACTGTAACCATATCCTTGTTTTGCATATCTGAATAAGAGACTCCATGCCAAAAGGTTGATGTTCATGGGTTAGTGCAAAACTATTGCTAGTGCCTTTAAATCTATCGGCACTTGCAGCAGATTTCCACTGATAATTTATGCTTGAACTAACGAATTTCATATCCCTCGGTTTCCTAGTGTTTAGCCACAATAAAGGTTGATTCAAGTATGCCATATATTTTCAGCTTTATTGCTTCACAAATATTCTTTATCACCGAGGATAGGGCCT
Source organism: Fragum whitleyi (assembly GCA_948146395.1). Lineage (NCBI taxonomy): Eukaryota > Metazoa > Mollusca > Bivalvia > Cardiida > Cardiidae > Fragum > Fragum whitleyi. The sequence continues at coordinate 68,797,941 of OX411550.1, forward strand.
ACACGATTTGAAATTTTTGTAAACTAAGACCAACTCTACACTTCAGGATTAAGAAAAGAAATCAACAACAACAAAAAAAACCCAAGGCATACTATCTGAAAATTATACCCAGATTTGCACGCAACAACACGTGCAAAACGGGAAATAATTTGCAGACAGTTTGCCACTTTTTGTTATCCTGAAAGTAGTGCTAGATTTATAAGAGTCCATTGAAAGTTTATCCGTATACCATTGCACATATCTAAAACTTCGAAACACCTTAAGAATCTGCTCAGTGTTCTTCGGCATTTGAGGAAACATTTATAATCGACAATGGCTATTTTCCCATTGATCTTTCAATGATAGTAGGCCATGTAGAAAATAAGATGTAATACTTATCTTAACATGTTACGATAAAATAATTTATCTTTAAATAAAGATTTTATCATTATTATTATTATCATGATAATTATTATTAATATTATTATTATTATTATTAACACAAGAAGAACGTCGCGTGACGCTAAACAACGTTGGTGATCCCAGGAAATTTTTGGCATTTTCTGAGCGGTGTCTAAATGGAAGGTCTAGTTGTTGCACAGTTCTCGTTCGTTATACAATGGCTAGATACATGCTACATACCCGCTAATTACACGCTTTAGGGTCTACAACGCCCAAAATTGAACGATTGAAACCTTTTAACCCTTGTCAGGCTGAATAGATTTTGGCTAAAAATTTGCATCAAAATCAAAGGACAAAAAGCAGTGAAAGTTCCAACTGTAGGTCAATTTTTATTTGAAAAACTAAATCTATTGACAAATCTGGTTTGAAAGTGAGAAATGAGTGGTATAGACAAATATGAGACTGCACACATGTGCAGGCTGATGTTTGTCTATAGCTCCTGCCAAAGCAGGAATATTCGGGATTCAGCAAGACAAGGGTTAAGAACGTTAACATGCGAGAACCGTGCAACAGCTACCAATAAAGATTTTTCAATAACTGTTAAATTTTTGGCCACATGTAATCAGCATACAAGGAACGATCTCCCAGCGTTCGCCGAGGATTCTCCGCGATAACCAACATTTAGCACCGTTCCATGAACATTTACCTTTGTTAGTTTGACGATGAGCGATAACTGCCATTTTCTCAAACGCCGCAAAACTCTGGTCAGACGTTTAGGTGTGACGCCGGCTTAAACTACAAACAACAGTTTTATATAGAGAAGCAACCATGTGCGATTACTACCGTTTTCTCAAATCTTGTAGAAGTCTGGTCAGACGATTATGTTTTGCGCTGGCTTAAGCTACAAACAATGTTCTACATAGTGAAGCGCTTTGTAGATGACCAGTAAATGACGGTTTCCCTAGACTACCAGCTCAGATTTCTTTCTGCACTGTGTAGACGCTTAAGAGGAGATCTGCTTCAGGAACAAGCTAAATTGTCGGAAATATTATACCGGACTGGCTCAATCGGAATCTCGGTATTTGCAGACCGATCAGTGGCGAATAGTCTGCTTTGCAATGACGTGCCAAATAATACCTAAAAGCGTTGTTTAATTGACAATGCGTAGACATATACTCTTACTTATTTTCCCCTCATGATAATCATAATTGCAATCTAATAAAATCGCATCACGTGGGGAAATCCGTTGCACTTTATTTCTGTAATAAAGGCGATATGTATTTTGGGAAAGTCACCGACGATAGATCTGCAAGTCCAGTGTTGTTGGAACTCCAAAATCCCTCGTGCCCCCTCCATAACCCTCCATCGCTATTTTATCAGTTAGAAATTGACACATTTTCAAAAGAACAGTTTTCATTACCAGCGTGTAGCTATGATGATGAGTTGTCGTTTGTAGCAAGTCGACAAAAAGCATAAAGCCGCGCTCTCAAGCTTGTTCTCGTTTTTAGCTCCATCGGCTGAAAGCCACTGGGGCTATTGTCATGGCGTTGTGTCCGTCGTGCGTCCGTGCGTCCGTGCGTGCGGTCGTAAACTTTTTCTTCAAAAATCTTCTCCTCAGAAACTACTGGATGGATTTCAACCAAACTTCACAGGAATGATCCTTTGGTGACTGACCCTCTTTCAAAGTTGTTCAAGAAATTTTGATCCAATGAAAAACATGGATTTAATGGGCGTGGCTAATTTCCAAATATGGTAAAAGTGACTTTTCTCAGGTTGTAATTGATGGATACCATGAAATTTTACATGACTGATCCTTGGGTGACCCTTTATCAGTCTACCAAAAATAATTTTGATAAGATGAAAAATATGCATTTTATGGGCGGAGGTCATTTCTCTATATGTTATATAGTGGAAACTTTGAAAATCATTTTCTCAAAAACTAACTGATAGATATCAACCAAATTTTACATGAATGGTCCTTGGGTGACGCTTTATCAGTCTACCGAAAATTATTGTGATGGAGTAAAAAATGTGTATTTTATGGGAGGAGGTCATTTCTCTATTTGTTATATAGTGGAAACTTTGAAAATCATTTTCTCAGAATGAAAGTGATGGATATCAACCAAATTTCACAGAAATGATCTTTGAGTGATTCTTTATCAGTCTATTAAAAATGATCGTGATCGGATGAAAATTATGTATTTTATGGGCGGAGGTCATTTCTCTCTATGTTATTTAGTGGACACTTTGAAAATCATTTTCTCAGAATGTAATCAATGGATACCAATCAAACTTCATTAGTATGATCCTTGGGTGATCCATTATCATGCAGCCAAAAATTATCGTGATCGGATGAAAATTATGTCTTTTATAGGCGGAGGTAATTTCTCTATATGTTATAATAGTGGAAACTTTGAAAATCATTCCAACACAAATAGAACCCCAAATATCTAAAAAATCTAGTCAAAACTTTGATTACAAGAATTTCAAGCCTGTGGAGCGACTCAAGCCATTCATGGCTTTCTAGTATAATAGAGAAATACCCAGCATAAATAATTTTCAGATTATCGATATCTCTAGAAATTTCCTAGTTGTCAACTTTTCATGCCAGCAAACCAGATAGCGAATAACAATACATTTTCAATGGAAAAACATATTATGCATTTTTCATTCTGCACAGAAAGCAGACTTGAACCTTTATTATTTGATTGATTATCTTCATTTTTTCTTAGATCTAAAAAAAAAATGCAATCATAAGGACCGAGTGTATTTTTCACTTTTTTTTTTAGAAAAGAATGCAATTGCCTTAGCATATGTCTTAAACTTAACGCCCTACGCCGAGGAGAAAACGCCATTTCTGTTCATAGATCGAGGGTTCGGTGCAAGACCGTAGTAAGTGTATATACATTGTATATACGCTTACTACTGTCTTGCACGGAACCCTTGAGATGACGAGTTCTGGATTCTCGGCGGCGATCGATCCGTTTTGTATTGGGTAAAAAAGGAGTAGATCAGAGAAGAGAACAGTTTAAACAGCTGTTTCAAAAAACAACGTACGATAAACACATATATGTTCAATAAACCCATCTAAAAACCGACAAATATATTAGAGCAAAATTCAACGAAAAAACAAACGAAAAACGATTTTTCAATGAGCATTAAAGGAGGAAAGAATAAAGGCAAAAGAGGATTGAAATACATCGAGGACTATTTCAAACTTAACAATTAAAAAAAGAGACATACAATTCAATGAATGTTTGCAGATAAAAGAACCAAACAGGATAGAAGTACAACAAGAAAAGGAGAAATTGCTGATTATTTTCCTTACGATAAGATCTATTTCAATTCAGCATGTAAAAATACGATCATTTTTTGTGTAAGTCAAAAATCAAAGTTGCTTCTACAGTAGTGCTTAAATATGAATTCTGCCTTGAATTCATCTCGTTTGAATCGTCTCTAAAAGACGATTATAATGAAATTTTGCAATGCAGAACCTAACATTGAATGAAAACCGCAGATACAATTTATGATTTTGACTTACGATTGATTTTTTCCTACTTGACGTTTAGTAAAACGGGACCTTGTGGAAAAGGGTTAATGTAACGCTCGATTACGACTATTTAGTAGTTAGAACGTGACATGAAATCCCTAGATGGAGTCATTGAAAAACCGATCAAGGCTATTCTTAATTATCAGTCTATTTGACTCTTTCCTTTCCCGTACAGTAGATTTCTATGCATCGACAGATCAGGTATATTTTTTATATGTTTGTTTTTCCGTTTGCCGGTTTGTCCCATCAAAAACCGTTGACATTAACCATAACGTTTGATTGGTAAGGGATAGATCCTTAACATGTCACATGGGTTTTGCTTGTGACAAGACCTTTCGATTTGTACAACATTCAAAGTCTCCTGTCATTTCAAGGTCAGTTGTTTTGATAATTTCCCGGAAAACGACTTTGACGGGGGCATTAGTGTTTTTAAACAAACACGTCTTGTTTCTTAATGTAACGTCATATATGCGACCCATCACGCGAAAAGGGACCATCGCGGTAGTGCGTAAAGTGTCGACCTAGTCAGACTGCGCGGTTTGCGCAAACCGATGGGGTCGACACTTTTCGCAATTTGCTCATTTTTTTTAATCTAGAATGTCAAATCTACCTTCCAGTGAAAGAATTTATGAAATGCTACCTCTGGTTGACCAATGCTGGACCAAATCTCTTTTTCAAATAGTCATTTTACAGAGTTCCTAGATGGTTCCTTTTCGCGTGACGGGTCACATATGTGAAAACAGTTACATTTGTTAAATCATTTAAGAAAAAAGAAGAATTTGCTTTTAGCAATCAATTTCTTCTTTTCCAATAATATTTTACCATGTATGCAATGTATAGAATAATTTCACCTAAAATTACACCTTGTTTTAATTGCTGTCTGCACCGTCTCTCAATTTGGAGCGATCTTAAGTTTCGAAGAAAGTGGAAGGGTGATAACTTCACCTTTATTTGGAATAATATATACAATCCTGCTACAGCATCCTCGGATATCCCGGGGTCTCCCTATTCGCTACGCTATATCGACGATATAGCGTAGCGAATAGGGAGACCCCGGTGTATCCGAGGATGCATCTACAGACATGTTCGCAATTTTAAGAGTGTGTTTTTTTCGCGTAGTGGGTTTTTTTTAGATAACAGCCATGTTGCAGGTGTGACGTGCGTTCAGGGTACAAACATGTTTGCGAACGATTGGTAATTGTATCCGCTCTGCACGTGAGAACAATTGCAAAGCGCAGTAACATTTCTAAACTGTTTCATTAACATTATTATCTTGAACACATGATTGATATTGAATATCGGTTTATGTTATAACGCCAATTTGTATCAAGGAAGGACAACTTTCGATGGTTTCCTACTTTACATAGTACGCTTTTACCGCCCTCAATAGAAATTTTCCCATGAAACATGATTTTAGGAAACTCCTACATAAAATGTATTTACTCCTGTGTGTATGACAGATTCGATAATCGGAAGAGAAAGAAATATCAATACTTCAGGACATTCTCGTTACCATTCGTGACTTTTAGATCAATTTAACCAATCTAGTTAAATCTATCAAGATACCCCGATAAAAGAAATTGAGTTATAATTATATGAAATATGCTAAAGAACTATGAGCATTCTATTCACTTGCTCATTCAATTAACATATATCTAGTTTGTAAATCAAAAGTCGAATGATCAATTCAACCCGATGCAGGGATCTCGGGGGATAAAGGAACTCTGAGGTAGACAAAGAAAGGCAGTTGCCACAAAGGTCAGTATCTCCTTACTGATTCTTCAATTTAACTGCTAGATCAGATGTATTTGCTTCTTTAGGTGTTTTCCATCTGCAACCAAGAAACAGTATGTGATAACATTTTAGTTCGGTTGAAATTTCTAGCATCAAGATGTCAGTTTGCAGACAAAACGTCTGGATAACTTTGGAACATTTCTAATGCACCAACTCCGGGTATAATTTTTTATAAAAGGAAACAGAGATATTTTAGTACATGATGCGGCGAGCTTATAAGTTTGCCAATGGGAATTCGGATATTTCATAACCTGAATTGCTGAATGGGTAGAGGACGATGTATTCAAGACTTGACTTATCTTTAAACGTATATTAGTTAAGAGTATTTTATTACTTCTGCCACTAATAAAATAGGAAATTAAGTCTTTGGTATTTGGTGAATTAAGTAATACGTCTTTGCAATAGCTGCAATCAAATGAGATGTATGGGATAAGTGTCTAGCTTTCATCAACAACAAAAAAATGGAAAGAAAAAAATCGTAATGCATCATCATCATTATCATCATCATCATCATCGCTATGATGATCATCATCATTATCGTCGTCATCTTCTTCATCATCATCATCATCGCTATCATCATCATCCCCACCATCAAATATGTCTAAGGACATTAACAAAACAAACTTCACAGTGTCCACTGTCTCCTTCTATACAAGTAATTCTGCCAGTTTCTATTTCTCAACTTTGAGATCTCAATCTAAAGCATGTCTATAGTCTTAATCTTTTGTTTTTTGTGGTACTATCAAGATTTCTTTTCGTAAATGAATTCCTTTTTTAATTTACAATGATTATTAAGATAACTTGAGCCGTTGATTGACGAAATCCAGCTCTATATATAATAACAGTTAAGCCAAGGTGGTCGATTATAGAATTAGATCTTATGGCCTAAAACACATAAGAAGCAAGACTACATTGATAAAGGTATGCATTTTCTTTTTACTGAAAAGGCAGTCTTTCAAGTTCTCCTCATATAACACAAATTTGGGTGTGGTTTTTTTTAATTCCGAATAGAAATTCAAAGGTAAAATGTCTACAGTAGTGAAGTTACCCCACACTTCCGCTCCGTAGAGAACATTTGATCGAATCAAACAATGAAAGTTTTATTTTTATATCAAACGAATTTTTATCGAACATCTTCAGAAGACTCTTGACTGCTCTAGCATCTTGTTCATTCAGCGTTTTCACCGCTAGATTAAACGATCCCGTACAATTGAAAATTAAACCTAAATATAAACAATGATAAAAAAAAAACACCTCGACAATTTTACCATTCACTTAAATATTACGCTTTTTCAATGACTTTCTCAATGTTTATTTCATTTACACGAATACACATAAAGACTTCTATTTGGGTTTAGAAGCTTTCTTGGCTAGTGGTCAACAGAACTATATAATCAGGAAATGGAATCAAATATTTTTACAACAATTAAAAAGCTGAATCACTCACAAAGTCAAAATTTTCAGTTATATCATTGATGAAGAGAAGAAACAAGATATATACGAGAGAGGTTCACAATTGCCCCTCTATCCTTTATTCTTTGTGTTCACCATTCGTTATTATATCTAACGCTTAGTAGCTACTAATATCTTTTTTGAGGCATGTGGCACCTAATCTAAATACTTATATGACATTTCAAATGACAAAGTTATCTCTGTATAAAATGGATTACACTGTTAAAAATTATAGGATACGCTTAAGATTTACGCAAATCTATCCATGCATGAAGGAGGCATTCTTTTGAGGATGTAATTCACATGGGGGTCCCTATTACTATGACGTCACATCATCAGAAACAATTTTGGCAGATTAATGGAATTAAATGAAAGGAATTGCGTAAAAAATTAATAGACTTGCGGACGGACCGACGGAAAATAATACACGCTTACCTTCGGTGGCGTATAGAATTATGATTTAAAGAAGCACTTAAAAGATCAATTATATTTGGCATTTCTATTGACGGAAATCTTGAATAATTATAAGAATTCAATACAGTGCATAAACAACAATTATAAGTCAGATAGACAATACTATTGATCATGTATTGACGACATTGAAAACTGATCAATATTTTAATTACCGTATCTCCTATAATAATAGCGCGCTCCCTATAGTAACACACTTACATTTATTACTAAAAAAATCAATTTTAAATGCCTAAATTTTGAGACTTCTTTTAGACTTCTTCTCTAATTTTAGGCAAATTACCATTGAATATTCGTTTATATAATTGTTTTGAGGAATTCCTTCTTGAATTAAAGGGAAAAGAGTCTTAAAGAAATCAATTTAGTGATTTTTTCATTAAAATTGATGTTAAATAAAATCTCCCTGACCATGAAATGTACAGCTCCCGATAGCATTCATTAGAAGAAATGCGATTTTTTTCGTCAATAATTTTGTGGTTTATGACTTAGCAAAGGCCCTTACCGGTTGTATAAGAAGTTATATTAGTGATGCATCTGTATCTTCCTCAAAAATCGATCGGCTGGATGGAAGATTGAGCTGTAACCCATAAAAATATAAACTCACGTATCAAAAGTCTGCTCATTGCATGTAAGTTTTCAGATTAAGGTCCTTAGAATTGCCACAACTGAGTTTTTTGTTTTTGTTTTTTTTTTATGTCCAGCATCAATTTTTACATTGAAAATCAACGGACTGTAACGTACCTTCAAAATAGATATGTAAACTGATTTCCCGGACTGATTGACGGAAAGAAAGACTGGAATACAGATGAACAGATTGCAAACCTTAATTCTTCTTCGGTTTCTAACCAGTCGATCATAGTCTATATCGGTCATTCGATATTGACTTCAGCATTGTTTCAATGCTTTTTTAAAATTTGCTTTCTGATGCATAGCTCAGGACGGAATGCTTTAACATCATTGTTTCCATCAACATCAGAGTCTCCCGCATGTGATACTTCCATTTTTGATTTACTTCAAACATTGCTTTTTCTTGTATATTTTACAGTGAAAACCATTTTCCTTTTAGAATAAAGGTATATTTAAATGCAGACAAATTCTTTTAAATTTATTCATGATTAGTCAATAATACTGATCAGATTGTGTAGTTTCTATAAAAAATATAACGACTCTTTAAATAAATTCAATTTCCCCAACCGAACATAAGTGTAAGCTTTCGTCTTTATCGTAATTACATCATTTACTTGACTCGGCGTTTGTTGCTTCTCAGCATTTAGATTATTTTGAATTTGATTGATAAATAATGAAAAATACATTCCTGTGTGACACATGCCTTTCTTTGTTTACATCCGAGTTCTTTTATCACCCGAGATCCCTAAATCGGATTACACGGGGTGAATCAAATCTCTCAAACTAATCCAGAACGCGTAGTTGACCCATGTTGTTATATATTTTTTGTAACCATATCTCTCTACCTTACCTACATAGCTTACTAAAAAGGTTGATACAATGCCTGATACCTGCAACAGCATTGCGTTGAGGGTCACAAAACGGTAAAAACAGTTTTCCAATTGTACCCCGCTTTACAAGTGCACTTGCGTGCAAAGAGGGGTATAATTGGAACACTGTTTGCATCGTTTTGTGAGGTGATCCCGAACGCATGCCAGGGGAATCATCGTTGGCCCGGTGAATAGTGTAGACTCCTCAAAACTCCTAAGCGGCCACTTGCCTTTTTGGTCATATGTTATAAACGACGCATGATTTCAACTCGTTTTTGCTTGAATAATCTAGCCAAATCATTTATGAAGTCAACAAGAGAAAACTCAGTGAAATAATTAAACAAGAAATGTTTTAAAATTAAACGAAAGTAGGAGTACCATCGATTTCAAAGTTAACATTGGTGGGTGGGGTATTTTTTACATTTCTTGTTAGGATAAGGAATGTGTAGAACGTTTTGGCATTTCATATTAATTTTAGATGTCCACAGGCGTTGTACCACTGATATTAGTACAAAGAATTGATAGGCGTTGCGTTTTTCAAGTATCGAAAAATTCAAATTTCTCTTAAAAGTGTCAATTTTGTGACTTTTGAAATTGAGGGTACATGCATTTAATTCCGTCTTTGGGACTTACTGATGCATAGTTTTGCAAAACAATTGGATAGGATGATGACTGAATAGCCACTCTGTCGAAAGACAAAGCTCATTTCAAGATAAAAGCGGGAAATGTGTGTAAAATGGAGAAAGGTGAGGTGGCCGCTTAGAACTTTTGAGTAGTGTATTATTCTTGTAACCCTAACATGTACGACTTTATGCATTTTTTATGATGGGCTACTTTAATGTCCTTACCAAAGCCTGTATTGTTGTTTTTTTCATGTCCATGGACATGTATTCTGCAGACAAGAGACGTTATATCTTGGTTGGTCGTTTCGAAGGTCATAATTTTGATTAACGGTACCCTGTATATAAAAAGGCGAACAAGGCATGAACATTGAAGCAAAAAATTATTAAATTAGTGGCACACGAATTTATAAATTAATTGAAATATACTGTGACGTCAAAACCTCCTTGCCACATCGCCTTCGCGTATCCATGGCGATAATTCTCGCGCTGCTTTGCTTCATTCAGGAACTCCAATTAATCCATAAAAATCGGTTTTAGCTGTTATTACTGTTAGCAAGATAGATAATGTCGAAAAGTAGATATCTATAGGAACTAGTATTGTAAATCCAACACTTTTCCAACACCATACAAACCAGTATGATATCAGTGTTTCTACTGATATTATTTCTATGCGACTGTAAACATGCCTTCCTGATTTGATACAGCGACCCAAACAAAGGGCGTAACTACCATTACGTATATTAAACAGGTGCGTAAAAGAGATAAATCCTCATCGAATAATGTCGTTAAAGAATGATCATAACATCGATGTTTTGATGTTCACTAAGGCTCAAATCATAGAAAAGGGGAGCGGACGGAGGGCATGCATCTTTTGTCGCAATCCACATATTTCCTTTATCCTATATATATTCTATGTTGGTCGCCTTCTGAGTGCGTACCAATTTCAAAATCCTAGTAACGCCTATGCAAACTTCATTACACCAACATTTGTTTATCAGTCCAAAGTACAAACACAGTACATTCACAACGAAATTTTTTCTGTCACGTTCTCTAACTATACTGAAAGATCAAAGAAATGCAAAACTACTGGCATTTTTACCATCCTTTAAATTACATCGGTAAACGTCATGTGCCATAGCGTAGAACTAACATGCTGTAAAAACCGACCTAATCTCGAAAAAACTAAAATTGAAACGCCAAATAACTTTGCAAATCGATAAGGACAAAAAGTGTTTTTCGTGATGAGTTTCTTTACTCTATCAGTATATAGGTGAATACATTTGTAATTAAGTACCGTTATCTCACGCTTGTTAGATTTCAGTTCAGTCCACCCCTTTTCCTGGCTATACCACATTTTCCCGCGTATTCGAATACCGCTGTTGGACTATAGCTTTTGTGCGGTGAGCCGTGAAATATATATTCTTATATAGAATTTCGAGCTCAGTTTTTGAAAATACAACTATACTGGCAGAGGGTTCCACATTTGTTTACTTGTAGTAGGTCAATGGACAGTCGGAGGGCCAGCGAATGTTTCTTGGATCCATCATAATCGTAACCCGAAAACTTTCTCGACGTTTAAATTCCTTTTGCTAGTTGATTATTCAGTTATATTTTCAATTTTTATACATGTGTAGTTTTATATTCAACTTTCATTGATATCAGCATAATGAAGTTTGATTCGTAAAGGACACAGGGTTCAATCAAAGTTATCATGAGGGTAAATAATAATAAGAAAATATATTTGAACCTATGCGTGACATTTCCAACAATTTGTCATGTGCGTGAAGCAAAAAATATTGAACAGCCTGGACATCTACAAAGTGCATTTACAAGATTACATGACTGTCCAAATGCACTTTGAGACCTCATCTATCTTCAAATAACACAGTTAAGACTCTGGTCAGACTGTGCAGATGCAGACTGACAAGTGTCTATGATTTGTGCACATTTTAGATTGTTGGAAATGTCACGCAAAGGCTCATTTGGTTTGTGATATTTATTTTCAATAGTTTAATATTCACTTTTGTCTATCATAACAAGCATTCTTAAAGTACCTATGCCTGCATGAACGACGAAAGCTATATTTTCACGAGTGGCAAAGCCACGAGTGAAAATATAGCTTTTGTTGTTCACGAAATGAAATATTAATCGACCTGACTCGAAAAACAAACGATTATTCTATTTCTTTATTGCAAAAATGAGACAAAATGTGAAATTTCAAGGACATATTTTCGTAAAGCGCGTCAATTTGCACGTGATTGCTTCGCAACGTTCATTGTGACGTCACTTATTTTGCCCCGCAAAGATGACGTCAGATAGGGGGAAACGCACAAAAGCGGAATATAAGTTTTTGATAATTTCACTGCTTTTGCGGTGAGATTATCAAATGATAATCTACCGTTTTTTCTCGATAAACCACCGAAAAGCATTAAAGAATAGCTGTTATATATCCCTTCGTCAAAGATTGGTAATCAAATACTGATAACGTCAATGACGTTGTCCGATACGCTTGTCTTGTCGTACAAACGTCACAAGCGGCAAACCTTGACCAAGTCCGCCAGATTCTCTGCTGCTAACATTTACAATACGCTCTATTTCAACAATTGTCTAACCTGAATCAGTTTAAAGCCTCAAAACATTTTTTTTCTTTTCTTTCTTTTTTTTTTTTTTTGATCCGACCCCATTTCAAGAGATCAATATTTCAATGTCAAAAATCGTTTCATCGTTTTTGTAAAAAGTCGCGAGGAAAAAAATTCAACAATGCTTGCGTGAATCACTTGCATATCAAATGTGAAAGACACATGTGTAATTTTGTTTGGATCTTACGCTGGGTTCAAGATAGCAAAATCATGATGAGTGCGCTCATTGAAAGCGCGCCCAAGATAAACCTCAACATTTAATTTAGCAAAATTTTGGAAATTTTTTAAACAACTGTTACATAGGGTGCAGGGAGGCACATTTCGTAAAAAGATGTAACATATTGAAATAGTAATATTATAAATGAATTTCGTATACGTCTTGATAACAGATGGTGATCTCAAATAGATATGATTTTGATCTATATACATTTTTTTGCCTCAAAATTAAAGCATTTCTGCTCACTTCTACAAAATAACGTTGTGTTGTGTAGTACCCATCAAATTTGTCTAATTTTTAGTGTACTTTCTATAAATTCAATGGAGTTTAAATGCATGTGTAATGTGTATTAAATCGTACGATTAGTGATTTTTGCTGAAACATTTTATGGCATTCGTAGCCCAAATCTAAACATAATTTTAGACTTTTATTCCGTAAGTATCATTAAACTATATATTTGAATGTCGCATCTCTTAACTTCCCATCAATAGCCAAACGAAAATCCAAATAAAATGGAGATAGGTTGGATTGCTACCTCCGAGAATCCTGCAATATTCGGTCACAAATTTTGTTTACTCTTTCTTCGACATAAAATGATAAAATATCACGATAAGAAAATTCAATAAATCTCGAAATTCTTAATAAGAGCACAAGTATTAACACTGGTCAGACTGAAGTTTACTAGCTAGGGGTTTAAAGCTTTTTCATGTTATGGAAATATTTATATCTTCAGTAAACATGTATTCAAGAACGCCATTTGGACAATAATTAAATAGCTAGTTTCAAAATACACATGAAACCTCTGCTAATGTAGTTCAATTTCTTAAGTTTAAAATATTTTTCGGTATGTTTTCTAAGGTCGCATTTTAGCTCTGCTGTTACCGTTTGAATGAAAAAAAACAACTTTGCCCTTTTATAACACCTGTCATTCACTTGAAACTTGGAATATATGGTTATTATCAAAAGGGCAACATATAGATGGCACAGCGAAACAGTTATAACTGCTTATAGAAACACATGCATGTATGTAGTTACAACTGTTTCTTGTCGAATCATCTATATACTACAAAGAAAGAGAGGCAGAAAACTATTTTTTATTCTTTTCTTTTCTTCCAAATATATGCCCCTTTTCTACAGTTAACAACATCATGAAATTGACTAGGTGAATGATCTTGGAATTAGATTGAATACTTCATTTATTTTGATAATCGTTGTTGATTCTATCTCTATCAGTGAGTTTGGAGGGTTTTTAAACGGCGTGAGTGACTGTTTGGAATGAGTGAATGGAACACTTGATTGTGATTTGCAATGGTTTTGATCGAAATGAATGTCAATCGCACGATGCTGTTAATTGTACTAATAAATGGAAGTAACTTTTATAAAAAAAAAATCTTTATCAAGCATATGCGATATATTTTCAACAATTTCATAGTGAATGTGGTAAAGAAACGAACGAGCCTAGACAGCATATCACGCTGCATTTAGAGTATCCATGATTAGAAGAAAATGAGGTCAATTCAGAGAGTTGACCCAAAATAGTTCCGCGCCAGCTAATTATCTTTCACAATGTTAACCGAGGTTCCCTAATGAAATCATTAGGAAACCTCGGTTAACGTTGTTAAAGTTCATGACTTACGAAACGTTGCGGAAATATTACGGGTTAACTACCTTAATTTATCTTTAGAGTATGAAGTGAAGACTCTGGTCGGACTTTGTAAGTCATAGACTGTCTCAGTCTGATCAAAGTCTTTAAAATATAAATATCCAAATAGATAAATGAATAAATATAATTGCATTCGTGGTACAGAAATGCGATAGTCACTAACGTGTAACCTCTTTCAAAGCACTTCGTATGGGATAAATGACAAGAAAGATATATTTTAAATTGAACATGGGACATTTTAAAGAAATGTCATAACATACATACATATGTACATACTGCGATCAAATGTGGGAAAATTCACATGTACTAAATGTATATGTCCGAAATGTTGCGGAACTATTACGCGCCCACTACCTTCATCCGACATGTGACAAAAGTTTGTATTGCACGAGTGATTTGTCTGTCTCCATTGGGTGCATGATGTGTAGTAAGCTTTTAACCCTTTGCTTTTTTACGTGCCTGTGATTTAATGATTGAGAAAATATTGTGAAAAAAGAAGAAATTGCTTCTCACAAGCAATTTCATCTTTTCCACACTATTTTCTACCCTACTGAATGGTTATTTTTCAAATTAAATCCACTTTAAATTTTCGTCTGCAAACCTTTGAAGATGGACAGGTCCAAAATTTTGTAAAACAGGAAAGGGTTAAAGAAGTGAGCACCTGGTGCCTCGGATGAATTGCAGTGGTTATACTGATGTGAGAAACGACAGAAATCCGTGGATAGATGCACCTGCCTCCGAGATATAACTGCATTAATGTTGAAAGTGGCGTTAAAGCCCAAACAAACAAACAAACAAACAAACAATTAAACATAAGCTTTTTTTTGCTATTTCGGTGACGCAGTGAAAGTTTTGTCACTGGATTGCGGGGATCAATGTATGTCTATAAATTGTGTGTCCACCTGTTGAGTTGTCGCGGTGGGGTGATTAACTTTAAGAATTTCTATATCCCTATATACCTAATATTTTTTTTTGTAATTTTGCCGCCGTCAAAGCGCAGTTGGTAGCGCGTCGGACTATAAATCAAGAGGTCCTGGGTTCGATCCCGACGGTGGCACTCATCATCTCCGACTATTTATCTTCCACCAATGGTTTGATAATCGTAGACCTATGTGGGATAGCAGCTGGAGGCTAGGAAAGGATGTGATAGTAGTACTGATCTGACAAATACCAGGGATCCATTGTTAGGTGCTCCAGCTTCCGCGACATGACTGAAATTATGTTGAAAGTGGCGTAAAAACCCCATTGAAAAAAACAAACAAACAAATATACCTGTTTTTATCACGAATTATGGGAAAGGAAATGGTTACCCGAGATATTGGTTCTAGCTACTTGATCTTTTCTGTTATAATTTCACTTTAATCAAACATCAAAAGGTGAATAAGCTTTCTTTTCTATACCGTACAAAAGTATCTTCCTTATTCTTGAAAGCAATATTTCTTGCTTTCTTTATTATTTGGAGCTTTGGCATAATAACATTTTATCGACATTCTTATCAACTATATAATCATGCTGTTGTGCTAAGGGTAACTAGCATTACACTACTAGTCCCAAAAGTAAGGATTCAGGTTGCCTCCCCTGGAGAAGAAAAGTGGAATCGCTATGGGTTAGACCCTATCCTCTTTTTGGCCTTCTTTGTTCTTTATAAAATTGCTCAACTTTCAAGTGCTGCAGCGCATTCCACAACAAACTGCTTACATAATACGCAATTAGCGCTTCATCGACATTCATTGTTCTATCTTTTGAGACTAAAAGACCTTGGTCTCTCACGTTCAAGTTTTGGGCTATTCAAGCCAGAGTAAAGGTACCATCTTTTACCCACCTATGAAGATGACAGTTATTTCGGGTACGTCCCCCATCGCTTATCCGTCCTCCCGGAAATGAAATCGAAAGATCGAACCAAGCGTTATATTAAAGAAGAGATAGAAAAAAATAATAAAAATAAAATAAATATGCACGTGGATCACTGTTCTCTACATCAAAATGCAATTTTCAAGCCGCACTATTTTTTCTTTAAGATCTACTTTTAAACATACAACGACCTCCGGAAGTAAATTACAGGTCAGACCCCACCCGATTTCTGGCCTTCTTTGTTCTATATAAAATTGCTCAACTTTCAGGTGCTGCAGCGCATTCCACAACAATGCGTTTATATATTACGTCACCAGCGCTTCATCTACATTCATTGTTCTATCATTTGAGACTAAAATAACTGGGTCTTTTAGGTTTAACTTTTGGGCTATTCAAGCCAGAGTAAGGGAATCGTCTTTTTTCCATCTATGAAGAGGTCAGTTAGTTCGGGCACCCCCACCGTCGCTCGTCCGTCCTCCCGGAAAGGAAATCGTGCACAAAAAAGATCGAACCAAGCCTTATATTAAAGAAGAGATGCAAGACTAGCAAAAAATCAAATAAATATGCACGTGGATCACTGTTCTCCACTTCAAAATGCCATTTTAAAGCCGCACTTTTTTTTCGTTAAGATCTACTTTTACCATACAACGACCTCCGGAAGTAAATTCCAGTGAGGTCACTCCTACATTTAAGAGCTTTTTGCATTCCTCTAACTTCTAAACACTTTGGTCAATGCTTGGGGGTATTGTGACCAAAGTTAAGTCACTAAGGTTTTAATATTTGCATTTGTCACTGAAATATGACGATTTTAGGACATGACCTGTTTAGCGAAAAAAGGGAAGAATTCAGAACCCTGTTATTTGTGATGTAACATGATTACTTAATCAAATAATTTTTGGTAAGAAGCCATTGGGAATGATTTCTCAAAGTATAATTTTGAACTATTACTCCATCCAAACTTGTTAAGCCAAAAAATGTTAAAGATTACTTGATTTTGAGGCAATAAAAAGGGGAGTTAATCATTGAAGGTCGAGGTAATTTTAACAAAAAAATCGAAATTTTCACGTTTTAATGCTAATTAAAAGAACTTAATCATAAAAAAATGCGCAAAAAGAGTGTTTTCTGTTAAAGGGTATCAAAATGGTGGTAGAAAGAAAAAATAAAACAGACATCTTAGCTTCAAAAATCGTAACTTTGAGGAATCAAATGGTATAATAGCGTTCCCCAGAAATGAAAAGGGGCTTATATAGAGTAAAGGGTGGAATTCAAAATTCCACAATCTTTGCTTAATTTTTCAGGATCTAAAACATCGTTTAAGAGTTTGTGCATCGTAAACTTACATAATGTGTAGGAATAACGAAAACCAATCATCAAAAAACATCTCAAAATAGTCATACTGGGTGTGAAATTTAAAAAAAAAATGACAGAGCCCGCTCATTTTAATTTCTTAAAATGCAGTTTTATGTCAAAAATCTCCTAGAAAGCTCTGTTCTACAACAGATATGTTGTATTACAACTCAATAAAAGGTATAAGAAACCGCAACGGGAAGGAGAAACGTCCATTTTACAACATGGACTTGGGGTACCCACTTCAATAAATATCCATTCTGAAATGGGTGTTAAGGGTTGGAAAATGGGTCTCTTGAATCATTTTGAGCCATGTCGAGAATTTCACTCACGTGTAGGTATTCAGCTATGACGACTTTACTATTTAAGTAACAGAAACGGAAGATCACTCAATTTACAAGAAACAACTTGACACGATAAAGAGGAGAACATTTTACATAATTGATCATTTTGACTTGTAAGACCCTATGTCTCCACTAGCAAATTAACTTGATTCAAATGCTTTTGTCTCTAATTTGCTTTTTTTAAAATGTTTTGAAACTGTCTTATTCAATTGAGAAAACGAGTTGGAAAATGTGTTAAAATGACTATAAAAAACGCTATCAAAAAGGACCAGTCCCCTGCGACAAAGTCATGAAAAAAAAACGTTATCGGGGCAAGGGTTAAGCATTTTCTCACCATTTCTTACTTAAAATTCACTTTTAATTGCAAGACTATTGAAAAAAAAAATGGTTCCCAAGTTTATCAGCATGGAATTTTTGCTTTGAAGTTTTACGAACGCCAGAAAAGTAATATTGAAATGGGCTTCTTTCGATATTAAACTTACCAATATAGTGAAAAGGGTTTGAATTTTAAGCCAGAAAAGGGATTTAGAATTAGATGAAATATGCATATTTCCTGTTTACTACCAGCAAATGTCTATTTCCAATACTCTGAGCAAAGTAATTTAAAAATTTGCAGCGAGAAAACGATTTTTCGATCACCTTTGTGTGATACCCTCATATTACAAAATCGCAGGTTTTAAATGGGGTAAGGGTTTTTTATGTCCATTCTATCGCATTGTTTACATAATTAATTACATCCACTTGACCAATTAAATTAATCCTTACTACCCAAAGCGCAAAAACTGACTTAATGATAATTTCAGCCCCAACAAAAGTTAAAAAATGCAAGTAGAAATACTTACAAGGAATTTCCTTTATTTTTTTTAAAAATTTAAAAAATTGATTTTAAATCGATAAAATCATCAAAATTAAAATTTTTACACTTTTTGAAACTATTGACAAAATATTACGTCATTTGCAACTATCTGAAGAGGTCAAAATTCGTTTTCTCAAAATCGGACCTTTTTACCATCTAAATTTAAGAGCTTTTTGCATTCCTCTAACTTCTAAACACTTTGGTCAATGCTGGGGGGTATTGTGACCAAAGTTAAGTCAATAAGGTTTTAATATTTGCATTTGTCACTGAAATATGACGATTTTAGGACATGACCTGTTTAGCGAAAAAAGGGAAGAATTCAGAGCCCTGTTATTTGTGATGTAACATGATTACTTAATCAAATAATTTTTGGTAAGAAGCCATTGGGAATGATTTCTCAAAGTATAATTTTGAACTATTACTCCATCCAAACTTGTTAAGCCAAAAATGTTAAACATTACTTGATTTTGAGGCAATAAAAAGGGGAAAGCTCTGTTCTACAACAGATATGTTGTATTACAACTCAATAAAAGGTATTAGAAACCGCAACGGGAAGGAGAAACGTCCATTTTACAACATGGACTTGGGGTACCCACTTCAATAAATATCCATTCTGAAATGGGTGTTAAGGGTTGGAAAATGGGTCTCTTGAATCATTTTGAGGCAATAAAAAGGGGAGTTAATCATTGAAGGTCGAGGTAATTTTAACAAAAAAATCGAAATTTTCACGTTTTAATGCTAATTAAAAGAACTTAATCATAAAAAAATGCGCAAAAAGAGTGTTTTCTGTTAAAGGGTATCAAAATGGTAGTAGAAAGAAAAAATAAAACAGACATCTTGGCTTCAAAAATCGTAACTTAAAGTTAAAGTTAGGTTTATAGTCTGTTTCTATGCCAGGCATATTCAACCGACTTCACACTTTAACCCCCGATCATCGAATTGCAAGTCGGCTGTTAACAAACGGCGCTCATCGGCAGCCACAGCACATAGACTTACATTCTCACAGGTACCCATTTATACACCTGGGTAGAGAGGAGCAACGTGGAGTTAATTTTTTGCTCAGAAAAATTCCCGTGATCTGGCCGGGATTCGATCCCGGGACCTTTCGATTCCAAAGCCACCGTCCTAACCATTAGACGGACTCCACTTTGAGGAATCAAATGGTATAATAGCGTTCCCCAGAAATGAAAAGGGGCTCATATAGAGTAAAGGGTGGAATTCAAAATTCCACAATCTTTGCTTAATTTTTCAGGATCTAAAACATCGTTTAAGAGTTTGTGCATCGTAAGCTTACATAATGTGTAGGAATAACGAAAACCAATCATCAAAAAACATCTCAAAATAGTCATACTGGGTGTGAAATTTTAAAAAAAAAATGACAGAGCCCGCTCATTTTAATTTCTTAAAATGCAGTTTTATGTCAAAAATCTCCTAGAAAGCTCTGTTCTACAACAGATATGTTGTATTACAACTCAATAAAAGGTATAAGAAACCGCAACGGGAAGGAGAAACGTCCATTTTACAACATGGACTTGGGGTACCCACTTCAATAAATATCCATTCTGAAATGGGTGTTAAGGGTTGGAAAATGGGTCTCTTGAATCATTTTGAGCCATGTCGAGAATTTCACTCACGTGTAGGTATTCAGCTATGACGACTTTACTATTTAAGTAACAGAAACGGAAGGTCACTCAATTTACAAGAAACAACTTGACACGATAAAGAGGAGAACATTTTACATAATTGATCATTTTGACTTGTAAGACCCTATGTCTCCACTAGCAAATTAACTTGATTCAAATGCTTTTGTCTCTAATTTGCTTTTTTTAAAATGTTTTGAAACTGTCTTATTCAATTGAGAAAACGAGTTGGAAAATGTGTTAAAATGACTATAAAAAACGCTATCAAAAAGGACCAGTCCCCTGCGACAAAGTCATGAAAAAAAACGTTATCTGGGCAAGGGTTAAACATTTTCTCACCATTTCTTACTTAAAATTCACTTTTAATTGCAAGACTATTGAAAAAAAAATGGTTCCCAAGTTTATCAGCATGGAATTTTTGCTTTGAAGTTTTACGAACGCCAGAAAAGTAATATTGAAATGGGCTTCTTTCGATATTAAACTTACCCATATAGTGAAAAGGGTTTGAATTTCAAGCCAGAAAAGGGATTTAGAATTAGATGAAATATGCATATTTCCTGTTTACTACCAGCAAATGTCTATTTCCAATACTCTGAGCAAAGTAATTTAAAAATTTGCAGCGAGAAAACGATTTTTCGATCATCTTTGTGTGATACCCTCATATTACAAAATCGCAGGTTTTAAATGGGGTAAGGGTTTTTTATGTCCATTCTATCGCATTGTTTACATAATTAATTACATCCACTTGACCAATTAAATTAATCCTTGCTACCCAAAGCGCAAAAACTGACTTAATGATAATTTTAGCCCCAACAAAAGTTAAAAAATGCAAGAAGAAATACTTACAAGGAATTTCCTTTATTTTTTTCAAAAATTTAAAAAATTGATTTTAAATCGATAAAATCATCAAAATTAAAATTTTTACACTTTTTGAAACTATTGACAAAATATTACGTCATTTGCAACTATCTGAAGAGGTCAAAATTCGTTTTCTCAAAATCGGACCTTTTTACCATCTAGGTCAGACCCCACCCGATTTTTGGCCTTCTTTGTTCTATATAAAATTGCTCAACTTTCAGGTGCTGCAGCGCATTCCACAACAATGCGTTTATATATTACGTCACCAGCGCTTCATCTACATTCATTGTTCTATCATTTGAGACTAAAATAACTGGGTCTTTTAGGTTTAACTTTTGGGCTATTCAAGCCAGAGTAAGGGAACCGTCTTTTTTCCATCTATGAAGAGGTCAGTTAGTTCGGGCACCCCCACCGTCGCTCATCCGTCCTCTCGGAAAGGAAATCGTGCACAAAAAAGATCGAACCAAGCCTTATATTAAAGAAGAGATGCAAGACTAGCAAAAAATCAAATAAATATGCACGTGGATCACTGTTCTCCACTTCAAAATGCCATTTTAAAGCCGCACTATTTTTTCGTTAAGATCTACTTTTACAACGACCTCCGGAAGTAAATTCCAGTGAGGTCACTCCTACAGTGAGGTCATTCCTATACGGAGTGACCTCACTAGAATTTCCTTCAGGATGTCGTACTTGAATTTACTGCCGGGGGTCGTAAATCCCCGTGAGGTGACTCCTATACGGAGTGACCTCACTAGAATTTACTTCAGGATGTCATTGTGGAATTTATTTCCGGAGGTCGTTGTGCGGTAAAAGTAGATCTTAAAGAAAAACAAGTGCGCTTGAAAGTAGAGAACAGTGATCCAAGTGTATATTTATTTGTCTTTTTACTACTTTCCTTCCCGTATTCAATACAACGCTTGATTGGATCTTTTTTGTGCACAATTTCCTTTCAGAAAGAGCGGACAAGGGGCGGAGGGGGCGTACCCAAACTAACTGTACCTTTCACAGGTAGAAAAAGGATGGTGCCTTTACTCTGGCTTAAACAGCCAAAAGTTAGACACTAATTGACCCAGATTTTTTGTCTCAAAAGAAAGATTTATGAATGATAATGTAGCGCTAATGACGTTATATATAAGATTATTATATACTTTGATATTGTCTCCCTGTATATGAACGGGAGGAAAGTATGCAATATTTTTTGATATTGCACACTTTGATATTGCACTGAGATTATTTTCACGTGCACAAATGGACTGGACTACTTTCTGGTTGCTACCTCGCCATAATTCAACATAAAATCACATTATCAACGCTTTCTTTTTGCGTTCAAACTTCAAGAAATAGTTTTGTCAGAGTAAAGAAATACGTTTAAGTTCTATGAATACCCAAAAAGCAATACACCATTGTTTGTTTTCATCTATTCGAAAGCATTTTTCGAGAAATAAACCACTTCATCCCCTCCCCCTCTCCGTCTTTCCTCAGATGCCCCCCTCCCTCAAATTCCTACCAAATCACTGTTTTTTGTTTCTTTTTTTTTATCTATGTTATTTCATAACTCTTTAAAAACTAATTCATGCCAATCCCTTTATGTCTATAATAATTCTAGTATCAATCTCTTTCCCTGACTATCTTTCTCTTTTATCTCGTCTTTCACTCCGCCCCGTCCTTCGTGACTATCGCTAGTCTGGTCCGGCATCAAGTACGCCGATTTAATAACTTCTGGAACATGTAACTGGTAAGAATAAAAAATGATCAAGTTTTAATAAATATATTTATTTCATTTTTATTCAAAGTAAGTCGAAATCAACGCGTATTCAAAAATCGAAAGTGCGAATCGACACAAAAATGTCCGCCGTCCTTTTTGTTTACTTTTTTTCACTTCATAGCAACGGATGTATTCATCTGAACGTAAAAATATAACGGAAAGGATTTTGCGGGAAAAGGTCTATGACGTAGCTGTTATTAAAAAGCGTTTTAAGTTTAAACAAAAAATCCTTCTTGCAGCAAAGGTGATGTAAAAAATTAATGAATAAAAAGTGAACATCGTTCAGCAATAACAAAGTATACAATGAAAAGGTTATTGAAATTATATGGGAATATAATGTGTCGGACTCGTTCTTTTGGCGTAGTTGCCCTCACAAGCTCGGGCACTCTGCTAAAAGAACTTGTCCGACACATTATATTCCCATATAAATTCCATAACCTTTAATAGTGTTGTGGGATGCATCGCAGCACCAGCAAGTTGAGCAATATTATGTATAACAAAGTAGGCCAAAAATCAAGTGGGGTATGACCTATTTAGGCCTGTCTAAGGACCCAAAGGTATACCTAAATTTGGGTCATTAAGAGATGATGTGTAGACTATTTACACAGCAAGTACTTCGCATCAAGTAGAAGCAAATTGGTAGCAGATTTGGTACTTAAAGCTGCAGGTCCAAGGGCCTGTTTTACTTAACATCTTACGATCATTTTTTGCGCAAGTTAAAAATTTAAAGCTACTTCTACATTAGTAACTACATAATATGCAATTCTATCATGCATTATCTCATTGGAATCGTCTTCTAAAAACGATTCTAATGAGATATTGCAAGGCGGAACCTGAATGAAAGAAACCACCAGTTACAATTTGCGATTTCGATTTACGATTTATTTTTTCGTAAGAATTTTAGTAAAGCGGGTCGCAGGAATTAGATTTTGCAAAAATATTATACAACTAATGCTTTTAATATCCTCTCAACTCCGGCGCCTTCAGTCCTGTAACAATATTTGTTCTTTGATATTATCTCTTTGTATTTGAACTGGAGGCAAGTATGCAATATTTTCTTATATTGCGTACTTTTATATTGCACTAAGATTATTTTCACTTTCACATATGGTTTAAACCTACATCGATTTGGAAAACAAGTTCTTACAATTTCGATCAAGCCCTCTCGCTTCTGCTTCCAGGTAAATTCACCAGTACTCGTGCCGAATGTGTGGGTCCATGAAAAAACTAAGATCGATTTCTGGTTGCTTCCTCATTATAAGTCAACATAAAATCACCTTATCATCACAGTCTTTTTGCGTCCAATGTTCGAGAAACAGTATTTGTCGACTGGGGAAAAAATTTTCGAGTTGTTTGAATGCCTAAAAACCAATTCAGTGTCGAATGTTTGTTCATCTGTATGAGACATTTTCCGAGAATGCAAACACTTCAGCCTCCCCCCCCCTCCTCTCACGGCCTTTTCTCCAGCCCTTTCCTTCCGAAATGTATTCATCCGCACGTATAGTTAACAACATCATGAAATTGACAAGGTGTATGATTTTGGAATGATCTTAGAATCTAACTGAATGAGTGGGTTTTGGGTGAAATAAGAGGGCGGTAAGCCAATATCGCTATTTTTTCAGGATTAATAAAATAAGCGATACTCATTACCCCTCTTTAATACATTTAACGTACTTTTCTCTTTGTGTCTCTTCGAGGACCAATCAGATACTTTAAATGTTACAATAGCCAATAAGATCGTAGAATACGTATAATTTGATCGATTTGAACAAAATGTTGATCGTCTCGAACGAATTCGAAATGTTTTTTAATGACTTCGGAGCGTTTTTTATCTATTTGAGTGAGTTTTTTGAATAAATGAAAGAGCGCTGGGTGAATGATTTAGAATGATTTCGATTGGAATGAATGTCAATTTCACGATGTTATTACACTGTAACTGTAATAACGAAATGGATTTTTGTGGGAAAAGTCGATGACACAGCTGTTATTAAAAAGCGATCTACATTTAAACACAATTCGTTTTTGAAGTAAAAGTGATGTAAAAAAAATCAATAAATAAGACGTGAAAATCGTAAAAAACTATCAAAGTATACCTTTATTGAATTGAAACGGGAAACTCTGCCAAACAGACTCGCACGACACAATATACTCACATATAATTTTAATAACCTATACTAGTTTATGCCATGCATATATACTAAGCAAAAAAAAAAGAAACTTAGTATGACTTACTGAGGGCTGTAGTGTCGCTAAGAAACCATAAAGAATACAGATGTTACTATTACACGAAACTTGAAGGCAATATCCGTCGGATTATGGAAGAGTCAGTACCGGGTGTTTGTAAAATGAGGTTTTTATTGGTAGTCAAAGGACAAAGGGGTCGATTTCAAAAATCAAGATTGTCGGTGATGTTTTGAGTATAGGTCCTTGAAGTTTTCGTGCTTAAAGTCGTTCCAATATCATGATAGACCAACGTCTGATCTAAATTCGCATACTTGTCTTGCAGTTATCCTTCCTTTGATGAAATGAATTGAAAATATGCAATGGCAACAGGGCCTCTACATGACGTCAAAAGTTGCCTATCTCATCTCGGCCGACACTTCATGTGGTTGTAAAGGATTTTTTTAGTTAATAAATATGAATTTAAAGGTCACTTTTGACAGTTTTACATTTAAAATTCGACGGCTGGTGCACCTATCCATAGTTTCTTGTCGTTTCTCACAGTACGGCTAGAGCTTTCATCTGAGGCACCAGTCGCCATTCTCTCCTAGGCGTATCCCTTGCAAGTTGTGTTTGAGAGAAATGACACTTATCACAATGCTTTTTGCCAAATATGGGATGAAAGATGGCCGAGCCAGAGGTCGAACCCACGACCCGATAGTTGAAATCCAGACGCGTAACCGATTGTCATAACCGGGCGCGGCAGTTCTAAACCGAGATGTTGAAATGTGAATTGCCTGTCCCGAGTAGCCAAACTTAAGAGTGGCGTTGTAAACAGACAATCAAGCGCTATGTATACCTGTAGTCTGATTTCTGCCTTTATTCGATTGTTGTTACATACCCGTTTCAACAAAAATGTACAAACAATTTTTTTTTATTTTTTCGTGCCGATGCCAAGGAATGAGTTTGACTGAGTAACAAAAATCACTCAAAATGAACTTTTGGTAGCTCAACACGAGTATGTGACCAAAAACGGAAGTTACAGATGCAATAACTCGGGCTCGCTTAAAGCGCGAAAAATCCTGCGTCTGTGTAGTCTCTGTAGCTAGTCCAACTAACACATGTAAATAAAGTTGGCCTATAGCCACTGTAAGTCATTCAAAACAGACCAACAAGTATGTAAAGGTTCTTTTTTTACTAAGTATATATTGTTTAATGCTATGCTCGTATCGAAAATTTTTGAATAAAAATGAATTTCTCTCTCCGTCGTTTCCTATTTTAGAATTATGACCCTTTTTAGACCTACGGTTCCTTGTTATGTATGTTTTCGCAACAAAAGTGCCAGTAACAAATCAAACTCAAAAATAAAAGATTATACTTACAAAAGTTTAATAGCTAATTAAGTTTCGTTTAAGATTATTAGACAAGAGAGTCAATTGTATTTTTAAAAGTATTAAATCAGATGTACAGTTTGAAAACATTTATTAAGTGAAAGTTTTACTTCGTCTTCTTCTTCCTTTTTTAAGCACCATCTTCATCAATGGCGTCCATCATTCCGACTGTTGTACCAATCATTGACTTGCGCCTCGTTTCCATTTCTGACGTCATTGTTGACGCCACTGTGGTACCAATTATACTCTGTCGTCTGTTTCTAGCTGCAACTATCACCTCGAAGGAATCCATACTCGTAGCACCGCTTTTGTCCTTCGAGGACAGCTGAAATAAAGTACCACAAATCTAGCATAAAGTTCTACCTATGTTTATTGCCATATTTTTATCTTTTTTATTTAATTTTATCTTATTTTAATTTAAGATAAAGTTTTCGATTTTAAATGAAAATAAATCGGAGTAAAAAGATAGATAAAATTGAATAAATAAAACAATGACTGCCTCGATAGCTCGAGCTATCGACTGCCTCGATAGCTCAGTGGTTAGAGCGTCGGTCTTCTGATCCGAAGGTCAGGGGTTCGAGACCTGGTGACAGCGAGGTGTTTCCTTGGGCAAGAAACTTAATAGTCACTGCCTCAGTCCACCCAGCTGTAAATGGGTAGCAGTGGATGAAAATCCTTCACAAAAAAAAAAAAAAAAAAAAAAAATCCACTGCCTCTCGAATTTCTCACACAAAATTGATAACATCTAGAATGAGTAAAAGTCGGTTAAAAGCTATACATAACTTATGTTAATTGTTAACTGTACCTCGTACAAACCCCCGACTATAAATAAAAAGATTATTATTATTATTATAATGATAATAATCATGGTAATACTAATAATATTTAAATCAATCATATGGGTAGTGCGTTCAGTGTCTATCCTTGTCAGACTGTGCGGACAGCACATGCGGTCACAGTACGACACTGTGTGCACCCGGCTGATTTTAATCACTGTACGCCCTTGTATAGGAAATTTGGCAGGGCAGAGCCTGAGTATTGGTCCGTTGCATTTAAGGTTTAGGTAATTCAGCTTTCATTTATTATTACTCGGTCTAATGAATAGTCGACATGCTTTAAATCGAAGGTTCGCAACCAAAATCTCGTAAAAAGATTTCCGTGATTATTATTATTTAAATCATTTCCGAGAATAATATATCCGTGAATTCCGTGATTTTTTCATGACAAACCGTGTTTAAATGTTGACTTTTGGCCACTAACTTATCGAATTTCCGCGATTTCCGTAAATGACTTGTCCGTTATATCCTTGATTTCCGTGAATGATATGTTCGTGAAGCAACGTTAAGTAAATAGAAAGATAAATAAATAAACCAACAAGAGATGATATCAAAATATTAATTTTATGTCCCCCATTAAGCGCAGATCAATGGGATATTATTTGTCAATTACGAAAATCCGAAAGTCAAAAATATGACGGCTAGAGTAATGGTTCTTCTACACTGCACTTCTCACCAATATGATTTATCCACATGTGAACTTTCATGATTCTAGCTCGTATACTTTTTTTATATGCTCCGGATGGACCTGTCGACCGACCGACCTACCGGTGACCGACGGACCGAAAGACAAGCGCAATTAATAAATGAATAAATAAATAAATAAATAAATAAAGAAAGAAAGAAAGAAAGAAAGAAAGAAAGAAAGAAAGAAAGAAAGAATGAAAGAAAGAAAGAAGAAAGAAAGAAAGAAAGAAAAATGATTAAATAAATAAATTTATTAATGAATCAATTAAATAATTATTAAATAATAAAGTCTGGTAGAGGAGAAGTTGTATGCAATACATAAAATCCGAGGGCGGATTAATAAAACTTGTGAGCAAAGGCGGTAAAATGTGCAAACTGTTCGCATCATTGTGTCATCATGAATGCAGGGCTTGATCTTATTATCGGAAAATGATCAAATCGAACAGATTATGAGTAATAATCGTTTCTGACGTACGTACCTTGTTCTTTAACGTTGAAACACAAGTTCCCATCGTCCACAAGCTACAAAGATCCAATTTTATTTAGAGTCAGTTACGGATTTTCTGACATCAATATTACGCCCAGCAATCATCCATGAACGTTGCCATGAAATCAACGTTATACGACGTCAGTTCACGGAAATGACGCATTGTGGCGTCAATTAACGTCGTCTTTCTGTAGGACGTCTGAATACGCATTTCTTTAAAGAAATTAAGAGGGATTCTTAAATGAGTTACTAAGATTTTTCTGTTGATCAGACAAATGATGTGTAATTTTAAACTCACTTCTTTGTCATATATAGTCCTGGTTTTTAACCAAACGTCGTCTATTCGGGTCGAAATAAACATTTGCCAGGATAAGGTGACTTTATTATTCACATGTTAGATGCCGCGCTGTT
This sequence comes from Fragum whitleyi, assembly GCA_948146395.1. NCBI lineage: Eukaryota > Metazoa > Mollusca > Bivalvia > Cardiida > Cardiidae > Fragum > Fragum whitleyi. The sequence goes on from OX411550.1 coordinate 68,826,860, forward strand.
AGAATTTGCGTTTTACTAAAAACTTTGACATTTTGTTCCTCATTTTTTCACCAAAGAAATACATTCAAACGATAGCTTGATGATTATTTCAAACTATATGTTTAGTTGTTCACCTAATATAGGGATAAGTGTCTTTTTAGATTCGTTTATTGAAGTGTAAACTGCAATTAACCTGGCAAATAGCAATGTTAAACATATGGTGTTTATGACTACTAAGAATTTACAAATAGTTCACATATAGACACATAGAAGACAATTTTGATATTCGTAGTGGCATTTGTTGTAGAAAAAAGCGAGGTTGGGTTATGGAAGAGGAACCATGATCTTTCGAGATCCTACGACACTGGACTAAATGAACGATGGCCAGGGAAGTGTCGTTTCTCCGAAATATATAACTGCAATTGCGTTTTTTAAAGATTTACTGTACAAGACATTTTGTCACGTCATTAAGCCAATATATCTTCTTTATATCATTGGATTGCAATTGATGAAACAATAATCTATTATTTACATATAAGCTAAAAAAAAAAAATCCCCCAAAGTCTCCTTGTGGCATGATATATTACATATATCGAGTACTCGAAAGTTATCATATTTCGACATTTTTAGAATAACTCGCTGGAGAAAAAGCAATAAATTTTACTTATCTGATAACAACATTCGTTGGTCCGTATGACTCGACCATAAAAGTTTATCTATATAATCATTGATTGATAATCGATGATTAAAGGGTTTATTGGTTTTTAATCTAGTATGTCCTACCGCTGTTCAAAATTCCTTTTTTTTTTATATATTTTTCCCAAAAGGGTAGTACGGGTATGTATGGTGTACAGACAATTATATATAAGACAATAACTCTTTAGTAGATCAAATTGGAATTCGTGCATAGGTGTGAATAGCTTTTAGTTTCATAATTCCACGAAAACTATTTTCTTCGTGTCTTATGATCACATATCATGAAGCAGAAATATAAAGAATTACGTATGATAAAGGAGATTTTTGATTGGATTTCTTTACATTGAAACTTATTAAATAGCTGCGTACTGAGAATTGATGTCATTGTGCGATGAAACAAATTACAAACCAAATCAGAATCTTGACGGACAAAGCTAGAATCAAATTATGAGGCACAGCCTGAATCTCCTATACAGTAGTCATCTTCAGTTAATTGTCAGTAAAAAATAATTCTAATAATGAAACACGGTTAGTTGGTGTCTTGGCGTCATTTAGGGACCGACCCCTTATTGTCCCGCCAAAATCAGTATTTGCAAATACTTCCGAAGATAGTAGGTGGATTTTCACTGAAACAGAGAAAGAACGTCCGAGTTATTCGTTTAAAATTGTATACGTTATTAAGGAATAATCGGTCTTAAACGCTATCGAGTCGTTCAAATTGGCAGTAGAACAAGGGCGATTGGCGTCATTGCATCATCGTGAAAAGATAAATGATTTGGGACTGGTTTCCGAAAAAATTACTGCGATAGAAGAACGGTTTTTGAGTGAAATTAAAGAAAGATATCAAACTATCGCTTATTTTGTCAAAATCGGAGAAAGTTTTCCATATTTCAATACCTTCCTATCAAAAATTCTACGAAATTCTATTAACAAAGATTTCTGCCTACGCACAAATCAACACCAATTGATAAATCAGGGAAATGACCTGATTTTAAGGAAGATGTGAGGCAATCTGAACGATTACAGAAAGTTTTTCGATCACGCTGTAGCTTCGCTTGTCTTCGGGGCGATTTTGAACGATTATAGTCAATCGGAAACCCCCGGCGATTCTACGAAATGGACTATATTACGAAAAATGCCAAGCGATGTTCCGAATGCGATTTTTGTAAGTGTTAGGAATGCTTCGAATGCAGCGCTAATCGAGCGATTCTTAATGATTTTGATTGGGTTTAAATTCAATTTCATGAGGATATAACTCACAGTGAAAAGTACACGAGAAATCTTTTGAGCTGGAGTGGCATATCATTTTTTTTAAATTACAACTTTACAAATATCCATGTAATAACTACCCATAACATCCCATATGATATTTTTAATGATATCACATGGATATTTTTTAGAAAATTTACATCATACGGTTATCTTTAGAAATTTGCATTTCTTATAGATACATCGACGAAAAACAAGGCAAATAGAGGTTATAAGATAAATAAAATACGAACTTAGTGTATTGTATGTAAAAAATCTAACTCAGTTGTGGGAATTGATAATTGTCTCTGCAGAGCCTCGACAAGTTCCAATTCCCCTAACCTTGTTAGATATATTTTTTTCAAACAAAACACTTAAGTACGTATTATATATATCACGAGTTTAATTGTCCGTTCCGGTATTAAAAAAACCCTGACAAGTTCTAAAGGTGAATAACTTAAGTAACTTGGGTAAAATTATATTGAACTACTAAATCTTGGAGTACTCTCTCGATCAGTTAAATTGTGCACATAAGAATATCTTAATATTTCTGAGATTGAGATTTAATTGACATTTTGTGTGAGGTAATGTAATATTTCAGGAAATATGCAAAACGTAGGTCTACACGTGAAATTGTTGCTGCTCAACAATATAGATCTTGAGGAAATGAATTTGCAATTCTTAGCGTCCCTTTTCCCTTCTATCTATTAAAATCACACGGAAATGAATCGGTCAGATAAAGATAAAACATACGTCTATGATGTGTGCAAAATCGGTAGTATACAGATCGATTGCCAGCGATTGGTCGTCGATGCAATTTGTTACAAAACTTGCCGACGAGTCGCCGAGTGAAAAATCCACAACTGAATTAGCCGATGCACCAATCTTTCGCCATATTGTCGGAAACTTTTCGCCGATTGAAGCACAGATTCCTCAAAAAGTCGCAGCGTTTATGTGTCAGAAGCGTATTAAGAAGTAATCAAAGTACTGAAAGTACTGATTAGTTGGAATGCGTTCAAGAGACGGTGACCTCAAGCCACTAACGAAGCTGACGCCTCCCGCCCACCACAAGTGATAACATAATACGTCTCGTCTTTTGACGATAAATAAATCAATGTATTGCAACAACGAGAGACGCTTAAATCCCTAAATCGCTATACTAGCCTGAAACTGATGAAAGAAGATAATAACAAGAGGGTCAGAATGGCCCTAAACCGCTCACCTGAATTCGATTGGTTCAGTTGATTTCTTCCAAGAAACTTTTCGACAAAATTTCATTTAAATTTGCCGAATTGTTGAATAGGAGATATCATTCAAAGAATTAACTGTGATAATAGACCCTGCAAACCCATTCATAACAAAGGAGACTCAAAATTACCCCTGCCCTGCAAGGCCCATATTTATGGGTTATTCAAAGTTTTGCCAACAATTTTTAAAAAACGTTCTGGTAAAGTTTAATTGAAATCGGCGCAGTGGTTCAGGAGGAGATGTGATTCAAAGATTTCAGGCACAAATTAAGCCCTACTTTGCCACGCCCATATTTATCGACCAATCAAAATTTCACTTTTAAAAAGGATCACCACAGAAACATTCTGATAAAGTTTCATTGAAATCGGCCCAGTGGTTCAGGAGGAGATTTCCTTCAAAGATTACGGGTTCAAAATTATCACCTCCCTCCCATGCTCATATATATAGGCCTATCAAAATTTCGCGAAGAATCTTTAGAGAGGGCTAACAAAGGATGATTCTGGTAAAGTTTCATTGAAATTGGCCTAGTGGTTCAGGAGGAGATATCGTTCAAAGATTTAGGGCTAATAATAAGCCCCGCCCTACCACGCCCATGTTTATGGGCTAATCAGAATTTAGCAAACAATTTTTGAAGAGGGTCATCCAGAAAACAATTTGGCAAAATTCTATTGAAATCTGCCCAGAGGTTTAGGAGAAGAAGAAGTGTTAAGAAAGTTGACGACACACGACGCACGACGGACGATAGAGTCAGGGTGGTCCTAAAAGCTCCTTTTGAGCACGTTGTGCTCAGGTGAGCTAAAAAGGAAGCCGACCTATGAACGCACAGGCGGACACTTATACACTCAAAATAGTTTCTATGTTATCTTTCAAATGACGTCTGCTCCATTTGAGTTATCAATTGTATTTTAATTAGAATTGTCGCATAGTGGACCTAAACAAGCGCTTTGTCCTAGACGAAAAGCTTTTTTCGTTGGGAAGTCTTTTACTTCATGAGTTGGAATATCAAGACAATTTTTGGACGAAGTTCAATCGTGATTTCGACCTTTGTGACTCCAAAAGGGGTTACTTTCTTAGGTCATTGACAATATTTGTGTCAAGTTTTATGACTTGAGCCATTTGGTTGGTCAGTTAGAGTGGAAACTGTTAACAGTTAAAGTTTACTTATGACCGTGACATGTATGACCCCAAAACAATTTTGCATATCTTTTGGTCATGGGCAACATTTGTCTAAAGTTTCGTTATTGCAGGTCAATTGCTTCTCCGTTTAGCTAGCGGAAAGCAAAGGCCAATGGTCTGACAGACAGACATGATGAAATCAACATATGCTCCTCTACTTCTGAGTTGCGGGTACAGTTAATAACTTCGAGAAATTGACAAAGTGAACGATTTTGAACTGATTAAGGAATGATGTTGAATTAGTGAGCGGAGCGAGTTTTGAGGGATATTAAAAGGAGGGAATCCATTGTTGCTTATTTTTTTCAGGATTAACAACATAAGCGATATGTAAAACCTCCCTTTAATAAAATATGCATTAAAGTTCCATCAATAACTTTCTGTTTCGTCAAGAACCAATCAGACGCTATAAATTTCAATTAAGTCAGTGAAATTGCGATCTGGTTCTTGCTTTATTCATTTTGTATGTACATGTTGATCTTACTTTTTTGGTAATTTTGGGCGTTTTTGAATGAATTGGTTGAGTGTTTGGAATGAATGTATGGAGCGCTGAGTGAGCGATTAAGAATGTTTTTGATTGAAATGAATGTCAATTTCACGGTTTACCTAACTGTATGATGGTGCTCTTTAACGTGTTGATGTGATGTGCAAGAATGTGAAGAAAACAAATTGAACTAGTAGGTTTGTTTCAAAAGGCAAATTATCTTGGTGATGGAAAGTAATTGGGTTAAGATATTCATAATTCCATTAGATATGTGGTGGCCAGGATTTTATTGGATGACTTTTGGGTTTTGACAAAGAAACATTCATTAAGATAACTGCAATATGACGGAAAACAAACGACAATATGTTGCAAAAATATTTATTAACTTTAAAAAGGGTTTTATCACTAACTATTTTTATTGCATAACTGTAGACAGAAATGTTCTATATAACAATTTGTCAAAAGTTAAATGTGCAATAAGGTCGTTAAGAAAAAGAAACTATACCTCTTAAGGAAACAGTAACATTATTCTACGAAAAACAGGTCGCGACATTACCAAATAAGCAGATCACGTGATTAGCCTGTGCTATTGCCACAATACTGAGAAAACAGATCGCGACATTACCAAATAAGCAGATCACGTGATTGGCTAGTGCTTTGTCAATAGCTGACCTTATTGGATTTGACTTATCACATGATTTCCAAACATATTAATGCAAACATGTGATACTAGTAAATTCGTACGCAACTTTCAATGAATATCGTTTAAAACATAAATTAGCGTGTTTATAATATACATGAGGTGATAGTTGTGTAATTGTACAGCATTATTACTTTTTGATGAAATAAACTGTATGTCTTTGTAAAGTTTAGATATACCAAATAGGCCGAAGTGTATTCACATCCTGTTCACGTGATATGTGTTCTCAAAAAACCCGAAATGAAATTATCTTGTGTCCATTTTGCGGTTTTGTTAAATCTAAGTTGGAATTGCTCCGTATTCCAACTTAAAAATGAATTGAATGATGAAAACAGTACCAATGAAAAAAAGATTTAAAATACATTTTTTTATAGATAGCAGATAAGACACTATCTGTTTACATCAGTTGCGGATCCAAAGACGGCTCGGGGGTTCAAATGAATCCCATCTAAAGCTTTTTTTATTACATCGTCATTAGAAAGTTCAATAAAAATGGGTAAAAGTCAGAAAACGAACCCCGGGTTTTGTATGGCGTTAAGAAAAAATGGGGTCCAACGACCCAAAAGAAGGGTCCATAAGGGTCCTCACTTAAGGTTTCGGAAACCCTGTTTTAAATGAAGCTGCCCTCATGTTTTTGTGCAAATATTGTATTGTGAAACATTGTTGACCTGTCACTCATTTAATATTCCTGTTGACCTTCATTGATATTCGGAACCCACTTCCTTATATAGATTCAAGATACGGGAACATTGCATACAAATAACAAAATATACCCAGATGTGATAAACGACCAGACACAGCTATAGGTGTAAGGTCAGGAACCTGCAATGCAGAGGTCCGAAGATCGAATCTCTTTCTCGTCATATCCTTTTTTTTTCTTTTTTTTCTTAATACGATGTTACTTTTACTGGCTTTAATTTAAGTCTTTGTATATATCAAAAATGCAAGCCACAGATTACTTTATTTTGTTCATCGTTCTGTGTGGGTTATCAGTTTGATATTCTGCATCAAGTGATTTCTTATTGCTCAGTAGCCTACGCACAACCAAAAATGTACTTTTTTAGAAAAAATACAGGACAAATTCATTACACCCCTCAAAATAAAATAAGAATTTGATAAAGAATTAACGACAAGCAATGAAATGTATCGTACGATAAGAAAATAGTAATAATATTAATAACATTAAATGTCATGAACGAAAGAAGATTATTCAACTGAGTCAGTTAGGTGTTGCTTTAGAGAATTAAAAAAGGCTAAGCTGACGATCAAAAGCCTCGTGACCTCAGCTTGAATAAGTGGCAACACGTTATTAATTCCATGAAAATTAAAGTAATGAGAGATTTGATTAAGCGAAAAATTTCAATTTAGAATATTACAAAGTTGACGAATTTCTAGCGACAATAAAACTGTCTCTTTAGTTAATCATGAAATTAAAGTTAAAACAATTTGAGAAAAAAAATCACTGTATCCGACTGCGTGCGTATTCGAACCTGGTCTGTCAGTTCAATAACTCTAATTGTCAAACCGTTTAGACCACTGCGCTACCGTCCCGATTGTAACAATTCCAACATTATATTTGCTTGTAAAATAAATTTATTTTGATAACCTCGCGGATATTAACGAAAGTTTACGAAAAATAATGAGTGACAGGTCAACAATGTTTCACAATATATATAATCATCTTACATCATTATAATCATTGCCAATACTATCAATAATACCTTTGCCATTCTGCGTAATAAATGAACTGGCAGGGCGGGGCTTAACTGTGACGTAATTTGGCGAGTCTACTTTTCAATATTTTGGGTGCTTTCAAATTTTATTCGGTAATCATCGTTCACGTGTGCAAATAACTGTATCGTAAAACCTAAAGGATTCACGTGCTTTGAGAGAGTGTTAACATTTTATCATTTGGTTACTAATGCCTCGTAACTTCAGCTTAATTAAGCTGAAGTTACGAGGATTTGGTTACCAATCCACGATTTAAGGTCTCGAGTTATTTATGTCGACTCTCTTTGGAAGTAGGTTATTTTAGATAAAAGCTGATTTCCCTTAAGGTTCATGTAAAGTGTGTGAGACCCAATTTTAAGGGCATTCATTTGCCAAGAAAAAGCAGTATGTCCAGGAATAATATATATCAAAATGAAGCTATTTAAGAGCACAGGCAGTTGAAAAACATAAGACTGTTATAACTATAGCGGTATAGCCAAAACATTGTGGAAAAGGGTCTTTTTGTACAGAACAAGCAACTGCATGACTGTTGAATAAAATTGGCTCATATTTTAACAAAGTCTAGCCTAAAGTACCATCCAGGTAGTGCTACAACCATTGGTATAAAACTCAGCCCCAAAACGTAGTTATGCAAGCAATTTATTTTGACTTATTTTATAAACACATATGTCATATATGTCATTCTAATTTTGTAAATGTGTAGATATTTTTAGGGTATGGTGTGTTATCACAACATAAATAGACATTTATTGTTTATATACCTGTAAGGTTGTTTAGCAATATATCAATTTCTATTTCACAGAATGATAAATATATAGTAATATTGTAGATCATTGAATCAAATAAAACTATAATTTGAAATAAATCGCAGAAAATATTTCACAATATTATGGTGTGATGTTGCACCATACCTTACATCTACTTTGAAAACAGACCAAACCGGTTTGACATGTATGTTGACAAAATAAATGGAAATTGATTGTTTCAAAATAGCCTTTTGAGACTGAGTTTTATATCTAAGAATGTAGCACTACCTGGATGGTACTTCAGACTGTACTTTGTTAAAATACGGGGCAATTTTATCCAACCGTCAAGCAGTTCCTTGTTCTGTACAAAATAACCCTTTTCCACAACGTTTTGGCTATACCGCTATAGCTTTGGCGGTCTTATGTTGCCTAACTGCTTGTGCTCACGAATAGCTTCATTTTGATATATAATATACCTGGGCATAGTGCTTTTTCTTGGCTAATGAAGTGCCCTAAATATTGGGTCCCAAACTCTTTACATGAACCTTAATCTTAAGTGCAACGACTCGTTACTTAGACTCCACCCTGCCAGGGCATAAAAAATAAATAATACAATCATGAAATATATGCACCAAAGAACAGTTGTCTTAAAGAGCCTGTAAATGTCTATCTCCAACAGTGGGTGAATGAGTTTTGAAAGAAACTAAAGGGAGGTACAGTTATATTTGTTTAATTTGACATTTATTAACACACCCCCTCCCACCCCCACCCTGCTGAAATGAATTTTCATACAAATTCTTTTAGTAGAATTAGTTGTTTTCACAAACCGATCCAGCGCTTCTTAAATTAATGTAGCCAGTGAAATTATGAAATATTTTGAGCGATTTGAACATACAGCAGTTGTCGATCATTTTCAGAGATTTGGAGCGTTTTAAGCTCACCTGAGCACGAAGTGCTCAAGGTGAGCAATTGTGTTCGTACAATGTCCTTCGTCCGTCATCGGTCGAGCGTCGTGCGGTGTGCGTCGTCCGCAATTTCTTTAAACATCTTCTCCTAAACGTTGGGCCAATTTTGATGAAACTTGGCAGGGATGTTCCTCGGGTCAAGCTCTACTAATATTGTTCAAATAGATGTAATCCATCCTTAACTCTACCTTAACCCTTGACAAAAAAATAAGAAAATCTTCAAAAATCTTCTACTCTGAAACCAAAAGGCAGACAGCTTTCATATTTGGTATGTAGCATCATCAAGTGATCCCTTACCATGTTTGTTCATATCAAGACCCTGGGGATGGACCTCAACCAAGTTTGTTCAAGACCCTGGGGTCATATCTAGACTCTGCCAAGGCGCATCCCTTTTTTACATGGATTCAAAGAGCAAAAAGTTAAAAAATCTTCTTCTCTGAAACCAAAAGGCAGATATCTTCCATATTTTGTTTGTAATATTATATAGTGGACTTCTACTAATGTTTTCATGACATGCCCCTGGGGTCATATTTGGGCTCTGAATGAACCAACTTATTATACAAAAGACAAAAAAAAAAAAAAAAAGAGGAAATCCTGTATTTCATGAAGTTTGTTCAAAACATGCCTATATGTTCATGTAAAGGCTGTGTCCTGGCATTTCCTTTTTACTCTTTCCTGAAAACACTCCATGGTTTTGATCTTATTTAAAAATTATCGCCTTCTTGACATCTGCCTATTTTATTGATGTGATATCCCAGGGGTCAAAGAGACTCAGGTGAGCCATCATGGCCCTCTTATTAATGGATTGAGTGAGTGCGTAGACTGTTTGAATAGTGCACTAAATGAGTGATTAAATGGCTTTAATTGGAGTGATGTTAATGAAAATATGTTCTTTTCTGCGCCAATTTCGTCGCGGCCCCGGTGCGTAGCATTTTCAACAGTTTATATGTGCGTTATGTAGAGACATTGAGCTACCTGCGAAGCCACACTCAGGGCTCGTGTTTGATATTTGGGAGTCATTGACTCCTCACCTAAGAAATTCAGGGGGTCAAATCTGAATTTCAAGGAGTCAAAACGAGAAAAAAAAAAGCAAATTATACGGAGAATTTGCAGATTGAAGAGTCTCTTTAACTGTGCTTTGTAACAATTTGAAATAAGTAATTAATTTGTAGAATTTTAGATGTTAATTTGTGAAAATCTTGGGTATAAAATCTTGTTTTGACCCTTAGAAATTCCTCTCAAGGGGGTCAAAATGACCCCCTTAGGAGAAATTTCTAGGGGTCAAATTCAGATATTTTCAGATTTCTTTTTTTGGGGGGGTCAAAACCCTGGTTTAAGGGTCAAACACTAGCCCAGACACTGTACATTAAAGATATTTTCTGGTTGAGACAGTGACGGAGTAGCTACATAAAGTGTCCTCTAAAATTTCATAGACAAACACATTTTTCCATAAAGCTTCTCTACTAGTACCTACAACAATTTTAGCTATGGTGTACTATCTTTTTGCTTGATTACAATAAAGTCACCTGCTGAAAACATTCGCGTAACTATTGTAAAGAGGATGAATATTAAGTTTGGATTATGTAGATTTTAGACAGCCATAGATCTTGCCAGGTGTTTCTATTACTTTTAAGTACAGTCAATCTTGCTTGAGCGATCACGTCTATTAAGCGACACTTTTTCTTTTATTAAGCAACCGTTTTTCGAAATCCACTTCTTTAAATAAAAATATCTTTAAAAAGTAGGTATTGTTGGTCCAAAAACTATCTAATATGAATCCTATGTTGTAAAAATTCACCAGCATCGTATCGACGATTCTGTTGAGTCTAAATAACATAGAATTATTGACAATTACGTATTAATATGCATATTCAATAAAAAGAAAAGGTATTTTTTTATTTGCAAACAAATCGTCCATTAATCAGCCACTTTCTGAAATGCCCTCTTTTTGTGATTCATTTAATGGTCGCTAAAAACAAGTTTTGTTGTATGTCTGCCTGAAAGCTGTGCTAATATTGAATACTCTTGACATCACGGTTGAGAGTAATTGTACAGGTCAATTTATTCTTCCGAACCCGAGGCCTGTTTTACAAAACATCTTACGATGACTTTTTGCGTAAGTCAAATATTAAAGTTGGTTCTGCAGTGGTACCTAAATATGGAATTCTGACATGCATCATCTCATTGGAATCGTCTTCTCGAGACATATTGCAAGGCAGAATCTAACAATGAATGAAAACACCAGGCACGATTTTTTTTTTATTTTGACCATCGATCAGTTTTTTGGTAAGAACTTTAGTAAATAAGGCCCCCCGGACTGCAAATCTGAGGTCCGAAAGTCAATCTGGATCTCAAAAACATATTTAACCCTTTGCTGTTTAATCCCTGCTTTTTACGTGCCTGTGATTTTATGATTGAGAAAACATTGTGAAAAAAGAAGAAATTGCTTCTGACAAGCAATTTCTTCTTTTTCTACACTATTTTCTACCCTACTTAATGGTTATTTTTCAAATTAAATGCACTTTAAATTTTCGTCTGCAAAACCTTTGAATTTGGACAGGTCCAAAATTTTGTAAAACAGGAAAGGGTTAATTGTCCCTATTTTTAAGGCATTGGTCAAGAGAAATAGTGAAAAATGGGCAAATTCAAATGTGATTAATTTGGTGCAATTAAAACCACATAAAGAAAAAAACAATTTGACATTTTTGTGCCCTGATAACAAAAAAAATTGTGGTTGAAAAATGAAAGTAAACGAAGTAAAGGTTACAAGAATGACAGAACTCAATCTTTGATTAATTAGAACCGATTCCTAGTTCTTAGACACGTAGTTTTGAAGTTTTAGTGTTTAAATCAGGCCAACAATCAACAACCAGTCGATCATTGATGATTCATCAGTAAGATGGCACATAGTGCCTAAACTTCATAACTGCACCAAATGGTTCATGGAATCCCTGTATAATGTTGAGATGTGTTTTTGAAATTGATTGACATTTTACGACAGAGATATTTCAATAAATATTGAAATTCAGCCTTGGCATCTTTAACGTGTTTAAGATAAGATTAAAATAGCACAATGTGATAGTATGCTGTGACAAAATTGCACCGGAATCATTTTTCTAGTTCAAACAAGATTATCGGCAATGAGTGCCGATACAAGGCTGCAAGCGCTGGATAATGCCAAAATTCAAAGTCGAAAAAGGGGCATTACCCTGACTAAAACGCTTTCAGAGTTATCCTCCTTTAAGGTTCTTGTGATGGTGAACACATATGAAAAGTTTTATGATGTCATCTTTAATAACAACAGAGATGTAGCGCCAACTACGGGCTTATCCGATAACAGTCAATCAAAAATTATATACAGTGGTCTCGCGATAGCTCGAACACATACGGGACCGACCAATTTGCTCGAGTAAGCGCATGATTCGAGGTAATGCCAGTAAGCAAAATTGTCCTCTATGAAGACGTTTCACTTCTTTTAAAACCTACCTCGGCATAGTTTGTCTTCAAAATATGCAGTACCAATGTAAAATACACCCCGAAGAATAGTTCACGAAATATATAATGATTTGTTAAATTGGGCGATTTAATTGGTAAAATCGTAAGGGTTGAAAAGAGAAAAATCAACGGAAATCGATGAAGGTGTCGGCGTCAATGTTAGTGGAAACTGTTCTCGGTACATTGGACATTGAAATGACAAAAGTTTAGATTTGGCGATATGAATAAGGGGCACTATAACAAGCATATTATTTCTTCCTTATAATATTTCGTAGCTATCGTTGCTGAATGACAAATTTTAGATGTTATATCAGTCAGAAGATAGGCGATGTTGCAAGCAATTTCTTCTTTTCTCACAGTTTTTTTCTTTAGAGCTAATTTCCTCGGTACCTCAAATAATCAAATTGTAAAGGTGTTTCCATAAATGACATCTATAAACAAAGAAAGAAGTTTACAAACTTTTTATGATTTTTTCTGGAATGTATCAAAAAGTTTCTGTCCAGCAGATAACAAAATTAAAGGTGAAACGGAATTCAAGACAATTGAAAAAAGGCGCATTTTCTTTAACCACGTTTTTGTGCCGAACACTGTCGATTGGTGACTGAATCATTGAAACTACAGCTGAAAAAAATGTAGTTATGATGTTTCGGTGGGCATTCGTCATTATCTTTCGTTATAAAGATGAATAATTTGCTGAATTACTCGCGAGGATGATTTTCGAAAGTCTTTCAAAACGATAAAGAGCATTTATTCTACATAAATGTTCTCTTTTTTTCTATGATTGTTTCGAGTCTTTAAATTATTTTCTGATCATCAAATTCCCGTCATTTACACCCTTAAATTGAATAAGTGTGGCATACAAAAAGGTGTGAAAACAAGTTATCTGACTCGTTGATACCCTATAATAAGGCCTAAAGGTATTCTTCACGATGGGATGAAATAACAAATTCACACTGTAAGTTAATTTTGATGCAAAACAATAGATGTCAGAAAGGTGCGAACCCCTTTGCTCGAGAGAATGCAGTAAAATTTGATCACGGGACTGAGATTGCTGCTCGAGCGATCGAGCAATCGCGCGTTCGAGTAAGTGCAGTAATAAGCAACAAGAAAATAGAGAAAGACGCGTCGGGACCGGAAGGCAAGCTCGAGCTTTCGCATGAATTCGAGATTTCGCCCTCTCGAGATAACGCGAGACCACTGTACATGAGGCACAGATTTATTTATAGAAGCTTTTCATCAAAGGCTAGGTTCAATAACTTTAGATAAATGAAATGGCCAATTTCACAGGTAAGCCATAAAAAAGTCTTACAGCTAGAAAAAATAAGAAAAAAAAAAAAAAAAAAAAAAAACACGAATATTTCTTACCTTTAAAGTAATGCAAATGATTAAACTAAAGTATTGAGCAATAATAAGCAATAACATTTTCAGAAGTAGACTTAAACAAAACAAGACATAGATCTAATTGTTCAGGGACTTTTGAATTTTAATGAATATCGAGCGTAATAAAGACTCAGACAAGCCTACGGTCTGAGTCTAAGCTCCGCAAACATTGTTGGAAATGTCACAGAATGGGTTACATTTCAAGAGAATGTTGCACAAGTAATCATAAACAATTTTGATCTTGCCTTGTGACCTTAACATTGATACATGTATATCGGCAATCATGCAATGAAGCATGTATTGACCTTATAACATCTATCTGATAACATAATATAATATCAGACAGTCTATTTTTAGAAACAATTTGCTTACTCTTAAATCTGAATTTCTTTGATTTTAAGGTTTTATTACAATCAAGCTCTGAAAATAATTGCATGATAAATATAATAACATGTAGTGTCATAAAATATCAATGTTATCTGAGGTGCGTTTTTTAGATTAAGATTTTTAAGATATCTTAAGATTTTAAATCGAATTATCTCGCGCGATTCAGTTGACACTCAACGACGCAGCCCGAGATATCCCGAATAAAAATCTTAAGAAATCTTAAAATTCTTAATCCTAAAAAACGCACCTCTGGTCTCGGCTGTGAGAAATTATCATGACTCGGCAAAGCCTCGCCATGATAAATTCTCCCAACCTCGACCAGATAACTTTGATATTTTAAGACACTAACATGTTATTCTCTATATCTAGATATTTGAACAGTTCTGAGTTCCTACTGGATATATACATAAGAGTTCTATCAGCATTAGAGATTGCTTTACATTCGAGGATACGTGTACAAACTTATACGTTCAGCGTTCAAAGCGTTATCAAGCGTTCAAAAAATTATCTTCCCCGCGTTCTATATGCAATATAAAAATAATGCTCATTTTAAGTAGCAAGAGAATCTTATCAAGAATTATTAAAAATCTGTAATTGAGAAGGCATTGCACAACACCACCACCCCATTGCAGTTATGGAGGTATGACAAGTGTCTGTAGATCACATTATATTATCAAATATATAGTTTGTTTAAAAAACTTTCTGTTCCGTGGTAGGTTTATTATATAGTATAAAAATAAACACCTTCATAAAAATCAACGCTTTTGACTTTATATGCAATTTTTATATCAGGAACAAGCACACTTAAATATGTATACAAAAAAATAGCGAATCTTCAACGGATTTTACTATTAAAACGATTTGAGCCTGTGCGTGAGATTTCCAACAGTTTCATATATGTGCAAGCAAAGACTCTGACCAGCCTGTGCGTGTGCACAGTCTGACAAGAGTCTTCACTTTGTGTTTAGCAGATATATATGGTCTCAAAGCAACTGTAGACCATCAGTTAATTTTATACTTACAGTGTGCTCATTTGGAATAAGAATGACTTTCTCTAAAATAGCTCCCTTTGTCCGTCTACAACGGACAGCCAATAGAGATATAGAATATAACATGTTAGTGTCTCAAAATGTCAATATTATCTGGTCGAGGTTGGGAGAATCTATAATGACGAGGCTTTGCCGAGTCATTATGATTTCTCGCTGCCGAGGCCAGATAACATTGATATTTTAAAACACTTACGTGTTATTCTATTCATCATGCAACCTTTTTTCACGCTTAATCAGAATCAACCCTTAAAAATAATAATAATAATAATAATAATAATAAAAAATACAGGTGGAAGTGTATTCAAACGGTTTCTAAAAAATTGACCGTCTGATTGCATGATAAACCATTGTCAAGTTATCGCGGTATATTTATCATCTCGGCGATCAAAAAAAATGGGGTTTATCATAAAAAAATGAATAAAATAAAATAGAATATCTGGTGTTCATGCGAACGAAGAAATCTGTTACTTGGGTTTCTCAACCTCGTCTAGGCTCGATTGGTAGCATTTGTAATCTAAACTCAATTAAGATCAGTGTGTCTTAAACCAAATCTCATTCCAATTCCGATATTATATTGTGAATACAGGATAAAATAATGAAAGTGAAATGCAAAATTACATATGAAGGTAAAATACGAGTACAAAATGTTTCCATTTATTTTCTTACCGAGAGAAGTCTGGCTACAATCAATTCTATAGATACCATAATAAACGAAACTAAATCTCTGTACAGCTATCAAAGTTTTTTTTCTTTTAGTTTTTTGATAGGCCTATTGAAAGGTTGTACAATGTATATGTTCTAAAACATAACAATCGGGCCATCATGCGGACAACTCTCTAAATCAGTTCAAATATACCACGGACATGTGTAATTGAGACGATATTTTGTCTCCTGTTTTAAAGCTCCACCGGACAAAGTCCGGCGGGTTATTGCCAAGATCTGTTCGGCGTGCACCCGTCCGTCCGTGGGTCCGTGTCTGCCAAAAAGTCACTTAAAACATGTTACCTTCTAAGACTTATCATTAAACAGCTTTGGTCGGTTGCATAATTCTAGTTTAAACCTAAGCTCGAGTTCAAACTTAAGTTTATTGATAACCAATTGTATAAACATAGTTTCATTTATTCCCTACTAAAAAATTAACCTCTTGGTTTGCATAATCAAAATTTTGTTAAACACCAAGATTATTGATAAAATATGTTCATTTTAAACCTGGGAGCAGGCAGGTTTAGTGCCGATTTACTTGGAAGAAAAAAGTGCATGATGCAAGAAAAATAGGTCCGAGTATAAGTTTGACTATTGAAATATCCTTTCTTTATTTTTCAGCATTTCTTTCCTTGTTCTCCTTCTTTTTTCTTCCTTTCTCTTTTTTATTCTTCTCAACTTAACAAAAATGTACAAAAATCATAGTGCTATATGACCTATGTCCATGATTTTCATTCTTCCAAGGTGGTATTCTTTGTTCATTACGGATCAAATACTTTTTATTATATGAAATAATAATAGGAGCATTTGCGTTTTTTTCATCATTGCGAAAGTATAAGTAGTTATATAGAGAATAGATGGTTGGTGACTTGATATGGAAAAGTTTATCGGGCAAGGCGTAGGAATTTATCCGGTGAGCCGGAGGCGAACCGGATAAATTCCGCAGCCGAGCCCGATAAACTTTTCCATCTCAAGTCACCTATCATCTATTCTATTTATCCTGTTGCAATCTTTTTTTAAACTATAATCGTTATTTATTTACGAAAATACAATCCGATCCTGATTTACAACTTCGATATCGGCGAGTCCTCGTCATAAGGGTGAATGGGTGGAGGAGTTTGGGTGATCGCTAACGGCTTAAGAACTCGATAATTGAAAGGATTTCTAATGCTGTAGAAAGGAAAAAAAATTAACAAAAGAAAACTGTAATACTTTCATACCTTATTGATTAAGAAGATATTATCTGGTGATTTTCGCAATCTCAAACGTCGTTTTTTCTCCGAAGTTTTGTTGTCATGCAGCTAAAAGCAAATCTCAATTCAATGCCTTCCTTGCTCTAAATCAGAGGATGGACATAGATTGAGATCAGATGCAAAGCTACTATCTCTGAAATCCTCCTCATGCGAATAATATCTGCGTTGAATCCATCCAGATAAATGTTTTAAAATCCTGACAGTTTTCGAGATCGAATGTAAACACCAAGATAAGCTTCATCACAATTTTATAGATTACGTCATCAGTCATGTCCTACGTCATCGATATGGTCGTGACTTGATTTTAAAAATATATGAGAGTCGAGTGAAATGTTTTTTTTTTTATCAGAAATAGACACTCAAATTCAAAAGAAAGAAATGTTAGAGAGGACTGTTTTCAGACCTAATAGCCACAAAAAGAAGATCCGGCAGGACACGTGACCAAGTGACATGATAAAGCTGTCACGTGATCAAGTGACCTAATATCAACAAGATTATCATACCCCCTTTTATCAGGCAATATTTACAGCTAGTGACAGGATAAATCCAAATATCCTCCCCTTTCTTATTGTAACCTCCTATTTTTTTCCATGTAACCAGCACTGCGTTCAGAATGACAAAATGGTTGCAAACCTTAAGAAATGGTACACCGCTTTTCAAGCAAGTACGCGTGGAAAACGGGTCACATTTTCAAAACTATCTCGCAAACATTTTGATTTTGTACTTAACATTGCGTTCAGGATGATAAAACGGTGAAAACAGTTCGCAGTTCACGTGCAAAGCGGGGTAAAATCGACAAACAGTCTGTATCGTTTTGTCATCCTGAACGCAGGGCAGAACAGTACCACGTCATCAAAAGGTAGACCCATGTTGCGAAATGCTGAAAAAAATTCAACCAACTTGTACAGAAATAATTCTTTGGACATGGTTTCTTAAATCGCATCCTCAATTTCGGTTGGGCGTATAACATTAGTGCCATTGGTTGTCGAGTAAGTTAAAAATGAAAGTGTATAAACCGAATGCCGAAACAATTCTCCTCTCTAAACTCTTGTTGGATATTAATGAATTTTAGAAGGTAGATTTTTTGTGTGGTTTCTTTGCGATATGGTGCCGTGCCACGGGAAAAGAGCCATCAAAAAGGAAACTTGCTTGTTTACACTACTCGCACATATATTGACTGATTTTCATGAAACTTTTACAAAATGTTTCTAATCATCATTGTGACTTTCTAGTTAGTCTGCAATCTTAATTTACTCGGCGTAATGGAAAAATAGGACTTTATGTAAAGTGCCTTATTAAGAAGAATCCTTCTACTTGATGAAATGATGTATTTTCTACAATTTTCACACAGTTTCCCTTATTATCTTATAACTATACAAATACCGATGTGACAACATCCCATATGATAATTTTAATGATATCACATGGATATTTTAGAAAAATGACATAATACGTTTGTTTTTTTTTTTTTTAGAAATTTGCATTTCTGTTAGAAAAATGGACGAAAATGAGGCAAATAGAGGTTCTATGATAAATATGATACGTACTTAGTGTATTATATGTAAAAAAATTATCTAACTCGAATGTGGGAATTGATAATTGTCTCGGCAGAGCCTCGATAATTATCAATAACCCAAAATTTTTAGATTTTTTTTTCATACGAAACACTAAGTACGTATTATTTATTTATCTGATCATGTGCATTTTGCGTCTGTTTGACTATATGAACAAGAGTTGTCCGCAGACAACGTAGCTCGCCCAAACAGCGCTTGACCGAAGACCGAAGTTCAAAGTGGTTTCTTTCAATGTTAAAGTCCATGATCTAATATATATCTGTTTGAGTATTTATTAAGAATTATAAAAACTTTTTTGTTTGAATTGCATGTATAAGGTTAGGGTAAAGTGAAAGCCTACAAGCAGATGAGGTTACCAATGAAATTTCTTTGTATTAAACATGAAGTTTTTCTTTAAATTTTTTTCTTTAAAGTCAACAAAAGGTCAAGATGAAGGTCAAATTGTGAAGGACCTTGGTGTCTGTAGAAGCCAATCACCTAGTGAGTATGTGTATGAAGTAATAATGTCCCCGAGTAAAGCATTTAGAAAATATAAGCAAGGTTAAATTTTTGGTTAAAGTTTTTCAATTTAAGTTTTTCCAAGTCCATAAAAGGTCAAGGTCAAATTGTCAAGGCCCTTGGTTTCTGGTGAAAGCCTTTCATCTGGTGACTATGTATATGAAGTAATGATGTCCCTAGGTTAAAGCATTCAGAAAATATAAGCAAGGTTAAAGTTTTTGGTAAAAGAATTTCGGTTAAAGTATTTTTAAGTTCATAAAAGGTCAAGGTCAAATGATCAAGGACCTTGATCTCTCACAAAAGCCTGTCACATAATGAGTGTGTATATGAAGTAATGATGTCCCTAGGTTAAAGCATTCAGAAAATAATAAGCAAGGTTAAAGTTTTTGGTTAAAGCTTTCAGTTAAAGTTTTTCTAAGTCCACAAATGGTAAAGGTCAAGGTCAAATTGTGAAGGACCTTGGTCTCTGGTGAAAGTCTATCACCTGGTGAGTATATATATGAAGCTATGATGTCCCTATGTTAGAGCATTTAAAATATGTGAAAGGTTAAAGTTTTTGGTTAAAGTTTTTTTGGTTTAAGTTTTTCTAAGTCCACAAAGGGCCAAGGTCAAGGTCAAATTGTCAAGGACCTTTGTCTATGGTGAAAGCCTTTCACCTAATGAGTGTGCATATGAAGTAATGATATCTCTAGTTTAAAGCTTACAGAAAATATAAGCAAGGTTAAAGTTTTTTTGGTTTAAGTTTTTTGTTAAAGTTTTTGGTTAAAGTTTTTTTTTGAAAGGGTCAAGGTCTAAAGGTCATTTCGACATGGATGTTGGTCTCAAATGAAAGCCTATGCCCTAATGAGTGTTTCTGTAAAAAATAAAGCCTCTAGGATAAATATTGATAGAAATAAAAAACTTTAACCTAATGCGGACGCCGACACCGACGCTGACACCGACGCTGACGCCAACGCTGACGCCGACGCCGACATCCGAGGGTATGACAATAGCTTTTCCGAGACTTTCGTCCCGGGCGAGCTAAAAAGGGACACTATGCAAATAACTTGTAAATACGATTAATCCTACATTTATAAATGGAAATTTCTGATACTTTGACAGGGTCTTACCCATTCAATGACTTTGCTTTGTATTTGCATGATGAAGTTGTTGTTGTTGTTGTTGTTGTTGTTGTTGTTGTTGTTTTATACACAAAAAGGCAGCTGTATGATGTAAAATTGCATGTTTCAACGATTCTTTTTACATTTATGAATAGATTAACATTAAACTTTCACAGAATGACCCTCATTACAATACCCTATCTATTCCTTATGGTATGGCTTACATACAACCGAACCAAGGTTATGGGGCCATAGTAAGAATCACATGTTATATCTAGAAAAAACACTCGAGGGATTTATTTTGTTGTTTTTATTGTTGCAAGATATTAATATTGGCGCCAGAGCGATTAACGTTTTACTAGACGACAAAGTTTTGGAATGGTGAAAATTTCAAAAACGGCAGTCGATAATTTTTAGGTGACGAAATTTTACAAAATATTTCTCATTGTCTATAATGTTCCGAAGGAATTTTTTCTTTCGACATGGGCGTCAAAGGTGTGTGGATTGGCTGAATGATCAAGTTGAGTTCGCATAAACTGATTCGCGCCGAGTCGTCAATTTGTATCTTTTTTCATCAAGAACCGTTTTTCTGTCAGAATTAGTAACAGTTTAAAGTACAGAACTCTTGAATAATGCACAAGGACCGGCTGTCTATCAAAATTAGTGACATCTAAAGTACAAAACTCTTGAATAATTCACGAAAGGTATCAATATTCAAGGATTTCATATTAAATGATAATTATGCCCCAAAGAAAGTAGATCAAAATATTTTTTTACGATTTCAGGGTTTAATGAACAAGGCAGATTTACTGGCTTATATCTGTATCTAAGTAACATATTATGATTAGTCAGTTTATATTTGTCAAAGTATTAAATTCGACCAAGCTACACAATTTTCTGTATTTTAGTTAACAAGGAGTTAAAGAGCAAGTTCCGTTAATAGACGTCATTATCACTGTTTTGTGTACAAGTTATTGGCTATGGTCCCGGATGGTTTTCGACCAAGATCCTTTTACTTTTGATTGACAGGTTTTTAACCTCGTTAGATGAACCGTGTTATTACCTATATGGTTACATAATTTTCCTCTTTCAAGTACCTTCATACTGGATTTAGAAAAAAATACCCCTTAAATGTAACTGTGGACACATAGCGAGTCATCATACGTCCAGATTTCAAAATGACTGAGAACCTTGCTTTATGGTATAAAACTGAACTTTAGAATGTCCGTTTTTATATGTCGGTCATAAAAAGGGATTTCATAATGTAGAGTTGACGTCATGACGTCATTACGAGGCCGACCACCTTTTTTAAGGACCAAATTCAGTAATTGTCCATTTTTTTCGGAAATAATCAACCGATTTTTCCTCCGAAAACGTCATTTGCTTCGTGAAGATACGCCCTAGATTGAGCTTCGATTAATTTGAAGATTATGTATGTAAGAAATGTAATAAGGTGTAGCGTATTAAATGTTTATGCTTTCTACGGTGCTGTTTTCGAGTGCAGTTACTGTAAATATCGATATTTTTCTCGAAAATCTGTCCGGTGACCTATACTGAAATATAGATATGTTGGTACCAAACCTCTACTCTGGATATTTTTAAAATAAAAACCATATGTCTTCGATTTAGATTTTTTGTAAATTATATTCCGAGAAGATATTACAAAGCAAAGAATATTTCAACATCGCGTAAAATGTTCGTAAAACTCTCTTTTTGAATGGATAAAAAAAGTGATTTTTACTTTTCTTAAAATCTCATACAGATTTAATTCGTAAAACGTAATGTATATTTTACAATAAATCTCAATTTGAAATATTCTAGAATTCCGTATTGCACAAAGATTGGCGTGAAACAAGCAAAGTAACGATGGTTTTAGTACGACGTCAAATTCGCCGAGAACTTGCAATATCTTCATAAAATCAACGTTAACGAAATACTTAACCTAAATACGAATCCTTTTTATTTGATTAATATAAAGCACAACTATTTCGCTACAACGTCGCAAAATATCAGCATATGTCACCGAACAAAATTTTAAGAAATTTCCATTTATTTACAAAACAGATAAATTGAATTAGGAACGCCAAATCTTACAAATCACAAAATAGATAGTGTTTCAAGCCGGCTATTATGTTTAAATGTGCTCAGAAAAAAGAAGACTAGCTTTGGCGATTTTGGACTTTCTAAACGAAACTTTTTTTTCGAAAAAAAACAGCCCATAAATTCAGAAAATATTTGCAAACACTGAATTTGGCGGGTCGAAAAGGGGCTAGCCCCTAAATGACGCCACGACGTCGAATGTACGTGCTTCAAATCCCTTTAATTACGTGTTAGTTTTAAATTTTAACAATAAATGCGAGATTTTAAGAAAATCGAGTATTCGACCACTTTTTCTGTCCGCAATTACCGTAAGTATCATTATAGTCAATACATAGGTTACTCAGAGCGGACGCTGTCTAAACACTACCTATAAATACAGTTGATTACATAATGAAATTGACATTTATTCTGATGAAATCCATTCAAATTCATTTGCTCAGAGCTCCAATCAAACATTCAAGCTCACTCAAACCACTCCAAAACGCTCCAAATTAACTGAAAATGATAAAATCAACAACTACCTTTTAAGTGAAAATTAGTAGACAAAACCCACCATTTCACTAACAAAAATGTTTTTTGTAAGCATATGACGAGTTTGGGAAGATACAGAAAGCTATTCATAGCGCCTGTATGCATATTTTATTTAAGGGGGGGGGGGGCTATACAGAACAGAACAGAACAGAACAATACAGATATTTTATTTAGAATATCGACTTGAACACATTATGGTTCATCGTCGAAATACAAAACATTGTACATGGCATACATGGGTATGAACATGATTAACAATATACGTGACAATGTAAAAGTGTAAATAATGGATTTCGTAGAGTTCCCGTTATAATAGTTCAAATAGTAACCGTATACAGTATATCGTCAGCCCAATTCAGAAACCCCGTAACCACAACTTATTCCAAGCTGTAGTTACGCATTCTCAAAACAAAAACTGACGCAGTAATTGTGCTTTCTCCGAGAGGTCATCTCAAATGTTTAAAAGGATAATAATTGATCATCATTCATTAATTATATTCAAATGCTGTTTTCGTTTTTCGCTAGCCTTTGTGTAGTAGATACCAATACCGTATAAGATTCTAATGTTTTCTGAATTTAAGAGTTCAATTAATTTTCTTACACTTAGTTTCTCATAATAGTATTTTTAACGTATGCTTTCTTTAGTTCCCAATAAGCAGGACATATTAACAAAAAGTGATATTCGTCCTCGACTTAATTTAGAGAACAGATTGAACAACTTCTTTCAATTCGTAAAATATTTCTATGTCGTCCAGATTCAATGTATAAATTATGGGCGAAAAGGCGTAATTTTGCAACGGTATTTCTATATGAGATAATATTAATTTTACTTAAATACATATCGGTTATTTGGTTCATAAGGAAGAAAATTAGTGATATTATATTATCTCTATTGTATTTCACTCAAAACGCGCTCTACACACACATTTAACTCCATTCCAAAATTAATTCAAAATCATTCATCTTGTCAAATTCACAATGTTCTTAACCAGAGAACTTACATTCTGTGACCAGAGTTAGTGTTTAAGAATTGCAGGATAATTTTTGTGTAAAAGAGTCGACAACTAGAAACGCTTTGAATGGTGAAATGGGCCGAATACATATGCCATACCATCGAAAATAAGAAATTATAAAATACTGGATTATAACCTTATCATCAAACGCGGTTCAATCTTATTCAGAACGTAAAATATGCTTAAATCGGATAGTGAAAAAATATCACATATAAAGGCAATAACTGAGCATTATTATATATACTAGGACGAAAAAAAAAAGAAGGGTAATCTAAAATGATTGTTTTCAGGGATAAATTATATCATTTGAAAATCATATTCATTTTTGTATGAAATGTCATCTGTATGGAACCAGCTGTTGAAGTTTCAATCGATTTCCGGTGCTGATTATGTTAAAAAAACTTTTAACGATGACCCTTCTTGTTTTGAGAAATGTGGCCGGACATATCAGTATCTTGTGTGTCATCAATTCGCAGCTGTGGAAGCCCTGATTCGTCTATGCATGGAATTCACCAGGGTGTTAATCGTGGCCATTGGGATGTTATTCCATTCTTCATGCAATGCATGTGTGAGATGGACATGATTAGTCGGGGCATTTGGGCGTCTCCTTACCCTCCTATCCCGTTCGTCCCACTAATGTTCAATTGTGGACAAATGTGGACTGAATGCTAACCAATCTTACTGTTGGCAAGAAATTGCTGGCAAACTCTGGCGACAAGTGGTCGGGCATTACCTTGCTGCAATATCAGCTTCCATGCTTTCACGCATGAGACGGAATTTTTGGCGGAGGATTTCGTCTCTATACCTGACGTCGTTTAAATTATCGTGAATCACGATCAATGGTGGTTTAAACCCATAGGAGATGCCGCACCAAAGACATACCGAACCACCGCCAAACCTATCCAGTTCAACGACGCACGCGTCGGTGTAACGTTCGCTGCGACGTCGATATACACGACGTCGGCCGCCCGAACGTAAGAGATTGAACCGAGATTCGTCGACGAAGAAAACCCGTCTCCATTGTCTCATAGGGAAATTTCGTGGTGAGTGTGCTTGTTACTATGCCAAACGGTGTTTGAGACGCACAGGGGTTAGTGGCAGACAGACAAAAGGACGTCGGGCTCTTAGGCCAATGTCGCGTAAGCGGTTTCGTACCGTATCGGGATGAATATGGCGATTATGACTGCCTGTAGTGATATTTTTTCAGTTAAGCTGGGATTTAGAGAATCTGTCACGACGAGGCTTTGCCGAGACCAGATAACATTAATATTTAAAACACTTACATGTTTTTCTCTTCATCATGCAATCAGTTTCCATCGCTTTGCTATTTCAAACCCTTAAAAATCAAAGATGTTCAGATGAAAGTACAATGTATATGCAAATTGTTTCTAACAGACAGCTTGATTTCATAATATGTTATCACAGGTAATATCAGGTCAATACAGGCATACTACATGTTTGTTTAAATGTATGTATATATAATATATACTTATTGTTTTGTATGAGAAAAAATATCTAACGAGGTTGGGAGAATTGATGATTGTCGAGGCTCTGCCGAGACAATTATCAATCCTCACAACTGAGATAGATATTGGTTTTTTCATACAATACATTAAGTATGTATTATATTTATCTTATAACTTCTATTTGTCTTGTTTTCGTCGATGCTTCTAACTGGAATGCAAGTTTCTACACACATTATAACCACATTATATCATTGTTCTAAAAATGACTATGTGATATCATAAACAATATCATACGGGATGTTATCACACGAATATTTGTATAGTTATTAGATAAACTAAAATACGTATTCATATGCTGAGAAAAAATATGTGACCCTCTCTCTCACCCAAAAATTACGAAGTACACCGAAATTGTGGTACTGTTCTTTAACGAGGCTGCCAATTGCTTTATAATTAACAAATAAACGAGAGTGACTTGCTTGATCTATGCGCATACATGCACAATACCGTAAGACGGTGTCGAATACCATACCGGTATTAAAAAAAACCACTATAATTTGAAATAAATCGCAGAAAATAGTTCACAATATCATGGTGTGATGTTGCACCATACCTGACATCTTTTTTAAAAAAAAACCCAGACCAAACCGGTTTGATATGTGTCGACAAAATAAATGGAAATTGGTTGTTTCAAAAGAGCCTTTTGAAACCCTAGTCTGGCATGTTGGTCAAAGATAACTTTTAGCCATGGCATTATTTTATTGATGTGATTGTCGTTTTTTAACAGCCGTGAAGATTCTAATTAGTATCCCGGCGTTTGCGTATATTATCAACCTTATAAATGGCGTTAATTAAAAGATCTTTCTATAGATAACTTGGAAGTTTGACCACCAAATATGGAAAATACTCGAACTAAACCGTCACTTTTAGCGTGTATATATAAAGTTATACCAATCAAGACTGTGTAAGATTTCTTTTGTCAGTAGGTCCTTATAAGACTGTGTTAATTAAATGGTTTAACTGCTCTATGTACCCAACGACTCATTCGGAATATCGTTTGGACTTTTCGGTAAACTGAAAGTACCTCAGAAGTACATGTAAATGTAGTAATTTTGAATCAGTTTTTACGTAATTCGGCTTCTCTAATAGGCTCTAAGAAATTCACATTTTGTGACTTCTTTCCGATCGACTGTGGCGATCTTTTTGAAATTTTATAATTTGATGACAAAATGCGTTTCATCAACAAATTATAATATGCCCTTTTTTATTTCTCGACAATTTTGTTTTATGCAACATCATCCTTAGCGGGATTATTGGTGATTGTAGCGTCTTGTTATCCTACATGCGAAAAGATGCGCCCTTATTATTCCCGTGATCTATTTCGTTGGATTACGGATCGTCCCCGATTGCCTTACGAGGTAGGACCACTGGCTAGCAAACTTAATCTAGGCAAATTGCATTGCACTGACAATGATCAAACATTGACCTTGGATGTATTTTTTATTTCATTTCTCTTAAAAAGAGAAGAGTCCCTCAACAAATTGATGGCATTTACAAATAAAATGGACAACAGTATACATAAAAGCTGGCGTGATTAGATACTAACGCAAAACGCCAAAACGAAGGGTTTTCATATCATTAGAAATATAGGAAATACTTTTAAAACAGTAATTTGTATAAAAGCTGTCCAGAATGACAATAGGTAGCCGTAATAGACCCATGACCGTGAAATAATTAGGGGTATTTGTTCAGGGTCAGAAAATCTCTCTTTGATTGTAGAAAGGTATTTTGTTGATATTGCATGGTGTGTATGAATATTTTTTCTGAAGGTAAAATATATTTTTTTTAAAAAATCAATTGGATGCCTTTAGTTGATTCCAAAAACCGGTTTTACTGAAATCCATAATTAAGTTAAGTAATATTGATTGACCGACATCTTCAAAATTAAGCAAGATAGTTCATTTTAACATCAATGTCCCCGATTTTTTATTCAAATGGACATATCTACTTTAAAGCTGGATAAGCAAGTTTTTTTCTCTTTTTAAACAGATCGGGTAATATCTTATTGATTGACCAAAGAGAAACGTTTCGAATTCATAAGTGTACAGGGGCCCGTTTTACTAAACATCTTACGATCAATTTGTGCGTAAGTCAAAAATTAAAGTTGCTTCTACAATAGTAACTAAATATGGAATTCTGTCATGCATTATCGCATTGGAATCGCCTTTCGGAGACGATTCCAATGAGATATTGCAAGGCAGTATCTAAAATTGAATAAAAGCACCAGGTACGATTTGTGATTTTGACTTACGATCAATTTTTCGTAAGATGCTTAGTAAAACGGGCCTCAGGTGTATAAAAATTACCAGAAGTTGAATTTTGACCAGATGTTTTTTTTCAGCCAATCAAGATTGTTATTTCAATTTTAGAAATAAAAAATCGCAACAATCCTGATTAGTAGAATTTACTTTCCTGTCTATATTTAACCAACCAAAACCCGTCTACAACTATTAGTTTTTTTGTGGATTTTTTTTTTATTTTTTTTTTATTTTGTCTGTGTGTGTGTGTGTTTTTTTTTTTTTGGGGGGGGGGGGGGGGCACAGTCACTTTTGATTTTTGGCAAGGACACGAACGTATATATAACAAACATCATTAGGATATAGATATCCTTATCGGAAAAAAAATATATATTTACGGTAAGAAGCATTACAGACCTCATACAGACGTTTATACATATCAAGTGATTAAATAAGTGATATTTTTTTTTACTTTTCTATTTTGTGTTAAGAATATAAACAACATTTTGAATATTTTCTTAAGAGTGTTACGTACGAACTGTCCTCAACCGAAGTACAGCTGAAAAAATATCCGTCGTAAGCCGGACTCGAACCCACGCAGACAAGTGATATTCATATTTTTGATATGTTCTTTGCCTCAGTGGTTAGCGCATTGGACTTATAAACCAATAATTTATATACATGTATTGTTGTTCGCGTGGGTTCGACACCGGCTCACGACGGATATTTTTCAAGTATGCTTCGGTTGGAGACATTTCGTTTATAATAAGAGCCGCTTTATTATGTGCGTTACCTTAGGACACCGCATCAAAAGAAAACGACAATAAACAATGGGTGTGTGTTAATATAGAAACACATGCACTATTGTCGACCGAATTCCAATTCATGTTTCCGGTGTCAATTTAGAAGTATCTTTATTTGCTGTATGTGTTTTTATATCATTTTGGTATCATTTGTATCTATTTTACATAATCGTGACCCGTCATACGAATTAGGACAATCTGAGAACTCCCCAAAATAAACATATGAGAAGGAGATTGGGTCCAGCTAGAGATCAAATTGAAAAGAAAAAAAACTACAAGAAATCGTTGTATTGTTATTCTAGATTCAGGAAATATAAAGAAAACGAAAGAAAAGTATAGACATTAGTCAGGATGCGCAAGCTGTACAGTCGTATCAGGGATTTTACGATGTTCACTTACCCTTTGACGCCTTTTCGTCTGTCTGGTCAATTTTTCTGACAGGTATAATCTTTCCGTACATACGTTGATTTGCATTTTTCTATCATCTTATCACTCAACACATATTTTTGCAACAAAATATGCAATCTAGCAGTTTAAAAATCATTTACTTTACCTGTAATTAGAATCGATCGTGGTTATAATTCTATTCAACAAAGAATTAAAAAGATATAGACAAAGATATCTTTTTCATTATGTTTATTTAATAAACAATTGACAGCCTTTCGACAGACTTTAGATTCAATTATTGCATCAGCTTTGTTGGAAAGATCTTCTTTTAACACCTCAAACATCTCCTGTGGCTACCCACCCTGATTTGTGACGGACCAGATTAAATATCACACAATCTTCTGTGGCTACCCACCCTGATTTGTGACGGACTAGATTAAATATCACACAATCTTCTGTGGCTACCCACCCTGATTTGTGACGGACCAGATTAAATATCACACAATCTTCTGTGGCTACCAAACCTGATTTGTGACGGACTAGATTAAATATCACACAATCTTCTATGGCTTCCCACCCTGATTTGTGACGGACTAGATTAAATATCACACAATCTTCTGTGGCTACCCACCCTGATTTGTGACGGACCAGATTAAATATCACACAATCTTCTGTGGCTACCCACCCTGATTTGTGACGGACCAGATTAAATATCACACAATCTTCTGTGGCTACCCACCCTGATTTGTGACGGACCATATTAAATATCACACAATCTTCTGTGGCTACCCACCCTGATTTGTGTCGGACCAGATTTAATATCGCACAATCTACTGTGGCTACCCAACCTGATTTATGTCGGACTCGATTAAATCTCATACAATCTTCTGTGGCTACCCACCCTGATTAGTGACGGACCAGATTAAATATCACACAATCTTCTGTGGCTACCCACCCTGATTTGTGACAGACCAGATCAGACTCTAAGGCACAATAGCTTAAGAAAACTTAAGTGGTAACCTCTTGGTCAACTATTAAAATATAACGGTTACCACCTGTGTTGGGGGACCACTAGCACCACTATCCTTGTCCTGCTTAGCTTCTGTGGTTTAAATAGAGGATATCGAATGAGTGGTCATGAAATTCTGAATTTATTAAACGAGTCATCTATAAACAGATAAAAACGAGGCTGCGCCGAGTTTTTATCTGTTTTAGATGACGAGTTTAATAAATTCTGTGTTTTATGAGCACGAATTCTATATTCTATTTATAATATTACCCGAATTGTGGAGAAAAATTGTCAAAATTATTGAAATTCAACATTTCAATTTTCCGCGAAACTTATAACGCCGTTTAAAACTGACGTCACAAAATACACATTATGACGTCATTTTCGCGGTTACAAAATAGCGTTGCTTTTCGTTTATAGCTCATTAGCATAGTTATTCCACTAGTGTAATAAACACCCGTGTAATATCAAAAATATCAAACGGGGTTATTTCACTCTCGCGACGTAGGTCATATTATAAATACAATTTCTGACACCTGCGTCAGGGAAAGTCTTCTGAGGCTCAGTGGTAAGCGCATTCGACTTGTAAAGCAATTATTTAAATATTGTTGTCTGTGAGGGTTCAACACCGGTCCACGTCGGATATATTTCAGCTATGCTTCGAATGAAAAAAGTTCGTACGTACAGTGGGGGCTCTTCCGGGATTGGCCATTGGGCCATTATGTCGGCATTGTTCCGACTTTGGTAGTATCGTAATTAATATCTGAAGACTCTGAAGGGGGTGTGTTATGGGAGACCACTCTCACCACTGTCCTGCATTGCTTTTGTGTTAATTGTAATGTCTGACACCTGCGTCAGGGAAGATCTTCTTTGGCTCAGTGGTTAGCGCATTGGATTTGTAAAATAATTATTTGAATATTGTTGTCCGTGCGGGTTCGACACCGGCTCACGTAGGATATTTTTCAGCTATGCTTTGGTTGAGGACAGTTCGTACGTAAAATCACCTAAAATGTGTTATGCAACTGTGACTAAATGGGGTCTTATAGCTAGGCTCAATACCTGATTTTAAATCCTTTCAAACTGTTTCTATATTTTGTTTTAAACTGCCAATTTTCTCTTCTTTCTTGCAGTCTAATTAAGTAGAAACCCAGTATTAAGGCTATGGCCAAACTGCACAACTTTGCAGGCTGATGCTAGTCTATACAGTCAGCAAAGGCTCTGTTTACAGCAGGATTATGTAGGACACAACAAGAGCGTTATACACTTTTGTTCAACTATAAGTGGCCGCGGCATTAGCGCAGTTGGTAGCGCGCCGGACTTCTAATCCAGGGGTCTAAATTCGCACGGGTTCGATCCCCGGCCGCGGCACTTATCCTTTCCGACATTTGTCTTCCACCAATGGGTAGATAATCGTAAACCTATGTGGAATAGCAACTGGAGGCTAGGAAAGGGATGTGGTGGTAGTACTGGTGTGAGAAATACCAGGAATCCATCGTTAGGTGCTCCAGTCGTCGCGATATAACTGAGAAATTGTTGAAAGCGACGTAAAACCCCAATTCAAATCAAATCAAATCAACTATAAGTGTCTATTTCTAAATCAAGCCCTAGTGCCTTAAACTTTTATGAGTAGTATACTATTTCAGTCCTCCATCGATGCACCAGCTTTTAGTATTTACATTGACAGGCTACTAGTGACAGTGTAACAATAAGTTGGTATTTAACAATCAGGACCCGAGATTATAAACTTTTCTCATTCTCAATTCAAAATTTTCTCAAATTTCAATTTGATTTGACACTTAAGCCGTAATTCTGTTTTAATACGCATTTTAATGTATTAACATAAAAGATAATATTAATAAATTGTTATAAATAACAACTTATTAATATTATCTTTTATTTTCATTAAATTGAATCTAAAGTTTGTGAAAGTTTTCAGTTGAGCCCGAGAAAAGTTTTATAACCTCGGGCCCTGAAATGTTATGAACATTGCTTTATTTCTCAAATAAACAATTGCGGAATTAAAGGACATTATTGCAGTGTGATTTAATTCATCAACTAGGAAGCAGGTTTAGTTAAAGGTTTAAAATTATCTCAACGCATAATTTGGTCAATTTTATTCTCTTCTAGCATGTAATAAGCGCTTAATAGAGAGTTTTGTTTAATTTATGTGTTTAGGCTAGTGAAAATTGTTTTTCTTGTCACTAATCGTAAAACTATAAGGTATCTTAAAACTGCCTTTGTTCAAGATCATTTTTTGTCTCGTTACGTTTTATTAATATTGTTCCGCTTTAATCCATCAAATCCGGTATCAAAACATTTTAACAAAATTTTTATATAAGCTCAATATAGACAAGGTTTCTTTCATTGAAAATACACGATGACATCACTGAGGTGACCATATTCATTAAATGTGAGGAGAAAATGATACATTTTAAGTAAAAGACATGCAGAAAATGTTCAATCATGCAAGTACATGTTATCTAAACCTGTTTCCTGGTAAATTAAGTCATTTATTTTAATCAAAGGGACTTTTAAAATGTTTCTTACCTTTTTAATCAGAAGCACTGTAGTCCACTTTCACTTTTTCCTCCATATTGTTTTGTTGTAAAACACTAAATGATTTGAGCTAATTTGATTGGTTGATTGGCCTGCAAACAATAGGCCTATGATGTCATGGGGGGTGTGTTTCTTAAAGCCAATGAAATAGTGTGAAACTGAAAAAATCCTTTTGAATGCTTCTAAACAAAGAGAAATTGTCACCTCAGTGGTGTCCTCGCAATTTTAGGGAGTATTTTTCCTGTCTATTCTTTACAAAAGTTTGCATACATATAGAAATTAACAAGGGCTTCAAAGATGTATTTTTATTTGTTGTATTTGTGCATAAAATTCTTTATAATATTGATTTGAAAGTTGACCTGGCATTTTTGAAAGACACCTTGTCATTATTTAATGATTATTCTTTTATATTTTCTTTGATACTGCCACCTGTGCCTTTTCGTGCACTTGCGTACAAGTTGGGGTTCCATTTCAAAATTAACATAGACCCTATATAAAGTTACACCCAGCGCAGGAGTATGTTTAAATAGAAATACGCAAATAGACGGTGATATTTAGGGGCAAAACGATATTGATTAAAATTTGTTCAGCATTTAAACATAAAACATACTATCGCATGTAGAGTTGAAGTTCAGCGTGTCGACAGCATAAAGGGACATAAACAACTATAAATAACAAAAAAAAAAAAAAAGAATCACAATTTTGTATTAACTTCTTTTTTATTTTCTGAAATCATAAAGGAGACATAACATTATGTACCCAATCTAGAATATTAGTTCTTAGACTTATCTAATTAAAATTATTTTTATTCGTTTTATCTGTAGATCTAAAGATTTCAAAATAGACAATCGATTTGGGTATTTTGCTCGATATAAAGTTTATGTGGATTTGGTCAAAAGAAAAATATGCATACACTGAAACGAACTTCTAAACGGCCAGTTTTTATTTGAAAATAAAGTAAGCATCTAATGACGGTTCTTTCAACTTATATGTTCCTTTATGTTCCTATGAAATCCAGCTTTACTTCATACACTTGAATTTCATGCCGCTTGCGTCATTTACCACTAACCGTAATATGGCGGGAAAATTGAAAATTGCACGAGGAATACGAGCTATACTTAGAAGATGATGTTTTACGTCGATTTATCATCCATGTGGATTGTCTAGGATAAAAAAACATAAAACATGGCGAGGATGAGTAACGAAGAAAGAGGAAGAGCCGTTGGGATGATTGCCGCTGGAACTCTAATACGACAGGTGATTTATAAATCGTCGAATTTTTCCTATAATTTATTTTTTTAAAGCCGTTTTCCCATATACCGGTTGTCGACATCCGATTCCTGTATCGTTGCAGGTAGCTCGTATCCTTAATCGGCGTCATTCATCTATTCAACAACTCTGGGCCAAGTACAACCGTACCGGAAGTGTAAACGACAACAGACGGAGGCCACGGACAAGGGTTACGACCCCCCAGCAGGATCGCCAGATTTATCTGTCACATTTAAGGGATCGATTCCTTCCTGCTGCAAGAACCGCAAGGGTGCCTATCCAGGGAAACCTAAATGCCAACCGTTACTGTGACTTAATCGTTCAGCCTATTCTCGTACCTTTCTTTCAAAACAACCGCCGTATGACATTAGCACAAGATAACGCCCCGTGCCGTATTGCTAGAGTAACACAGGCTATTCTGGGAGCCAACAACATTCGAGTGATGCCATGGCCAGCTAAAATCCCATCGAACATGTCTGGAATTTAATGAAGAGAAGAGTTCGGGCACGCCTGCAGCAACTGAATTTAGCGGAGCTTAATCGCGACATTCTGCAAATTTGGAATGCCCTGCCACAAGAGCACCTTCAACGATACATAGGCTCCATGAGAGCCAGATGCGTCGCGGTTATTAATGCCCGCGGGGGCCAAACACGATATTAGGGATCAATGTAAAACGGAAATGTGACTTTTCCCTTTGAGGGTTACTTGCTTTGAATAGATGCATATTCCTTATTTTAACTCTGATTAAAATAAAATTCTGCAATAATGTTCGAAAATAATTTGTCTTTAAAATGATATAAATTTGTACGACTTTTTATCAAAAGACATTTTTCGAGTCAGAAATAGGTGGCCGTTTAGAAGTTCGTTTCAGTGTAAAACATGATTAATCATAGCTTTCAAATAATCGTTTGATATATATTTATATCTTTTTTGACAACATTCTCTAAAAAATGCAATATTCATAAGATCGGTTTGAAAACAAGACTATCGACGTGTTTTCTATTGGAATGTCTCAAAATTACCTTTTTTGCTGTCGCTTTGTTTTCTTGATTTTACTACATGAAGATAATATCTGATATGTTTTTTTCTGGAAGTATAAATCAAATACTGAAATAAAGTGTTTGTTTTATTTCCCGCCCTGGTCAGCAGGTGGAAATCACATACAATACAATATTCATACCATGCAAATATACTTGTTTGGTTCTTTTCACTTTATGAACCTATATATGGAATATAATATGGGTAAATGAGATTCCGGTGAAATAGTAATAACATAGAATTCTGAAAGATATTTAGTTATTTCATGTCCAACACAACAGAATATAAATACCCTTTAAGCCATACACCCAATGCCCATCGTAATATGAACGATAGGTGCAGCTAGAAGACACTTTTTGAGCCTAGCCGATCTTCTTCTTTGATATGAAACATTCAAACAATTAAAGAAAAAAATACAGATGATGTATTTCAATCTAGGAAACGTAACAAGATATCACATTGTTTAGTTTTAAAACAGAACGAAAAGCTCATGAATTAAATATCATTATTTATGACGATTCGGATAAGTGTTTTTAAAACTTAGTTTAATCCCTCTAGATTCTACTGCAAAGAGATTGACCGAGTACCCAAGTCGACATGTGGGCGACATGATTATGTAAATTTGAGTATCCTTCAGGGCATTGTATTTTGAGTTTGTGTCAAGCAAGATTATGATTTAGAATGGAATAAAAATAATAAAAGCGTTTGCTGAATCATTTTAACAACCACTTAAGGTCGTAGACCTGAAATAGTCCCACAACGTTTCGAAAGTAATGGTTTCTAACAGTATTGACCGAAGTTTCCTAATGATTTCAAGAGGAAACCTCGGTCAACCCTGTGAAAGATCATGAGTTTCGAAATATTGCGGAATTATTACGGATCCACTACCTATACAACGACTTCTTAAATCTTTAGTTTCCGTCATGGACAACATACCAGACCAGGTAGATGCAGAACAAGAACAGACAAGTTTGACCACAGAGTCGATACATAGAGAAGATGGGGACAGGGGCACCTGGCAGGGACAATTTGAATCTGCACTAACACTAGTGGGGTACTCAGTGGGGATTGGAAATATCTGGAGGTTTCCATATTTATGCTATAAAAACGGCGGAGGTAAGTAACTGTAGTTTGAAATTATTGACATGACTTTTGACCTTTATGCAATGAATCAATTCATCAATGAATACGTTTATCATTGATGGTAGTCGCAAGCCTTCGAAAAACATCGTAAGTCCACGAAGGGTATGGGTTTTAGTGAAAAGTGTTTGCATAACGTAATAGTATTCTGCGTAATAAATGAACTGGCAGGGCGGGGCTTAACCGTGGCGTTATTTGGCGAGTTTACTTTTCAATAGTTTGGGTTCTTTCAAATTTTAGTTGGTAATCATCGTTAACGCGTGCAAATAACTGAATCCTAAAACCCAAAGGATTCACGTGCAATTTGAAATTGCAAGAGTCTGGTTGGTTTTTGAAGAGATAGAGGGGTATTTTTTATGCATTATATACTTCAATGCATATTTTATCGCTAATTTTGCTCAACCTGAACAACCTTAACGATATAGGATTACCTCCCCCTAATTTCACTCAAAACCCACAAATCGCACTCATTCATTTCCATTCCAGAATCATTCTAAAATCATTCACCTTGTCAATTTCACGATGTTGTTAAATGTACTCCGACTGTTATTTACAGTCAAGTTCCGTTCAAGTTTTTTTTTTATTTTACAGAGTTTGCAGATTTCTAGATCCATACCTCAATGAAAACTAAAAATATTCTCCTCATAATTTAGTTTTATTTTGTTTGTGTGGCCCATCATCATTATGGATAAATACTCACAGAAGTCTACTTTTAATTTTCATTTCATCGAGGTATGAAAATAAAAACATGTGCATACTTATATATGAATCTGGTTCGCATCATCATTTAGTATGATTATGATTTCAGTTTCTTACTTCTATAAAATAAAATAAAAATATCATCGTCATCTCTTAAATGTAAATTAAATGATATTGTCCTAGATATTTGATCATTTATAAAACACAAAAATGAGGATGAATGTATGAAATGACACAACTTTCTTAAAAGTCATCTTACATGTGCACATAAATTACAAATACGCATTACTGTGGATTAGTATCAAATGTTACTTGCATTTTTCATACATAAAGATCACGAATCAAAATGAAGGTATAATTAAAAAATACATAATGCATTAAGGAAAGGTTACCCTGTCAAACGACTACAGCGTGCAAAAATATTATGACTATTTATTACATTCCTTGCAATGAAATCTTAGGATTTCCCTGTGTAATAATTTTTGATATCGTCAACTAGTGGCGAAGTTTCAATACAGGAACTACTTTATTCAAGCATCTAGGGCCTCATCAGATTGCTGGGATGATGTAGCGAGGTCTGCAATCGCAGATCCAGAATTACTGCACTCGAATACGTTATTAGGCTATTGAAAAGCTCGCCTTATCTGACGTGTTAGCTCCTCTGGACTGAGTCTAGCGGAGCGTATGTCATGACCTGGTGTCCGTTCGTCCGGTAACTTTTTTTGAACAACTTCTTCTCTGAAACTATTGTTCAGAATACAACCATACAACACAGGAATAAACTTTTGGGCATGCTCTTTTAAGATTTGTCAGTAAAATTCGGGCTGACGACATAGGCTTTACAGGCTTTCGCGTAACTTAAAAATGGTCCTGAAAGATTAAATATAAAAAAAATCTTCTTCTCTGAAACTACTGTTCAGAATTCAAACAAACTCCACAGGAATGATACTTAGAACATGCTCTTGCAGTTTTGTTAGTAAAATTCTGATCGGGCTGATGACATGGGCTCGACGGGCTGTCGCGTTACTCTTTAATAGTTCCATATGATGAAATATAAAACAATCTTATTATCTGAAACTACTGTTCGAAATATAACTAAACTTCACAGGAATGATACTAAAAGCATGATCTTTCAGATATGTTCATTAAATATTGATCGGGCTCATGACATAGGTTCTACGGGCTGTTGCGTCACTGAAAGCAGAGTAATATGATAAAATATATATTGAAAAAAGTCTTATTCTCTGATACTACTGTTTTCAACAAAACTTCACATGAATGATTCTTAGGACATACTCCGTCAGATTTATTCCTGATCGAATGGATTACAAGAGCTCTATTGGCTGTCGCGTCACCAAACAAGAGGCCTAACAGGGCCTGTATGGCTTCACTGGCTTTAACCTCTAAAGATTTGAAAAGAGAATTCCAAAATAGAAATCAATTTCGGAGCATGGTCACTTAATAAACATATACGTATGCGAAGTTTTATTTCAAATGGCCAAATGGGAGAATGTTCACACCAGGTTTCATTAAAATCAGACCAATGGTTTGGGAGAAGAAGACTTTTAATGATTTTTAAGTGAAATCATGTCTCGCCCTACCACTCCAATATTTGCCGGTCAATCAAAATTTCTTGAACAAGTTTAGAAAATGGTACAAATGGAACATTCATGCCATGTTTCAATTAAATTAGACCACTGGTTTGGTAGGAGAATATTTTTGAAGAAAATAAAGTGGAAATAAGCCCCGCTCTGCAATACTCATATTGTGGGGGAGGTTTCTTGAACAATATAAGTATATGGTTACCCAAGGTACATTCATATCCAGTTTCATCGCAATCGGCCACATGGTTTGCGATGAGAAGATTTTTGAAGATTTATTCGTCAAAATGAGCTCCGCCCTGCCATACCCATATTCAATCAAAACTTCTTACACAATACAAGTAAAGCAACATTCATGCCAAGTTTCATTGAAATCGATCAAAAGGATTGGGAGGAGAAGATTTTAAAAGATTTTATAGTAAAAAATTACCTCGCCCTGCCATGCCCATATTAGCGAGTCAATAAAAATTTCTTGGACAACTTTGGTAGAGGGTCACGAAAAGAACGTTTCTAGCAAGTTTGGTTAAAACTGACTCATTGGTTATGGAAATGAGGATGTTTAAAGAAAAGTTGACGCGCGGACGGACGAACGTCGGACACAACGCAATGATAAAAGCTGTCTGGCCTTCGGCCAGTGGAACTAAAAATGATATCATATGATGAAATTTAAAAAAATATTCTTCTCTGAAACTACTGTTCAGAATTCACCAAAACTGCAGATGAATGATGTTTAGGACAAACTTACAGATTTCTTCTTTAACCTCTGATAAGATAGGCTTTACAGGCTGCCATGTCACCAAACCCTTTTTATTCAATGTAATAAATTTAACCTTTGCTGTTTAATCCCTGCTTTTTACGTGCCTGTGATTTTATGATTGAGGAAACTTTGTGAAAAAAGAAGAAATTGCTTCTGACAAGCAATTTCTTCTTTTTCCACACTCTTTTTCTACCCTACTGAATGGTTATATTTCAAATTAAATCCACTTTAAATTTTAGTCTGCAAATCTTTGAATTTGGACAGGTCCAAAATTTTGTAAAACAGGAAAGGGTTAAAATAACTTACTTTTCTTAAGCTTTTGGTGAGAATTCAACAAAACTTCACAAGAATGATGCTTAGGGAGTTCTCTTTCCGATTTTTTACATAAAATTATATCAAGATGGTTACATTGGCTTTGTCGCGTCACCGAAGAAGCGTCTCATAGGATGAAATAAAAGAATTCTTCCTCTCTGAAACTATTTGTCTGAATTCAACAAATTCAAAACTTCTCAAAAACGGTCATGACATGCTCTGTCAGCTGTCTATGTTATTTGGTGATATACATCTGCGCCATGAAAAAGGAGGCATTTTATATGCAACATTTCTTGTTATCACAACTTAAACACTCATTCACAGATTTTTTTTTACATAAATTTATGCAAATCACATGACTATGGGCAAATCAAAGCTGCTAGGAAATATTATTTCAGGTCATGGAAAAGGGGGACATCTTGTAAATTTAATGATTATCTGCATACAAATAGATCATGTCCAAGCTGAATACTTTTAATGCAATTTTATTAATTATCATTTATAAATCCACAAGGCCTTAAGTACCATTGGAGCGATACTGGCCATCTTTGGCATTTTGTTTTGTTTTGTTTTCAAAAAACGCGTTATATGCGTTCCTATGAGATAATTATCATATCAGACATTACAAGACTATTAGCCTTTATTTAAAGCGCAAAGGTATACCGAACTTTTTGTATTGGTTCAATATTTAGTCGTTTTTTTTCTAAATCTACATACTGTGAGTGGTAGAATTGAACTGACAATAAAGACAAATGTGACCCGTCACGCGAAAATGGACCACCTGAGTAGTGCATAATTGTCGATCCTTGTCAGACTGCGTGGATTGCACACACTGTCTATGATCGAACATTTACTAATTTTCTGAATTTAGAATAGTTTCCCTACCCACATGTGAACTGATGTTTAAGACGCGACCTCTGGTTAGCCTGTACTAGGGCAAATCTCTTATTTGAGCCTGTTTGACATTTCCAACAATTCCATATGTGCCCAAAACAAAGCCTCTGGCCAGCCTGTGCAGCCGCACATCTGACCAGAGCCTTCACCGTGCAAAATATAGCTAGATTATGTCTTAATCCGTCTTGAAGCAGTCAGAATATATTCTTGTTGCAATTGTGTTGTTGTGTAGGCTGTTAATCTTAAATGCTATGGGTGCTCAAGAAATAGTTGGAAATGTCACGCATAGGCTCATTTAAATGTTTATTTTTCGAAGTTTCCAGGTGATCCCTTTTCGCGTGACGGGTCACAAATAAACCAGAAACACGCTTTCAATGACATTTATAGTACAAATGCCCTTTGAACAATGTAATGTATAAAATCTAAGTAGGCTTGTTGCAGAATGATTAAAATTCATTGTTAATGAATCTATCAATCCATCATAGGCTGTGCGATAGAAGAACTAACTAGAAAATGTGTACATGGAAAACATTTTCCTAGTAATACGCGCAGCGTGCATATAAATCAAGAACACCATATTGTGCTTTAAGGCAATAGCAGCGCTCGTGAGCCAAAGCTTTCTTTTCCTTAGGTCATATATTTAGAAATCTTCGACGCCGACATATCGGCGATTTCTATTTTCCAATGTACAAAAACCGTCGGAACGACGACGACAGATTAGTGCAGTTATATTTAATCGCTAAGTATGTGTTATTTCTTGGTCAGCGGTAAAGGGGACTTGGCATGATCCACTAAGCGCAGGGGACAGTCAATACGCAGGCGAGACGTCGTGACTTTCCGCCGGCGAAAACATGTTTGCTTTGTCAAAAAGCCGAAGAGTTGGCGACTAATCGTCGATTTCTAGCGGAATCATAAAGGTCGAGAGCAAAAAAGTTTTGCAATGTTCAAAAAATTAGCTGAAGCTTTGCTTACTCTTGGCCTTAGGCCAGCCTTTCTCCAGCGATTATTCACCAATACAAATTTGACTTTCCATGAGGGCGTCGCCGACAAGTCGGTCTTTCACTCGGTCTAGCGTTCTTTTAAGCGTCGCTCGGTCGGTGACTTTTTGCCGATTTTATCACTTATTTTACAGAGGCAGCACCAAAACAATTTGATGTTTTTGACATTCAACCGAACGCGAGAACAGGCGATCAGTTCCATGTCAATTGATCAGTTCTGTGTCAATCGGACATATTTAAACACGTTAACGGTCGGTCTGAAATAGCTGGTATTTATAATATCAGAATAAGACCTATTTTGTAATTATGAAAATATATTTGAACAAGTTTGATATTACCACTATGTTGTTATACTGTGATTATAATTATACAAATGTGATAAGAATGCATCGTAGAAGTCTCTATCGGTACCCAAAGGTACCGTCCTAGAAATGTGACGACGTCACTTCGCAAAGCGTTTACTCTCGAAATGTATTCATTAAGCAAAATACAAAATCAGTAATTAGTTTACGCATACATATAAGAACTTTTCCATTTTAAAAAGTACCAATGGGTCCATAAAATACTGAAATTATTAAGCTCGTCGTCTATAATTGCATGAAAAGGCCAAGCCAAACCAAGTACATCGTTTCAATAATTTCGATATTTCATGAATCTCAATTGAGTCTGTGTGTGACTTTTCCAACAATTTCAAATGTGCACGAAGTAAAGATTCTGACCAGCCTGTGAATCCTCACAGTCTATCCGGAATCTTCAGTTTTTGCTAAAAAGAGTGAAATATCTCAAGTATCGATAGACAGACAGACATACAGTCTTTTAATTGCTCAAAGTGACTTTGTATGATACACAATTCATAAACATGTCAAATTGTTGGAAATACCTCACACAGACTCAATTGTATACTAGCTTCTTTCTATTGTTTCTTATTTACAGGAGCGTTTGTGATTCCTTTCCTGTTATTTCTGTTGATATGTGGATTACCTTTATTTTATATGGAGATTTGTCTGGGACAGTTTTCAGGAAAGTCACCGATGCATGTTTGGGCTATATCACCATTATTTAGAGGTACGCTTTCTTTCCATTAAGATTTTGGGTGAAAAAAAACATTTTCTTTTTACATTCATTTGCCTGAATGTGTTTTGAAAGACACATGCACCTTAAATTGGTTGACGGCCTTAAACCAATTAATTTCATTAACAATCATGGTGATCAGTTTTTAGATTGATTGATCTAGAAATTGACCACAAGATTCTTGTTTTGTGTGCGATCTTTCGAATGAGGTGGCCTGATTTCGAACTCACCAGGGATTTCTTCTAAAGTAAATATTTTTTGCTCATGTTAAGGTTAATTCATATCAGACATATAATGAATTTTAAACGAATACAGTTTCTTATTGTTCAGGTATCGGCGTTGTGATGCTTACACTATCGACGTTATATTGTTGGTACTATGGTATGATAATAGGCTGGGTCTATTACTATTTGATACAATCGTTCTATCCGACATTGGGTTGGTCGACTTGTAACAATACATGGAACACTCCAAATTGTATAGGTAAAACAGCTCTATTTATCTTTCCAAAGTAATTTGTAATATCTAATGATACTTATGTCGTATATTTTAAAGACGATACAAAAACGAAACATGTGTTTTCGCCATTTTAATCGAGAGAGAGGGCAGACTACATCAAGTTTCTATAGTTCATAGCATTCCTCCTCACCAGATGTAAAAGTCCATATTTCAAAATCTTTTTCATTTCACATTGAACAGTTCATAGTATCTAGTATTACAATAATGATATAGTTAGTTGCATCATGTAATGTTGGTTAATATTAATTAGTCAAATTATAAAGGAAGATAGTCTATGAAACCACAACCTTGATTACCTTAAACATGTCAAACTTATGAAATATACTAATCAAAACTCCTAAGCGGCCACTTGCTTTTTTGGTAATATGTTATAAATACCGCATGGTTTTATCCCGTTTTCGATTGAATAACGTAGCCAAATCATTAATGAAGTCAACAAGAGAAAAATCAGTGAAATGATTCAACAAGAAATGTTTTAAAATGAAACGACAGAAGGAGTACCCTCGATTTCAAAGTTAACATTGGTGGGTGGAGTATTTTTGACATTTCTTGTTAGGATAAGGATTGTGTAGAAAGTTGTGGCATTTCTTTACTTTTTATGAGTCAACAAGCATTATTACACTGATATCAATATAAAAATTGAAAGGATTTGCGTTTTTCAAGTGTCGAAAAATTCAAATTTAACTAAAAGTTCTCATTTTTGTGACTTTTAAATTTGAAGGTACATGTATTTAATTCCGTCTTTAGGACTTACTGATTCATGATTTTACAAAATAATTGGATAGGATAATGGCTTAAAGGCCACTTGTTTGAAAAACAAAGTTCACATTTCAAAATAAAAGCGGAAATTGTGTAAAAATGGAGAAAGGTGAGGTGGCCGCTTAGAACTTTTGAGTAATATACTTTTATTTTCGCGTTGATGTGTCCATGAACAAAGTCTGACAGAGGAGGTGCTATATACCAAAGGAGATACCGAAGACGGAGCCCGAGGAATTTGTTTTGCATACAACTCCTCCCTGCCCCAATCAGACATTATTCTTGGAAACATCAACGCGAAAATGAAGTTATATCCATTATAACACGATCACATTCCGAACTTTTGTTACCCTTTTGGGGTTGTGAAATAGAAAAATTACTTTTCGTCTGAACGAAAAATTAATAAATAAGTAATGATATTGACGTTGGGAGAATTTCACAAAAAACGAAGGGCGTCATTTATCACGTGGTTTATATGCCGTTAAAAGCATCATCATTCCCGCTACAGATGACGTATGGCGTCATACATGGGCGGAGCCATCTTTGTACACGGTAAACACATGTCATATGGATCTTATTGGAATTAAGATCTGTGTTATTCTTTTTTTTCCATTTTATGCTTTTTATCCCATCTTATTCCAATTTTTCGTTTTGACATTTTGTGTCAAATTAGAGGTCTGTAAAGACGTGAGTTAATATGCAAGGGACATTTCAACTCTTAGAAAGGAAAGTCTGCGTAAACAAACAACATTTATATTCAATAGTAGAAACAAGACATTTAAAGCTATACAACATACATGCAAAACAGAAAGAGAATAGGCTAGAAGAGATAAAAGACAGAAAGTAGAATGCATAAATGTCACTCGTCTATTTTCTTAAATGTATATCCTAACCCCTTCATTAGAGTTTATACTGTTTTAGACGTTTCTGCTTTACTGATTTGTAAACAATAAACAATTGATTGGGTTTAACTGGCATCTCATAATTGTCAGTCGAATTAAACTCTATTTATATGAACTTATGTATGACACCCACTAATTCAATCTCGGCGTACACCAAAACACTTCTCGACGTACACTTATTGTTTTTCTTACACTTTTGTAGTTACGTGCTGATAACTGGACCGTTTTCACCCTCTGTATTTCGTAAAGGTGTAAACTCTTGTAACCGTTTGGCGCTAGTTTTTGCAGACAGTGCCGACTTAACATCTGACAGAACAAAG
This sequence comes from Fragum whitleyi, assembly GCA_948146395.1. NCBI lineage: Eukaryota > Metazoa > Mollusca > Bivalvia > Cardiida > Cardiidae > Fragum > Fragum whitleyi. The sequence continues at coordinate 68,871,706 of OX411550.1, forward strand.
ACAGTTGTATACAGCATTTGTAACATACATCGCAGTACTAAAAGCCATTCAGGAGAGGCGAGGACAAATGAAAATTTAAGACAGTTGTTAAAGCAAACTAAACTTGACTTGAAATAAACACATGCATCAAAAAGTTTCGACAATAATAGCAACAAAAGACATTAAGCGAAGCATCATTCACAACAATAAGCAATTACAAAATTCAAGCATTACAAAATCTTCATGCATTAAAGTTTGAAAATATATGCAAGCAGTCGAAAAGCAGCTTATTTTTAGCATAGGATAAATGTTGCAACAATTAAACATTTAACAATAACAAACATTTACCTTTCAAACATTAACTAATGAAAAGACAAACTTTTCATCTCTTCACATATAAACTCCTTAAATCCCAAAAACACATCTTTACACTGCAAAATCTACATGACTACTGACCACAAGTTTACACAATGCAGTAAATTATATCGTGAACAATCGCTCATCAATATACTTTACTGATTGGAAATACATGTTAAGCCTTTGCATTAAATAAATTTGCTGGTTTATATGCCGTCAAAAGCATCATCATTCCCACTACAGATGACGTATGGCGTCATTTATCACGTGGTTTATATGCCGTCAAAAGCATCATCATTCCCACTACAGATGACGTATGGCGTCATTTATCACGTGGTTTATATGCCGTTAAAAGCATCATCATTCCCACTACAGATGACGTATGGCGTCATACATGGGCGGGGCCATCTGCGTACACGGTAAACACATGTCATATGGATCTTATTGCAATTAAGATCTGTGTAATTCTTTTTTTTTTTTTTTTTTTTTTTTTCATTTTAATGCTTTTTATCCCATCTATTGCAATTTTTAGTTTTGACATTTTGTGTAATTCTTGAGGTCCCGGGTTCGACCCGCGGCGGCGGCACTCATCCTTTCCGACTATTTGTCTCTCACCAATGGGTTGATAATCGTAGACCTATGTGGGATAGCAGCTTGAAGCTAGGAAAGGATGTGATGGTAATACTGGTGTATGAAATTCAGTGAATCCATTGTTAGGTGCTCCAGCCGCCGCGATATTACTGAAATAATGTTGAAAGCGGCGTGAAACCAAATTCAAACAAACAAACAAACAATTGACAGATTATTACGGCATATTTGTACGTAATAGTTTTTTACTCTTTCCATTTTTCCTCCAAATTATTAAACTAGACCGCATTGAAAGAGGTTACAAATGACAATGCATTGTAGGTTTCTTTTTTGATTTTAACCTTTCTTCGCCGTACCTTTTAGGTGTTTGCTGTCAAAGAATTGTGTCTGAGAGCCTTTTCAGCCGTAGTTTCGTGTTTTTTCTTGGAACATTTTCTTTTTATGTCTGCGACATGCAATGGCGACGGGTATATGGAATTTCATCAGTCCTTGTGTGAGTCCGTGGGTTGGTGTGCAAGTTGGTTTGATTGTCTATTGTCGTTACCGTCTTACAAGGCCAACCTTTCACCTAACCACAACTAGGGTAACAGTACTTGCATAGTCCCACCACCATATCTACATATGCAAACACATGACCTTTTTAGCCAAACAAAGATGTTACTCTATACTAGAGAGAGGCAATTGATTCAAACAACTGCTGCCCTTTTACAACAGGGTGGACTTGGCCTTTGCCTTATAAGTCTCTTTCCCATGGAAACACCTCGCCTCGTTCAGGGCTGGAACCCACGGCCACCGGATCACGGCCGAGTGATCTACCAACTGAATTATCGAGGCAGACAGTAGTTTTGTTTTATTTTTGTACGGAGCAAAACTACTTTACTCAGTTCGAAAAGAAAGTGTGCACTTTTAGAATTCGAATATCTCATAAGTAATACCGTGTACCGTCATAAAATTTTGCATGGCAAACCTAGAGAGTTGTGATTATCGATGCACGTAGAAACAAAGCACATACAACTCAAAGAATTTCGCTAGAAAAGGTCCTTTTATTTTGAGTGATTTGCTTGTGCATCAACAGTTGTTGAATAATTATTCTGGTATCGCATTCAGTGCACTTCTTGTGCCCTTCCTTGAAATAAATTTACATATGAATGACAATTAATGATTGATTGATTGAATGAATGGGGTTTTACGCCGCTTTCAACATTATTTCAGTTACATCGCGGCGGCTGGAGCACCTAACAATGGATTCCTGGTATTTCTCACGCCAGTACTACCATTACATCCTTTCCTAGCCTCCAGCTACTATCTCACATAGATCTACGATTATCGACCCATTGGTGAGAGACAAATAGTCGGAAAGAATGAGTGCCGCCGTCGGGGATCGAACCCGTGACCTCTAGTTTGACAGTCCGACGCGCTACCAACTGCGCTATGACGGCGGCCCTGAATGACAATTAAACACTATTGAACAACGTAGTTTAACCTACATGTTTCGCGTTAGGGTAAAAATGAACCGCGTGCGAAAAGAACTCTCCACAAAATTAATTTAACATTCATATTTCCAAAGAAGTCTAATGAGACGTCGAAGTAACGTCGGGATATTTTATGAAAATGAGTCATATTGTTTTTTTTATTTAATTTAAGAATAAAATCGATGTATAGGCTAAATCAGCACATTATTGTACAACATTTTAAAGCGTTTGGATAGCACTATCTTATAGACACTTAATTCCGATGCCCATGGCTGTAAATAAAAATATTATCGAGTTGATTAAAAAAAAAAAGAGCGCATGTAACTCGTAACATGCACTCTTTCAAAACATGTTCAAAATACCATAAAATCGCGTATACGCTCTTTACGATCGTAAAATTTTACAAACAAATACCTAGGATACTAGTCCTTATGCAGTGCGAATTTTAAGAGTCTCAGATAATAAAAAAGCGGAAAGTGTAACGTTGCTAAAAAATAAGAAAAAAATGAGAACTAAAAAATTTCAACGTATATATAATCATACAAAACAAAGAAAATTGTCAAATCTAAACACATTAAAAATGGTCAGATTTTTATTTCTTCAGTTTGAATTTGGTTTACTTTCGTGCCTAAATCTAATTTAAAATTTTCCCGTGAAAAAGTCTGAAAAAATAACATGCTTTTTTAAATTACGTCATTTTTCGCACCATTTTCGCGAGGCGTTACCAAAACCTTATTTAATGTCGATTTAATTAAATAAAAAACAAACTTGAAAAAATGGTCAGTCCATTATTTTCAATATAATGTAGCAATCTATATTTTGTGGATTAAACGCTTAATTCGAGAATGCTTTAAATGTCTGAAAAATGTCACGCTTTCTCTTTTTAATGACGTTTAACGTTGCGTGCTTACCTTGTTAACAATTATTTCGAAATTACCGGCAAAAATGGAATACTAACTGGAATGATTTTAATAAAAAAAAATCTCCTCGGTTTTGATGAGTTTATAGTAAGCAAGACCAACAATACCAATTCTTATATCTTTTTTATATGCCTTTTTTAGTTTGTAGGAAATTCAATTCTTTTGTTTATATATAATTGTTTTTTTCAACACCCTGAAAATATTTGATACGCCACTGAACATGGTAGTTATTCTCCTTTTTAATCACCTTTTTTGATAAAATTCAGAATATGGTATATTGTTGTTTCAAATGAAACGCGTTTGTTTTTCTCCAATTTTAAGCTGCAAAAAAAACGTCAAATTAAGTTACGCTTTATAGCCGCAGTTCGCTGCGACGTCTCTATGTATTCGCTTTCGCGCCCTCTTTTAGGTAAATATTGCAGAACGCCATAGCATTGTTTGGTTTGAAGTTACTAGCCAATCAACGTAGAGAGTTCTCTCTTTGACGCAAATGTAACGTCAATTTATATATATTAACTCAAACTTCTGTTTGGAAATGATAGGGAGGTCCTAGGCAAACTCGGAAATGTCACATAAGCAAATATCTCTTACATAGAAAAGAAATTACCTGATGTAAGGACAAAATAGCTCTGGTGTGGAGCATCCTACCTATTTCAAAATATCCTTGCACATGCAAAGTTGTTCCCCTTGATGAGTACAACTATTTGTAATTTGTATGGATACATCAAATGTTCAGGCCATGGCTCAAAGATCTAGACCGGATCATATCTTCTTCATTTGTGATTGGATTCCTTGATTGGATGTTAGTTGTGCCCCTAGATAACTCAATAAGTACTAATGTCATCTGAAAAGTTTGTTTGAGTAGATAGCAATTTTTGACACATTTCTAACTTTTTTTGCATGAAAAAAGTTTATGAATCACAGAAGCAAATTTATAAAATGAAGAACTTTGTATTTTGAAGAAATATTTAGTGACGTTGAGAAACCAGTCGTTGAGAAGTTTACGTCCCGAGTCAGCCATTATAACACATCATATCCGAACAGCACCGGAAATGAACCACAGACTCACACAGCAGCCAGGGAGTTTTGGGAGTAAGATGTTGCTATTGGCTCTTACAATAGATTCATTAAATTTTGTTATGGCATAGTTATACGATAACAGAAGCTGTATTTCTTAATGTATTTCGTCTTGTTTACCTTATACAAGTGTTATATCCTTGATCTTTCAGGGTCGCTAATTATCTCCTAAGGGAAAACCAAAATATAAATAAAATTAATAATCCAAGATAAAACTATTTATCAAACATTTCCGTTTTATTCACGGACAATTTAAATTCTGTACAAATTATAATCATTAAAAGATGTCGTTCCAAATCCTTGATCTAAGTGAAATCCAACTGTTTAGTCCCTCACCTTGAACTATAGTAAGAGCAGGCTTGTTTTCTAAGTGAAAAGTTTGTATTCACAAGGTGCTACAAGAGCGAAAGCAAGGTTAATTTTTTGGAAGCAGTCGGATAACTTCAATTTATTATTGTGAATAATTTGACGTTTCCCTGCGAAGTCATCAATTGCTAACCAATTGGCCAATCTCGATAATACACCAGAAATTATGAAAGAAATACAATGTATAGATGATTACATACTAGTGTCTTCAAATATCTTTTTTTTTTTTTGCCTAGGATGGGAGAAATTATCATGACATAGTTTCTATATATCATGCATTTAACCATTGCTTAAAGTTAATGAAAATCAAGGAATTTTAGGTGAAAGTGGGGGTTTTGGTAAAGAAGGTGAATAGGCAATTGATTTTAAAATTGTAAAACTTTTACATCTTACTGATTTCATTTCATGTTATCATACGGGCGATATAAGGTTGATAATGCCTCAGCTCATGATAAATTCGTATTACAGACGCAACGTTCTTGGCAAGTCCAGTGGTATAGATGATATGGGAACATTACAGTGGCACCTGGTCGGCAGCCTGGTGTTAGGCTGGATCATTGTGTTCTTCTGTCTTGCTAAAGGTGTCAAGACTGTTGGCAAGGTAATGTAACAAATAGTATTCATGATTGCTTTGCTTTTAAAGTATCGTAACTACGGTCTTTTTAATCAATATTTTCGTTAATAGGCCTGATACTATGACAATGACCTTGCCATAAGCCGTTTTCAAGGCCATTGAATGGCAATGTAAGTAGCAATAAATAAATTAAATTTGGGCAAATGATGAAATGCTATCTTTGAGCTCATAACATGCCAAGGTTTCTGATTTAAAAAAAGAATAGTTTGCATGAAAATTACGTTATCTTGCATATGTGAAATAATTTGTCACAATGTAACATTACTAAATTATCATGAGATGTATTAACAGTAATGAAAACAAAGCACATGGCAATTATTCAAGGATTTATTGTATACTAATGGACAGAAGTTCTATCCGGTTTCGCGAATGTTCAAATGAGACCGAATCTTTTATATGCGATAAAGAGCATCAATTAATGTAGTATCATGACTGTTAAGTCTCTAATTTACAGTTGCTTTGTAAAATTTTGATCTACGTTCTAAGAAAAAAACGTCAGTATAACAAACGCATTAGATTACCTTATTGCGAATCGGTCTAATCCAAGCGGAGGCAAAATATATTTAACTAAAAACGTGCACAAGAATGCACACAGTATCCATCGTAGTGACTTCATGCATAGATTTGTATTTAAAAAGGGAATGGCGTCAACACAACGTTAATTCACCTTTTCTAGCTAATGTCGTTAATAACGCGGCCTGCTGAAGCCTAAAAAAGGAAAGATGCTATGCTTCATTAACAACTCCTAATGAAAGAAAAGCGTTTTCTGTTTATCCAAATATGGCAGAAAACGTCTTTATTTCATTCTCCTACAACGAACCTGCAAAAACACAAAACGTATGTTTAAATAATCAAAGTACTGAAAGTACTGATAAGTTGGAATGCGTTCAAGAGACTATGACATCAAGCCACTAACGAAGCTGACGCCCCCCGCCCAGGTGATCACATAATACGTCTCGACTTTTGACTAAAAATTTCACCAAAACGCGTTAAAGTATGCGCTAGGTCAGGAACATTTTGTAAAAAGCTTCATCCAAATCGGTCCATAAATGGAGGAGGAGTTGCGGTCACAAGATTTTTCAAATGAAGGCCTCTTTTTCCATGACACGGCTAATATTCACCAAACCGTGACAATAGACACTAGTTCAGGTGACTAGGAACTTTCTGTGAAAGTTTCATCCAAATCGGTTTATAAGTGAGGGAGGAGTTGTGTTAACAAGTTTTTTTTTTCTTACATGAAGGCTCTTTTTCCATGACGCGGCTGAAATTACCAAACCATGACTTTATGCGCAAGGTCAGGTGATTAGGAACATTCTGTGAAAGTTTCATCCAAATCCAACTAGAAATTTTGGAGGAGTTGTGCTCACAAGAAAAGTGGACGTACGTACGGACGGACGCAGACGGATAAGATGACGCCAATATAAGACCGCCTCCATCTGCGTATAAAAATAAAATCCGAGAAAATACTATGCTTGCACAGTCAAAATAGCAAAATTCAAGACTAGCCTTTAGGTAACGCAAATTAATGCGTAAATTAAACGATACATGTTTTTTGAAAGCCAAAAATGTTTCTTGAAAGCCAATTTCAATCGTACGATTGCGATACGATCAAATTTCGGTCGTACGACCTTTCTTGAACGTGGTCCCTGAAGGCAAAACACGTGGGGTTGGTAAACTCGTTCAGATATTTGATAAAAAACAAAGGCTGAAGTTAACTTGTGATAATCTTCAATTATATTTAAAGGATTGCGCACGTGCGTATTTTTGCACATGTGAATTTATGTCTAAGCAATTTTAAAGAAAATGGACAAAAGCATAAAGAGAAGATAAATGTTTGCCTATAGACCCGCAATTTAGAGTGAGTGATCAAAGGTAAATTTTGTCAATACAGGTATAGACAAAATTAACCTTTGATCTATCACTTAAACTTGTGAATCTATACCTTCATCGATCCTTGCTGCGTCCACCATCAAGAGAAATTGTCGCTCGGTTTGGAAATAGGGTTCCATTTTTTAAGAGAAGTAATAAAAAGAGAATATTTGCTGGATCGGGTTGTTAATACCGATAAATAATCTGCAGATTTTGCGCGTTTCTATTAATGGTTTACGAAACAATTAGATAAAAAACATTTGAACTACGTTATTTTTTTGACGTGTGTAAAGAGCTCGTTCAGAAAGAGAAACTAGACCTCTAAAAGAAGCTATAGCATAATTCTACGAAAAACAGGCCGCGACGTTACCAAATAAGCTGATCACGTGATTGGCTTGTGCTATTGCCACAATTCTACGAAAAACAGGTCGCGTATTACCAAATAAGCAGATCACGTGATTGGACAGTGCTGTTGTCAATAGCTTACTTTATTGGACTTGACTTATCACATGATTTCCAAATATAGTAATGCAAACATTTGCTACTAGTAAATTCGTACGCAAGTTTCAATAAATTTCGTTTAAAACATAAATTATCGTGTTAATAATTTACATGAAGTGATAGTTGTGTAATTGTTCAACATTATTACTTCTTGATGAAATAAACTGTATGTCTATGTCAAGTTGAGATATACAAAATAGGCCGGAGTGTATTCACATCCTGTTCACGTGATATGTGTTATCAAAAAACCCGAAATGAAATTATCTTGTGTTCATTTTGCGGTTTTGTTAAATCTAAGTTGGAATTGCTCCGCATTCCAACTTAAAAATAACGTTTTTGAAAGGCAATCAATTTCCTACCTACATTTTAGTGTTTTCCTATTGGATCATTAATACAGAAAGCCTGTTATTCAAAACTTTACTATGCTATGTCGCATGCTGTGTTAAAAAATCGAAAATGCCATTTACGTCGTTGAGACTAAAACACCGTTTTGTGATCAAATGTAGGTGAAAACAGTCCCTGTGTTTTGAAGAAAAGGCCGATATTGCAAAGCAATATTTTCAAAACAAAATCTTTCAACTCAAAAGCTTTATCGAACAAAACAAAACTGGACAGAACTTTTGGCATAAAGTATATATCTTTGGATGGTTATGCCGTTATGCTGTCATAGCATCACTTTGATTACTTGCTGTTATAAACAGAATGTGATGTAATTATAAATGCGCAGTGGAACTGGTTTTCCGTCTAGTGTTGTTTATGATATTATTTATTTCTTATTTGGGAAAAGCGACTTAGTCTCTGCCCCATTTACATTCTACCTTGAACTTTGTGGCTTTGAACTATTTCAAAGATCCCCCCTAAAAAGACCCTTTTTAGCGGACAAATGACATGTTATTTACAGGTGGTGTATGTGACAGTTTTAGCCCCGTATGTGTTGTTGACGATCCTACTAGTACGAGGTATCACCCTGAATGGTTCCTGGGATGGATTAAAACTGTACCTCAATCCAGACTTCACAAAATTAGCAGACCCACAGGTACTTCATAATATACCAACGAGAAGGTCATCCCGTACAAATCTTTTTATCTTTTTATGAAGCCACGATTCTTTGATAGATACCCCGGTACGTTTTATTCGTATGAATTGGTATGCTCCAGTGGTTCGTTGAAAATAACTTAATACATTGTATAATAATCTTGGGAGCCGCCGTCATAGCACAGTAAGTAACATCCCGCACTATCAATCTAGAGGTCTCGGTTACGATCCCCGGCGGCAGCACTCATCCTTTCCGACTATTTGTCTCTCACCAACTGGTTGATAATCTTAGACCAATGTGAGATAACAGCTGGAGATTAGGAAAGGATGTGATGGTAGAACTGGTGAGAGAAACACCAGGAATTCATTATTAGGTGCTCCAGCCGACGCGATATAAATGAATCATTGGTGATATCGGCGTTTAACCTATTCTAACAAACAAACAAACAAATAATAATAATCATGAACCTTTTTACTTTACATCGATCGGTGAACAAGTTCTTACAACTTGATCTTTTCTCTTTCTAAAAAATATTCTCAATCGCTCTTTTAATAAAGCACAGGCGCAAAATCGCACATAGGACGTTTACCAACAATATTAGACGTATACATTTTCAGAAAAAAGTGCATGTAGTGATTCTTCAGAAAATTACTTTTCTCGAACTTTAACAATAGAAATGTTAGAAGAAATACGATTTCTAGGACATTAAAAATGAATAATTTTGTTGACTGAAAACAAGCAGGTAGTCACTACTTCTTCAAATTTCCCATACCCTAAATACCTTCAATTTCTTCAGATTTGGCAGGACGCGGCCGTACAGGTGTTTTATTCATTGGGTCCAGCATGGGGAGGAGTGATAACCATGGCTAGTTTCAACAAGTTTCACCATAATGCTCTGAGGTATCATTATTATTATAATTATTATTATTATTATTGCTCGTTTAAAGACGGTTTGGGGTTACACATGATAGTGCCGAATCTCAGTTCAGTTGTTTTCACATCATCTTATGCAAGGTTGTGTGATCAGCTTTAACATTCGTGAAGATATATTTTCTCTGAAGTTAGAATAGGTCTAACCATGTACAACACTTTCAAAAGAGAAACCCCTTTTTTTCAAAATGAAATTCGTTAAAATATGGACCACCTATCGATTGTTTTATAAAGCCTCGCCTATCAAAAGCATGCATAGTTCTTACATCTTTATCAAAAAGTGTCATTTTTCTTAAAATGTTTCATGGCAACACTGTTATTGAAGCAAACGTTATTTTCATAAGCTGCATTTACCGAAGAAGAGAATGGCGAGCTTTTGTCATGGCGATGTGTCTGTCTGTCTGTCTGTCGGAAAAAACAAACTTTTTTTTCAAATATCTGCTCCTTCCACACAAGTTGGCGGAGACTAAGAATGAATATTCTTTTGGTGATTCTTCAAAAAGTGCTACAGAAATTTTGTTTGGCCGCAAAATATGGGCGTGACAGGGCTGATTTTCTTTTTCTTTTTTGAAAGTTGACATGGATCTTCCTTGGGTGACCATTTGCCGTAATTGTTCAATGAGTTTTGATAGCACCCTGGATATGGACAGCCCTGGGATTTTTATTATAAATTCTCACCCCTTCCCAGTCACTTTGGACAATTTCAATGAGCTTTGACATGAATATTCCTCAGGTGCACCTTTACTTAATATTGGTCTTAAAATTTTGTGGTGGGTCCATGATTGTGGGCCTGGCTTGACTGAGCCAATTTTCTCTTTTTTGAAAACTTCAAAAGTCTTACCCTTCAAATCAATCGTACTCGTTGCAATGAATCTTGGTATGAATGACACCTAAGGCCTAAAAAAAATAGCTGTGTTTCCGCTTACGGGCTTGAAAAAATAGAGGGTAGGTAGGTAGGCGTATCTTTTTTTTTTATTTTTAAATTTTTGCTGCGAAAAATACAGGGTAGGTAGGTAAATCGTTTTTTTTTTTTTTTTTTTTTTTATAACTTTGTTGATTTGGATATGCAAAGTAAGCCTTAAGCTAACAATGGACAAGGGCAATAACTAGTGACAGTGTTAAATTCTTGCTAATGACACATCTTCACAATATGACAGACTAAAAAGTGATGTCCAACATGAAATAATGTCGTAAGTAATAAAGTAGACTTATTTTGACAGCACATACTAAAAAAAAGGGGGTACGAGTTGTCTCCAAAATTTTTGGAAAGGGTACGAGTTGACCAAAAATTGGGTACGAGTTGACCAAAAGGGGTACGAGTTGACCAAAATCGGGTACGAGTTGACCACAAATCGGGTACGAGTTGACCAAAAAGGGTACGAGTTGACCTGCTTCCATCCTATGGAGGATCACCCATGGATCATTCCTGTGAAGTTTGATTGAAATCCATTCAGTAGTTTCTGTGGAGAAGAATTTTGAAGAGAATGTTTACGATCGGGAGCACTTGATTGAAATCCATTCATTAGTTTCTATGGAGAAGAATTTTGAAGAAAAGGTTTACGACCGGACGCACACATGGATGACAGACACAGGGCCATGACAAATAGCCCACTGGCCTGACAGCCAGTGGAGCTTTAAATGACAAAGAACAATAAATCAAACAATAACAGTGCCAGAGTTCAGATAAGAAATCCAAGTGCACATCAGCGCACTTTTCATAACCAGACAGAAATATTTTGGACTGTCCCAATTTGAAAGCTGTTGCAGACGCCAATTTCAAGTTGATGACATCATTTGTCTAATTTGATTGCCAACAGTGACCAAGCCATCTTCTTTCGCTTTTCACGCTTTAAGTCAGTGAGTAGCAGTACATCACTTATGTTGTTATGTTACCAATGAACCGACTATAATTAAAAATTTGTATCTTGTATATTGTTTTCTTAATTTCCGGGTTGATAATTCTCTTCATAATCATCTTGACACCTGCATTCACGGTGATGATTCTTCCATAAAGCGATTGAGTAACTCAGGAAGAGCTACTTGAATGAAGCAAACGGAAAAAACTAAGGAAATGTAATTAAAACGAACATTTCGAAAATTTTATGGGTCGGGCGAAAATAAGGATGGGTCGGACATTTTAATTTTTATTTTTTTCATTTTGCCGATAAAAACAGCAGAGTCGGGGGTCAAAAGCTGGGTTGGTCGGGTTAGCGGAAACACAACATTTATTTTTTACGCCTAATTCAAATTGTTCCCGAAACAGTGTTCAGAATTGTCTACTTATTGCAACCAGCTTGATAATGGTTATAAGATGGGTAAAGGGTATGTGGTTTAACGGTGAGTGTATTGCTGCGATTAGGGCCAGACCTAGTAAGTCAACCCCCCAATAGTTTTAAGAGACTTTAAAATTTCATTTTCAGCCAAAGTTAGTTTTTTTAACTGAAATTATTATATATCACTAATGATACAAGCAAATGCAAGGAGAGGTAAAAAATGTATAAGTTAACTTGTGTAGGAATATCAGAATAGCTACATTTTATAGAATATTGATCAAAGGGAGAAAAATACCCCTTAAAAAATCTAATTACTTCCCTTACATATATTTTTACTTTTTTATCCCATGCACCTAACGAAAAGCCTCTTTCCCGAGCCAAACAATGCATCAGTTCGATTTGCGATTTCTCATTCTCTTTGGATATTTTCTACATTATTTGGCAATTTTCTTTTTGGTATGTTATGATTTGTTGGAATTCAGATTAATTAGAGACCAAATTGTCTGGTTATGGGAAAAATATATTTTATTTAAAACAACCGAGTTCAATAGGTTAATTGCTTTTTGATTTTTTGTGTGTGTTTTGGGGTTGTTTTTTGTGTGTGTGTAATAAAAGTATTATTCTATTTAATTTTACATATTAGTAATAAATGTAAATGAAATTTCATTCTAAATAACTTGCACAAATTTAAATTTAAAATCCTTGCGAATTTATTACCTTATTTATTTGAATATCTCTTTTTCAAATTAAGATGTTAAAATGTTAAAAAAGTAAAGAGATAAAGGCCTCTTGTGGCAACTTTGTCATCGTCCTTCACATTGAGAAAATATCTAGAATTTCATGTCTTTTACCTCGAAAGTTAAGGCTGTAACTCAAACAAGTTTAATTGTACGAACTTAAACAAATTTCAGAGATGCTGTAGTAGTTTGTTTTGCCGATGCTTTTACTGCAATATTCGCAGGACTTCCAGTTTTTGCCGTACTAGGTTATATGTCAAAAGAGACAGGAAAACCCCTCGACTATTTCAAGTCTTCCGGTAAGAACTTCCCAGATTGATTTTAAACAAACATAATGCTTTTCTTTAATCTATGTAATTGAGAACGAGTAGAGGATTTGATACTGAACCTTAGACGGGCTTTGAAATTTTAAGAGTCTTCATTACCTCCTTAAGTTATGTTGATGATTTGAGACGCGTTTCCAAACCTGTCAACTTAAAGCCAAAATGTCCATTCTTTTTTATAAATAAAGTCATTAATATTCAACAGTAGGTACTGTTAATTAGGATAGAGAACCCTTTTTGTATCAGATGTCTCCTTGTCTGAACAAAAACTGGTTCTGCAGGGTACTCACCAAAAGAATTCGAAAGGTTATGTCATGCAATACCCTTTGATTGTCTATGTCTGTATTTGATGAAAAAGATACCATAAAATCTTGACTTACCGTGCAATATTCTATACTCAGTTCCCAAAGAAGTGTGCACTTTTGAAATTTGAATTTCTCACAACTTATACCTCATACCGGTTCAATATTTTGCATGATACACATCGAAACCACTTAACGTCGATACTTTTAGAAATCAAGTCTACCACACGCAATGACTTTCGGCTAGTTAAGGACCTTTGACCTTTAGTGATTAGCTTGTGTAACCTACAGGTGATAATAATTATTCAGGAATCGCATTCAGTTCAATACTTTCCCTATCTTGAAATGAAGTCACATCTGAATAACAATCGTACACTATGCAACGGCGCAGCCTGACCTTCAAATTTCGCGGTTGGACAATAATGAACCCCGTGCGAAGAAAACTCTCCACAAAATTACATTAGTATTCATTTTTCGATAAAAGTCTTATGTATCCGCTTGCGCTTTCCCTTTTAAGTATGAAAAGATATTACAGAACGCCATTGCACTGTTTTATCTAACGTTACTAGACAATCAGCGCAACGATTCCCAACGTTGACGCAGATGTGAGGTCTGTATGTAAACTCAAACTTCCGTTTTGAAATGGTAGAGAGTCCTAAGCAAAACTCAGAAATGCCGTATGAGCAAACATCTCTTTCTAGAAAAGAAATTTCAGGAGGACCAATCTGAATACCATAATGTTCTGATCTTGTGTCTGCAGTATACGCATCTTTATCGAAATCGGATTATTATGCCTCGTTTCTAAAAGGTGATATCCAAAATATGCAACTCATTTTATAAGAAAGAGTTCCTCTTACTTCGTAAAAAAAGGAAACCAACAAAGTAGAAGTGCATACTTTCTTTTGGAACTCAGTATATCACAGGATTATGTTCTGTTTACATCGCTTATCCAGTTCTGGTCTGTATTATTGGTTAAACTGTTTCTTGCCGGGGTAGGCGACGATTTTTCCCGGCAGTAAAATATGATGTTTACCCTCGCTTACGGTTCGGGTGACCTCATCTTTCCACCAAAAAATAAATGGTCATTCTTACTTCAAAGTTATATAGGACCTGTCCGAGGATATTAAAGAGAAAAAAAAGCCGTGCGTTAACCACACGTGAATTTACTTTATAATCCACGTTTTCTCCCGTTAACGGTCGTGTTTTGTTCGTTATAGTATACATTTAACGTCCCCAAAACGTACATTATATACAATAATAATGTTTTATATCAAAACTTATTGTACTATGTTCTACAGGTCCAGGTCTTGTATTTATCGCCTATCCCGAGGCTCTCAGTAGACTTCCTTTACCACAGTTTTGGTCAGTACTGTTTTTCTTCACTTTGGTGTTTGTTGGAATAGACACAATGGTAAGTTGTATTTTGACTAGAGAATCAATTTATTAGTAACTGGAAACTTCGGAAAAGACTGCAACAATACAGTTGATTTGGCCATCGAAACGCATAACATTATATGAAATGAAAATTAAAAATGAAGGAAGTGTAGTTTCCTGTTGGGTTTCGATTGCACAGCGGGGTAATTTAAAAGAATCTATCAAATTCATATATATATATTTTTAAATATGCCCTCCAAATGTTTTTGAATTAACAGAAAAAAAATATTTGTCAATTTATCTATCTGTAAATATGGTTGTTTGATCAAGACTTGTTATGGTAATTTCACTATGTTGGGTATTTTCTATATTATTCAAATTTCAGTTTACTACCTTTGAGACAGTGTCCGCCACCATTATTGACCTATATTTTAACCAACTACACAAATACAAAGTTGTCGTCGTAGGGGTGTTAATAACCATAATCTGTGTGACGTCACTTCCCCTGACTATGTCGGTACGTTTGCAATCATTTTGAGTTATATCACTGTTTTGGTTACCTGAGCACACAATACTGACAATTGTTAATCCTCAACGACAAGTATCTTTCACCAGCCCTGCGTTCAGGATAACAACACGGTGCAAACAGTTTTCCAATTGTTCCCCGCTTTGCACTCAGTCACTCTATTAACATAGAGAGTATTGCGTATTGTTCCTGATAAATTGGTTAACGAAACAATTCCATTTAATAAACACATGTTAAACATCGTAAATACTGCCCCAAATTTCACAGTACTCTATTTACAGGGAGGTTGAAACGTATAAGTATACTATATTATTATTATTATTATTTTTATATTTATATATTATTGCTCAAATTTGATGACTCGTATTATGACTGCTGGACTGCTCTTAAAATACTTATATTATCATGATTACTGCACATAATTTTGATTTTTTTTAACATGGAGGCTACTATACATATTATCATTGATGAATTGATATGTTATATTCAATATCTTGATTACTGTCATTTTTGCATCATTTTCAGGGAGGTTACTACGTGTTATTATTGATGGACTGGTATATAGGTACTTTTAATATCGTAATTACCGCCCTCATAGAAGTCATTGTAGTGGCCTGGATATACGGTATGCACTTTTATTCTTACTTCACGACGAAAGTATTAAATATGCTCTTATATTTTATGATAAGTAAATGGTTTAAAATATCACAGTAAATACATCATTCATAAACATTACATTGTGACAAAGTACAATGTCGGAGAACGCATGGTCAGTGGTTCGTTAATTGGTAAGGATATTTTTCCCTTTCAAGATAGCAAATGATTCACTGGTGCCGAATCATTGCATCTCTAAGCAAACTCTTAAATAGCCTAAATGAATTAATCCAAAAAAATCACAGATGTCAAGTGTATTATAATTGCAAAAAAGAAGGTAATAATAACAAAGAAATATATATTATAAAATATCTTATTATTTTCTTACGTAATGATGTCATAGATTTTCTGGGAATTCCGTGGAATGAATGTTCGGAAAATAAGCCGATGTTTTTATGTTTTTTTTTTGTTTTTTTTTGTTCTTGTTGTTTTCTAAGATTATCGTAAAATTATCGAGAAACGAAGATAGATATATAACGATTTTCTTCTATTTTTTTGTCCCTGCATCGATAGAACGAGTGCATATTGTTTTTGCCCTCTCCGTTTGGCTGTTTATCTGTTGTCCGGTGAAAAAATAATAAAAAATTACATTGGCCATAACCTTTGAATGGTTAGGGATATTGCATTCATATTTCACTAGATGATTGCTTGGAACAAGGCCTTTCTGCTGGTACCACGTTCAAGGTCATCAATCAAGGGTCATTTTTTAATATCTTTTATTTTTACTAAAAAGTAACACTTAAACCTTGGTAATAAATTTGAATGGTATGTGATGTGTCTTGATATTTCACATGTGCAGACCTTTCGTTTTGAACTAAGGTCAGGTTTATCAGTTATGGTCAAGGTTACTCGTTGAAGCTCACTGATTTTAGCATAAAACTAACATCGGCCATTACTTTCGATTGATAAGAGAAAGAGCCTTCATATATCCCATGATGATTGTCTGGGACAAGGCCTTTCTGTTGACACCATCTTCAAGGTCACCAGGCAAGCCCAAGATCATTTTCTAAGGTCATTTATTTTGTAAAATTTAAAACTTACATTAGCCATAACTTTGGATTTGTAAGTCATAGAGACTTACGATTTCACATGCACATTGCTTGTGACAAGACCTTCACATACATAACAATGTAAAGGTGTTTTGATGAAAGTTACTCATTGATGACTTAGAAACTTAGCATTTTGCTGTAACGTTTGATTGGTAAAGACAATAAATGTTTGCAAGTGGTATAAAGTAGCATTTTAGATTATCGAATGACTTAGAATCTATATTCATGTATTTATATATCGAACCCCTGTGCCGTAAAAATGATAGTTGCGGGGACTTAAGTGTGTAACAAACACGTCTTATTCTATTATACTTCTCTTTGAAGTGTTAAACTATGGTCCAAAATGACAAACTTTGTGTAAACAAATGTTTTCTAGCCTTTCATTTTTTCAGGTGCGGACAGATTTTCTTCAGACATCGAATTGATGATTGGAAAAAGACCTCCATTACTTTTGAGAGTAGTTTGGGTCGTGTGTGTACCGATATTTGTAGGGGTATGTGTAAAACAATATATATCTCCTCACTCACGCAAAGGTTTTTTACTGTGGGGATAACTCCGTACAGTGTTCTATGGTGCGCTAAAGATTTCTAAGCAAAACACTGAACGGTCAATGTAAGATGTCTGTAATGCGATCAGCCCTGTGTTCAAGATGTAAAAGCGTTTTGCGAGCGCTTTGAGATGATACCCCGCTTTGCACGTGCACATACGTGCAAAGCGAGGTATCATTTCGAAAGCGCTTCGCTTACGTTCTCATCCTGAACGCAGGGCAGGTGATGTTTCCATGGTTGGTCGACGGCCTTTTAAATTTTTGTTAAACGTAAGTTCAAGGTCCATGACACACGTAAAATTGAACGATAATCGCGCAGACACAATGGGCCGCTACATAGACACCACGCAGTATTTCCCACTTAAGCAAAAGCACGATTTTTTTTTTCATTAAGCACATTGGTATGACAGCTTCTTAGCATTCTATCAACAGTAAAAATAAGCTTCAGATACGATATTTACGTAGAATATTACTTTTTTATCCATACTTTTCAGAGCATCAATCTTATGACGTTCATCTCATTTTCTGAGCCATACTACGGTAAGGATGGGTATGTGTTTCCAGACTACGCTGTCACCATTGGTACTTTGATCGCCATTTTGCCCGTCTGTGCCATTCCTGGGATAGCAATATTTCAGCTGATAAAACATCCAGGACCTTTACTTAAGGTGAGCTGTGCATTATCCGGTCCTGCGTTTAGGATGACAAAACGGTGCGAACAGTTTGCCAATTATTCCCCGCTTTGCACGTGCACTTGTGCTCAATGCGGGGTAAAATTGAAACCAAATTGCACCGTTTTGTCATCTTTTGCGCAGGGCACATTTTCTTTTCTTTAAGTGAGTCAGGTCAAAACTTCACCAAAAAAGGTCTTTACCGGATTGATCATGGTGAATTGTTTGATAAAAAAAGAAACACTCCTTATTTTGTAGTTATAGGGAACTTAACAAATTTGGCTGAGCGGTCGTGCTTTACGTGAAAAAGGGCCATCTAGGAACTCTTTAAAATCAATATTTGAAAAAGATATTTTATCCAGCATAGGTCAATCAGGGGTAGAGGTCACATTTCAAAAATAATTTAATAAGAAACAATGTCATTCTAGATTAAAAAAAATAACCAAAGTGCTATCAGGTTTCGACCTGATCAGCCTGCGCATTCCGCTAGCATCAACACTTTACGCAATACCCAGATGCCCCCTTTTCGCGTAACAAATCATATTTCTATTTTTAGAGATTAAAATTTCTCATAACACCATCTAATGACTGGGGTCCAAACGACTCGAAATTGAAGGATTGCTACAGTTTACGGCCGTATACTTATGAGAGACACATTATATCTAGGATCAAGAACAATGTGTTAGGACTAAATACAACCGAATCTACTATGACGACAGAAGAGGTGTTACCGATGCATGAGAAGCTATAGACCATTGTTATAGCAGGTGAACATAAATAAGACCCGTCCAAATGTAAAGAAGAGAATTGTCAAATACGGGATAGTTTCCGATCGTCATTCTCTACTCTTTTTTCAATGATATTTTGCATTTCATAAAGGTCTATAGATACATGTACAGTTCACAAAATCGTGAAATTGTCAAGGTCAATAATTTCTAATTCGAAAGAGAGCAGTGATTGAGTTTTGAGATAATTCAAATGGAGGTAATCCAATTTCGCTGATTTTGTTCGGGATAAACAAATTAAGCAATATTTATTACCCCCCCCCCCCCTTAAATAAAATATGCACAAAAGTTCTATAAATAGCTCCTACTTATTCAAGAATCTATAAGACAGTTACAATTGGAATTATGTAAGCGAATTCGAGTTTTTCTAGCTTTATTTCTAATTTCTTTATTTTTAATTCTTTTTAAATGACGTTTTTGTTTCTATCTTTTCAATGAGTTAGGAGCGTGTTTGTTTGGTTTAAGTGGGCATCTAAAATGTTTTAACAGAGCTCTGAGAGAGTGATTCGGAATTGTTTTTATCAAGATGAGTGTCAATTTCAGATTGTTGTAAACTGTTTTATCAAGATCATGTATGCTGAAAGACTCCAGTTATATCAAAATAGTACGTAGAAGTCGCCTAACAGTTTTTCATGATCTAAAAATGCGTTTTTTTATAAGATATTTCTAAGTTTATCATCTTCCTTAAACTAGGTTTAAATTAAAATCATTTTGATAATTCTAATTTCATTTCTTCTTGTTGTTGTTGTTGTTTTTGTATTCTTAGCTTCCGTAGTTTTCATTTCTCTTCCACTTACCCATGTCACATTTTTGCAACACCTACCATTGTATTTTTTTTACCGAGGACGACTTGCGTAAAGTAAAGAAAATGACTATCATAGTGACATTATTTTAATTTCAATACACATGTTTGGTTCATGATATTTTTTGCTCGTATGATATTGAAATACACATTTACACACGCGTTTTTCCGACATTTCCATGCATATTTTATGTACTAATGCATACATATTTAAAATATGGTCAATAGAAACCCCAGCTTTTACTACTTATCATAGTTTGTTTTTCTTCATGATAACGAGGCCGGTAGTTTAACCAATGACCCAGTAAATCTAATCCGGTGCACGTTTCATACATCGTGTGAACGCTTGTGACGGTAAACTGGTGACAAACGGTATGAATTGCGTAGCCGTGTCGCCAAAACTGTCCATCTCATATCTTTACTTTAAATCAGATACATTTAACCGTTTTAGAATAAAAAGAGCTGGGCATAGGCTAACCATAAGTATGCCATTTGCGGATAAAGGATGATGTTTGAAAACTCAAAAGAACTGCAAGAAAATAAGAAGTAATAATAATAATAATAATCTCAATCAAGAAACCAAAATCTCTTCTCATTCAAAACTCTCTCCTCAAAATCAGTCAATCTCATTCCGAAAACGTTACGAAATCATTCAACTTGTCAATTTCACAATGTTCCAAATCACGTTGAAATTAATGTTAAGTGTAAACGTTTCGGTTAAGTTTTTAAATTCAATTCCATCTGAGTTTTGCTACCATTATAGTTCATAGTCACAATGATAGGGTAAGTACTGTCGAATATATTTATAGATCTAGTGGATTCAAGTAATTTTACGCTGACCTTTTGTTCATGAAAGTTTTTAAGTATTCTTGAATAAATGTAAATTATATTTGAATGATATTAGTTAAAACTGTTTTTGAAGTAACGCGTTCTGACGAATTACAGACACCTTACAGGTTTTTGAAGTTTAAATGTTTATCGGCGAATCATTGAATGCTAATATTTATAGTTAACAACATCATGAAAGTGACAAGGTAAATGATTTTAGAATGATTGCGGAATTGAATGAAATCAGGATTGCAGGGACGAAATTTGAATGAAATTAAAGGGAGGTAATCCAATATCACTAATTTCCTTCAATTGGACAAAAATAGCGATGTTTCTTTTTCACCCTTTTACTAAAATCTAGAGTTTTGTGTGTGTGTGTGTGTGTTTGTGTCTCCAAGGTCTAATCAATCGCTGAAACAGTAACACCAGTCGATAAAATCATGCACTTATTTGATCTATTTGTTTGAAATGGTGATAATTTTGAACGATTAAAAAGCGATTTTGGACAACTTGGGGGCGTTTTTAGTGATATAAGTGAGTGTCAGGAATAAATGATCGGAGTACTGTGAGCATGCTTATGAATGGTTTTGTTCTAGATGAGTGTCAATTTCACGATGTAACAAATTGTACAATTGGTGGAGCTAGAATTATACAAAAGGTAAATCTTTGAATGTTACTCATCTTAGGCATTTAACAATGACAAAGAACATTAGTACATTCTTTTTACAGGTCATATTATTTCTCGTAGCTTTGTAGAATAGTTAACCATTTATTCGAATACGTTATTAGGCTGTTAAATTTAAAGTTGCCCTTATCAAAATTTTGAGTAGTTTAAATAATTTCTTTCATTTGGCTGAAGTAGTTATATTTTCATCTTGAAAAGCAATTCAAATGAAATGAAAATAACGTTTTGCCATCAGCACCGTCTGTCATTCCCTGTCAGTCGGTTAAATACTTTGATATTATATATAACCATATATTGCAAGATCTATATTAACATATAATGATAACAATAACAATATATATAATACACATTTCACTAGATATGCTGAGCTGCATAAATTACAGATTGCAAAATGTAAGTCGGTGCATATATATATATATATATATATATATATATATATATATATATATATATACTCAGAACATAAAGTTAAGCGCCACTAAGTTTTCAGTTAATAAAATTTCTATCGAAAACTTTAATAACGTATCTTTGTTGTCAATCGGTAAGAAGAATTTTGTAGCTATTGATTAAAATGTTTCGGATGCACGTGCATATTCAGCAAATCTCGTGCAATGACTGTAAAGCCAGGGCTCGTGCAAAGTGGAAAATCAGCTTTTCTGTCAGAGATACTTACGTCGTGTAGCTCGTGCAATTGTTTACATTTCGATTTGAAATCAGTCATGGCAAGGCGTAGATTGTTTACAAATGAAAGATGGCGAATAATTGGAATGCGAGATTCTGGAATGTCTTGTAGAGCCATTGCCAGACAGCTGGGGTATCACCACAGTGTCATAACACGTTTGGTACAAAAACACGCACAGACAAACGACGTTAAGGACCGTGTCAGATCTGGACGCCCTAGAGTAACGTCTATTTGAGAGGATGGAGCACTTTTGCGTCACGTCAGACGTCTGTCCTTCACCAGTGCGGCTGTACTAAGGGACAACTGGAATACACACAGACGGGTCTCTATTTCAACAGTGTGAAATAGACTTCGGATGACTGGGTATAAGGCACGAAGACCTCTCAAACGTCCAAAGTTACAACAGAGACGCATCAATGAACGTCTAATATGGTGTAGACCGAGGGCACGTTGGAACTTGGCATCATGGCGTCGGATCCATTGGTAAGATTGGTGCAGGATGTTGCTGCGTGTCACCGATGGCCGAATTCGTGTTTGGAGACAACCTAACACCCGATTTGCACCAAAGTACGTCCAACCAACCTATCAGGGTGGCGGTGACTCCGTTATGATATTGGGTTGTGTCTCCTACGGCTTTAAAATGGACCTAGTGACAGTTCCAGGAACATTGACTGAAGATAAATATCGCGATAACATCCTTTCTCCTGTGGCAATTCTACATTTTGACAATCACCCGCTTCGAACAAGACCAGTGTACATGGATGATAAAGCCAGACCCCACAGAGCAAGAGTCGTGGCGGACGTTATGCAACGTACAGCCATCACCACCATTCCATGGCCGGCTTGTAGTCCCGATCTTAACCCCATCGAGCACCTGTGGGACTTTTTAGGGCGCCGTATAATTCGAAGAGAGCCTCCTGTACAAAATGTGGTTGGATTAGAAGCAGCACTGCAACAGGAGTGGCAGCCAAGCCCTCAACGCATCATCCAGGGGCAGATTCATGGCATGCCGAGGAGGGTGTGCGCAGTGATCAATGCTCACGGATCTTACACACGCTACTGACTAAGATGTGACTGGAATTAATCGCATTTGTGTTATCTGACTTCTTAAACCAAGTTTCGTGTCATAGACAACACCATAAGTCGGCTTTGACAATAGTTTTTCATGTTTTAGAAAAAGGTGAAAATACGTCATTTACATTTCCAGGTACAAAGTCAATAAAATTTATCACCACCCATGTATTGTTGTGAAATTGTTAAGTCAACATACCATTTTCAGCATTGAAACTCAATATTTACATCTCTGTTATTTTGAATTAATGCAGGCTCCCTGCCTTTAAAAATCGTCTGTCTAAAAACTGGTGGCGCTTAACTTCTTGTTCTGAGTATAGTTCATTTAGTGGCGGCCTTCCTGCACCATACATACCTCCAATATTCAAACGAAAGATGCAATAAATCTATTACATGAGATACTGCATAACTATCATGGTTGTGTAATAATTCACTTATTGATTTTGAAAAGAAATGAAGATAAATACGTTAATCTCATTTACATATAACGACTAATCGCCGTCCATGACTTTCACAATTGGCCGTCCTGAACAATACCAATAAACATCTATTCGCCGTATACCTCAAACATTTATGTTTCAGCAGTTATTGGCAGCAAATAACAAACGAATTTAAGAAACAATTGCTAGATAAGGCAAAATGTTATTTAGAATAGGGAATGAACTTCAAATCCGAACCAAATCTTGTTATCGAGATAAAACATGTGATTTTCGCGACACGATGATCTCATAGGCCAGAACCAAGCCACGAAAAAAATGTCTAAAGGCAGCTCTTCGATACACAGGATAAAATAGAGCCACACGCCGTTATGTTAAATCTTTTAACAACGTGTCTAGCATGCATTGGTTATTATCTTGTAGTAATTAATTACGCAATGATAAAGGTCAGAACCCATCACACGCCATCCTACTTTCGATTCGCTGGTAATCTATTTCCGGTGGTGATGACAGACGGTGATCAGGGTTAAAAGAGTCGGTTTTTGATAACTGTCGATAAAGGAGAAATGTCCTTAAGGTTCATGTTAAGTGTTTGAGACCCAATTTTTAGGACATTCATTTGCCAAGAAAAAGCAGCATGTTCAGGTATATTATATATCAAAATGAAGCTATTTATGAGCACAAACAGTTGAAAAACATAAGACTGTTATAACTATAGCGGTATAGCCAAAACATTGTGGAAATGGGTCATTTTGTACAGAACAAGCAACTGCATGACAGTTGGATAAGATTGGCTCATATTTTAACAAAGTCTAGCCTAAAGTACCATCCAGGTAGTGCTACAACCATTGGTATAAAACTCAGCCCCCAAACGTTGTTATGCAAGCAATTTATTTTGACTTATTTTATTAACACATATGTCATATATGTCATTCTAATTTTGAAAACGTGTAGATCTTTTTAGGGTTGGTGTGTTATCAGAACATAAATAGACATTGTTGTTTATATACCTGTAAGGTTGTTTAGCAATATATCGATTTTTATTTCATAGAATGATAAATATAAAGTAATATTGTAGATCATTGAATTAAAAAAAATATATAATTTCAAATAAATCGCAGAAAATATTTCACAATATTATGGTGTGATGTTGCACCATACCTTACATCTATTTTGAAAACAGACCAAACCGGTTTGACATGTATGTTGACAAAATAAATGGAAATTGATTGTTTCAAAAGAGCCTTTTGAGACTGAGTTTTATATCTAAGGTTGTAGCACTTCCTGGATGGTACTTCACACTGTACTTCGTTAAAATACGGGGCAATTCTATGCAACCGTCATGCAGTTGCTTGTACTGTACAAAATGACCCTTTTCCACAATGTTTTGGCTATACAGCTATAGCTTTGGCGGTCTTATGTTGCCTAACTGCTTGTGCTCACGAATAGCTTCATTTTAATATATAATATACTTGGACATACTGCTTTTTCTTGGCTAATGAAGTGCCCTAAATATTGGGTCTCAAACACTTTACATGAACCTTAAGGCGATAACAAATCCTTTATTTTCCTTTCAACTATCTATTCAGTTGATGTTTCCGACTTGTTGATTTGAAAAAATAAACACGATTTAACGAATATTTATTACTTTCGGAATTATAATTTCTAACTGCAGAAAAAGAGAGTAATCGTTTGCTTCAAGTTAATTTTTATGATTTAAGAATATTCTTATTATGTATTTTCTTTCTCTTACTTAATGTTTACAAATGACGCCAGTGTATATGTTTTGTTAAAGAAGTTGAGAGATGTAGCTAAACATAGCTCCCTCCGTGTTATGTCTATAATAACACAAGATTGATTCAAACCCTTCTTTGAGGGTACAAAAACGTTCGCGAATGCTTAACAAGTGGCTCAAGAGGGCCAGTGTCGCTCCACTGACACTTTAGGTTGATTTAAAGTTTATAGTTGTATTTTATTTTTAGCAGATAATTACATGCATCAAGGCTAGTGGATTATACCACTTAAATGAAATGATGTCGAAAAGGTAACGTAATCCAATCATTCAGTCAACGTTTTTATGTAAATCCGATGTAGATGTGTTAAACGTATGCTCACATCTTAGCCACTTTTTAAATGGCATGTCATCATAAGGCCTAACAGCAAAAAAAAATGCCCATGGAGGATGAAAACGGATAATTCTGAGATTTGGGGGGGGAAATCCATCAATAAATAAAGAAACATTCAGATAAATAAGGTATTTTACGCAAAGGCTCCTTTTTGCATGACACAGAATACGATTCAAACAACAACAATTTCTGCGAGGTCACATGATGAACAAAATGTTTCATGAATATCTGTCTCAAACTGTACGAGAAGTATTAACAATAATTTTTTCTATATGAAAGCACCTTTCCAAATAGTGGGCATCATATCAACATAAAGCAAGAAACATAAGAGAGATCCATTACAAAAAACCTATCTGCCAAAAATCATCAACATCTAAATCATTCTGAACATCGCTTGGACTTTTCGGTAAACTGGAAAGTACCTCGGACGTTATTTTTTGGTCATTATTTTTACGTAATTCGGCTCTTTGAGGTACTTACGTTAATACGCTTGAGGAAAAGCAAATTCCTTTACTTTAATGCTTTCCTATCATCTATGGATCTCTTTTGTATATTTGATTTGAAAGCAAAACGCAGTAAAACACTCAAATCATAATATACCAAATGTTTAACTTACGTTGCTTTCGTTGCAGCGTCATCCTCAGTTATATATGTGACGTCATATAAACCAACGTGCGAAATGACACGCTTTCATGGTCGCGCCCTTATTATTCCCGAGGTCTATTCCGTAGAATCGCCGAAGGTTCCCGAGTGCATCCAAATATCTATTTCAGAGAATATTATTTGTTATTTCAACATACTGTGTCTTTTTTGCGACTCGACAGTTCATAACATCCACACTATAGTACCGATAAAGATTTAACGAAGATATTTGAGCCTGTGCGTGGGATTTCCAACAATTTCAAATAACCACAAAAGAAGGCATCTGCACAGTCTGGCCGGAGTCCTCACTTTGCGTTTTGTAGAAGGATAAGGTCTCAAAGTATCAATAGACCAACAGGTAACATTATATTAACAGTTTGTGGCTGTCTAGATGGCTCAATGGTTGCCCCTCACGAACATTTCAAATTGTTGGAAATGTCACACACAGGCTCATTTGGAAGCCTAAAGCATGTCCCAAGAAGTAGTCATTTCCGATTTCGAGAATTCATCCGATTTGTTCAAGAGATTTTTTAACAACACACACACACACACACATATATATATATATATATATATATATATATATATATATATATATATATATATATATATATATATATATATATATATATATATATATATATATATATATATATATATATATATATATATCGTAAAAGCGAATAAAATCACAAATACGTATAAATACGGGGAGAAAAAACAGAGAAGATGTCGTAATTTGCCTTCTATATGGTTGTATTTGTTTAGTTTACAAAGTTTTATAGAGATTAAATATAATATAATTCTACCGGTTTCACCATTAAATGGATCATCAGGAATGACCATATATATATAACCATATCGGACCCTTTTCGGACCTTCGAAAGATCAGTATTAAAAGAATGAATCTGAAAGAGCACGTTCCACGCATTATTTTGAATTTGGTTGTATTCTGCCCAGTAGTTTCAAGGAGAAAATGATTAAAGAAAAAACGCACACGGACGGACGCAAGGACGCACATCAGACAAAAGACCATGACAATAGCCCACTGGAGTTCGTCCAGTGAAGTTAAAAATCAAACCCCACTCTGCACGTGCACTCACAATGGGGTGCCATCTCTCAAACGTTCTCGAGTGTTCTTTTTTAAAACAGGACAGCATTGTACAAATATAGGATGCAAAAACAATTAAGCACTATGTCATTTGGCTAGAGGTAAATGTTCATCAATTCGTCTATCGGCACTGGTAGCCGATATCCCAATAGAGTTAACTAGAAGTCTAGAACACAGACTCTTCTCATATTTGTAGGGATAGCGAGTAAAGATACTCTTGGCTTTGGTGTCGTTTGGTCCCCATCTTCTAGAAGGCTTGGTTAGCTTGAGCAACCTCTGGAAGTATATTGTAAATTACAAATGTTATTTGGTTTATGTTCCTCTAGAGGAGTAAAATTTGAAGTTTTATTAGATTGAATGTCAAATGGTTTATTGGCATAAGAGCTGAGAGTTTTATAAGGATTTTTAAGAAATAAGTTTTACCAATGCAATAATATGGCTTTTTATACATGTAAATCCCTGGTTTATTAAAAGACATGAAACATAAAGTAAGAAGAATGTCATCACTTATATCAAAGTGACTTATTTCTGTACCTGTTTGAGAGACCCCTTTTCACAAGAAATCTGTACAACGGCATAGATAGGTATCGCTAACAATGGTGCTGAGGCCAGGAGCTTACCGACCGTTATAGCGGAGGGAGGAAATTTATAGCCAGAATCTCCGTATGTGGGCTCCGAGAAATTGATTATCATCAAAATGTTTACGGCCTGAAAAATAAATTAAAAATTTCGTGTTAATGTGTGAAATTTAAAATAAGACACCATAAAACGATACGAGATCCGAGATGACATCCTTACTTTCGAATTATCATGATATTGTGGTCTCATTTTTCGTAGAAGACATAAACTACTGCGATGCGTTGAAAATGAACACGTTCGAGAAACGTTTAAGGAATGAATCCCCGTTTTGCACGTGCAAATCGGTGGTACAATATTTCGATGTTTGCAAACTTTCAAATTACATCCTGAAAACATAGCAGGTTTTATATCTTTTTTAACATCGTCCCTTTCGTAAAAAAGAATTAATTTCGCAATTAATTTAGCACCTGCAGCCGAGCATTGGCATAAGACACGGTGCTCTTGGTGAAATTTTGTTGACTTTCTTCACGTAGAAAAGAAAATCGTTGATCGTAAGAATAGCATTTCTAAATAGAAAATAATTGGGCTTTCCTTTTATCTCTAGAAAATGTGTATTAGTATAAAAATTACCTCATCCATCCATTTAGTGTACTCCGTTAAGTCTAAACTAGAATGTCGACTTAAGCTAATTCAGTCGGGAATTAGATGACAAACCGTCACGATTCAGTGTGGCCATATCTGTTACTTTCACTAAGACACTTGGGCGTCACAAGATGATATCAAATGACAAATCTATAAATAGCCAAAGAGATTGCGACAAAAGTCTGTCAATCTCACTAGTTGTTGCTATTTATGGATTTGTAACGGTTTTTCCATCACAAAAATACTGGAATTTTGGGAAAAATCTAGATTTTCTATAAAACCGTGTTAAGACTAAAACAAGAGCCGTTATAGACGGATTATGCTCCCCGAATAAGGCATTGTCACAAAAACAAGAGCCATGTTGGACATGGACATCCCCCACCACGAAAGCTTGATAGTAAACTGAAGCCTAATAGATTTAAGATTCTTTTGTACTGTCAGAGATTTACCTCCTATAAAATGTAAGTATTAGAAAATAACAAAGGGCAATAACTCCAAAATTATGCAAGCAATAGTTGTAGTTCTTGTGTATTGCACTTCTCCTCTATGAGATCTATCCACTCATAAAGATTCAAGTTGATAGCTATTATACTTTTGGAGATGTTCTGCAGACAAAATCTAAGTATCAAAAGTAACAAAGGGCAATTTCTCCAAAATAATGCAAGTAAGAGTTGTAGTTCTTGTGCACTGCATTTTCCTCCATGAGATCTACCCATACATAGAGTTTCAAGTTGATAGCTATTATACTCTAGGAGATGTGCTCAGAAGAATATCTTAGTATCAAAAATAACAAAGGGCAATAACTCCAAAATTATGCAAGCAAGAGTTATAGTTTTTGGGCATAGCACTTCTCCTCCATAAGATCTGTCCACCCATAAAGTTTCAAGTTGATAGCTATCATACTTTAGGAGATATGCTCCAGACATAATCAAAGTATCAAAAATAACAAAGGGCAATAACTCCAAAATTATGCAAGCAAGAGTTGTAGTTCTTGTGCACTGCACTTGTCCTCGATAAGATTTATCCACCAATAAAGTTTCAAGTTGATAGCTATTGTACTTTAGGAGATATGCTCTGTAGTCAGATTGCAAGGACTCAAATAAGTTGTTATCTTATACAGCTAACATAAAGGTAACAAACATTAAACCCCCTTTTTGCATGACATATTTTTAGACACAAATTTCAAATAGTTTATGGTAAAGGTCATCTGATTTGCTACTCAAATGTGAAATTTCATCAAATTCTGAGCATAAGACTAGGAGAAATGAAAGAATAACTGTATTTTACACCCTAAGGTTAAGTTAACAAACATTTTGCCCCCTTTTCCCATGATATTTTTTTACGTTAATTTCAAACTGTTTATAGTAAAGGGCATCTGATTTGCTCTAAATCCTAGCTGTTAGACTGTTATGAGAAATTTGGAGAAAAATGTTTTTTACTCGAAGTCCCCTTTTTCCCGTGACGAGGCCTCAAATCCAAAAACCGTCACAGATACATCAACACTATATCATAGGAAGTTCAAATGGTAAGTTTCATTTGATTTTGTCCAAGGGTTATGGAGAAATAGGTGGGGACGGACGGAATTACGGACGGACGGACAGACGAAGCGGCGACTATATGCTCTCCCTTCGGGGAGCATAAAAAACAACACTTTTTCCAATTCTACCATAACATTTGAATGACAAGTACATTAAATTTTGTACTAGATATAGAGATTTTAATGGAACATTTTACTGGTATAGACAAAATGACGTTTGATCATCCTCTCTTTTTTGTGTATCTATAATTAAACTGAAAATTTTGTTTTGTACCATTATAAATGCAGGAAGACCCAAACACCATGTCATTCTCACCAATACGGAGGGTTTGTGTCCTAACATCATCTCAACATCACTCGCAAACCGATCTGCACCTATTTTATATAATAAAAGGATTTTAGCTGTCAGTCACAATACATATAAAACGATAGATTCGCTCATTTGATCATAAACTGAAATGTGGACATCAGTTATTCGCCATCTCTTGTTAAAAATTGTCGTGGTAAAACAATATAAAATTGAATCATAAAATGATTAATACCTCTACGTACTATACGCACCTGCATGATGATGATGTGATTTAAAGATAGACATATCTCGCCGATGGGTGATAGAAAAAAAAATAAAAAAAAGCAGCTATTTCAAATTTTTTTTCTAGGAGGCTTCAACGCTATAACTTTTTCTGCTTCTTGCTTTCGCCACTCCTTTGCGTCCACAGCGCACATTTTGTTCGGAATCCTGGATACGCCCGAGTTCGTGTAGTCGCAGCGATAACGTTAATAAGTCTGTTATTAATGTTCTATTTTATGGTTAACTTTTCAAAACAGATAAGCTCTCAAAAAGTGTGAATAGAATTGATTTCGATAAAATTCAATCTTTTTTAACCTTTCTTTCATTAAATTAAAAAAAGGTTATTCAAATCTACAGGTGAACCATTACGTGAAATTTCCCACAATTTCACACATGCATATTGTGGTAACTTTTTACCAGCCAAGATAGCCTTAGAGTGAAATAAAAAGATATACTAGTTCTATATGTCTACAGAACACAAAGGGTGGACTCTGGTCAAACTTCGCGAGTGCACATGTTTGGCGCACATGCGATATTGTTGGAAATACCGTGCATAGGCTTTCTATTGTTTGCTCACCATATATCCAGCTAACAACAATCACCTCAAATAATGCTACTATGACAACATTTATAGTACCACAGTACCAGTCCATCAATAGAATAATGTAATATCCACCCTGAAAAAGAGAAATGATAAGTGAAATAATATTTATAACAAGTATTATATGTAGCTATAATTCTAATGTTGATGTTAAAAACCGCATTGTCACAAAGCTAGTTTGTTTAGCGAAAACCCATTGCGTAAATCTTAATCCTACACGTGTGCTTGAGTCATTACTAACGTAATTTTGCATTCTTTTTATCCAAAATTGATGATGTCACATGAGCATTTGATTTCTACTTTGATCCTTCCAAGTATGTTCATACGTAAAATACTATTTGTTATCACAGGTAACGTTTAAATTGCCATCTATACCTTAGCAGCAACATATACGATAACTATGGAGCCTACAATTTTAAAGTTTAACTTACTGAAGTAGCCAACGGTATGGAAGTAACGAAATATACCAGCATAATGGCGCCCACAACAAGAGTTTTATATTTATGTAGTTTATCGTAATATGCATCAACAACTGAGGTTGACACGGCTTCAAACGTAGAAAACTGCAATAAAATCAAAATACGTTTGAGGAGATAATGGAAATGTATGTGAAACGCTGGAAATTTGTCCTTGATAAATGACTTTCACCTGGGTATTCGAAATAAATATAATTCAACATCAAATATACAATTATATGAATAGGCCTATTATTTCATTAAATTTGGTTTGCCCAAGGCTGGCCTAAGTGGATAACCTTGACCTTGATAGCTGACATTTAACTTTATTTTAGCTGATGTATTTTATCGTGAATGGGATTATAAACATGTAATTCAAATTTTGCAGTGCGTTCATTAGTTTCACCTGCATATGTGACATTGTTGCAAAGAAAATGACGGATCAAACATTCCATACGGGGTATAGTGATATTTTTTATTTAAGAGGGCAGAATAGCAAAAGCGGTTTGTTTGTTGGAATGGGTTTACTCCGCTTTCAACATTTTTCAGTTATATCGCGGCGACTGCAGCACCTAACAATGGATTCCTGGTATTTCTCACACCAGTACTACCATTACATTCTTTCTTAGCCTCCAGCTTCTACCTCACATAGGTCTACGATTATAGTAGTCGGAAAGATTGAGTGCCGGCTTCGAGGATAGAACCCGGGATACTTAGATTTACAGTCCGACGCGTAACCAACAGCGTTATGACGGCGGCGATACACGAAAATGGACGTTCGAGCCAATTGATGGGTGGATAGAGAAGTTACCAATATGTTCGTAGTAAGTGTATAACAAGATAATACAAAAACATCATACCAAAGAATCGATGGCAAGAAAAATGAGTGTAGCAAAGAAAAGAACGGACCAAACATTCGGCATGGGTAATCGTGCCAAAGCTTCTGGGTATGCGAGGAAAACCAAGCCAGGCCCTGCAACAAACAGATAAAATATCGTTATAGTCCGTTTGACTTCTATTTGGACCAACATTTCGCCGAAAATCTCAGAATCGATTTAATGAAGCGTATTTTTTTCTTGTCATATCATATTTTCCAACTAATACCATGAAGAAATTTGTTTTTCAGAATTTTTGAAGGTGAAATAATGATTTAGTCCGTCCGTCTACATGTTAACTTTCTACCTTTCATACCTACTTGTGTCTGTAATAAACGGAACAGCGAATTGTCTATCGAAAAATAGCTCTGATATGCATAGGGGCCGAGTCAAAAGTGTATGAAATTGGCAAGTCGTTTAAGTATAAAATCGACTATTTTTGTAAATTTATTTTTATAGATTCTTTTACTTCCTATGATATTAAATCTTAGTGTCTTCTGTATTTGTTACAAAAACTGTTTGACCAGATAATTGATAAAAGTTTTCTATCCGTTCTGAGATGAACCCCATATTCCCTTATTTAGACCAATCAAAAAGGATTATTTTAGGAAGTCGTTGGGATTTTCACGAGGAAAACTAGATAAGCAGGCGAGTAATAACGGTACAAATCACGGGATATTAAAGTTTTAAATGTCCTGACCGTCGATACGCTAATTAGCTTTTCCAAATATGGAATAATAAACATTTCTTCTGTCAAATGTTAAGAATATAACTCGAATACGGTATTGTGACTTGTGATTACAGTACACTTCTAGGGTAAGTTCATATCGGACTCGGTTTCGACCCGAGTTGGCCGGGTTTCCATCAGAACGACCTCGGTTTCGACACTAGTGATGTCATTTCAACCTTTCAACCTCGACGCTTTTGATCCTGGGTCAGGCCGGTGTTACTTGGGTTCCAAAATGGCGTCGAAAATAGTGCACAACAATTCGATTACATAAAACAAATGTTCTATATTACTTTAAACGACAAATACTTTTTTTCTTATTTTATATAGTATTTTGCACGAGTTTATCACATTTCTTAATGGGATACGATATTTTATGGTTGATTAATTATTGTAGCGGTAAATGTCAAGTTTGTTTACTACCACTAGTGGGTAACTCCGTTCACATGAATGCCCTTTCTGCGCATGCATATTACAGTCAATTTAAGATTATTACATCATCTCACGCGGCTCTCGGGCTGCCATTTGAATTTCCCCCTATACAATCGACAAGTCAAAATAGCGTATTTTACTTATAAAACCACGTGTTTTTCACGATTTGTTTACATTTTTCTTACAACTAAACAGTCTTCACCACCCCTCGTGTTTAAGAGCAGAAAATGCGAAAATATTATCATTAACTAGATAGACAAAATCATTATTTTAAAATCATTTTGTTTCCAAAAAATATTTTTTGGAATGGTATTAAGCTGAAATTAAGATTTTACCACATACAAATCCTTCGTTCAAACGCAATTTTATGTAATTGATGAAAAGGTTCGTCCATATAGAAGTCAAACGGACTATACTATATTCATTTTTCCCAGTTTACATTTAAGTCTGTGGTCTAATGTCATTTTCATGATTTTCTTAACTGCGTGACAATCAACCTTGCCGTCTTATTTCACATGTTGAGATAGAAAAAAAACACACAGATCCAAAGCCCTCGGTGTCTTGAATGCTCTTTAGCTGGTGAAATGAATGTTAAATCTAATAGCATTTGACATATCTCTAATAGAGATCATCCCAGAGGGTCAAAAAATTTGCATATGGCTATCGGGGTCGAAGTACTGTAAATTAGTCTAAAGCAACAACAAGGCCATTACAAGTAGTCGCCTTTTAGAGAATTGTTTGGTAGTATGATACCCATACTTTTCAAGATTTGAGCTATTAATTTTTGAAACAATCTTGAATACGATACAAAGGATGATTATTTGTTTTTGTGAGATGTTTGCATAAATCTGTCTTTGAGAACAACAACATTAGCTAAATGTTCGCTGGTGGCGAAGTTACTCATGAAAATGGAGTTTTCCTTGATCAAAAGTTATTTTTTTATCGATCTTACAGGGAAAAAAATAATTTCTCAAACGCAAAATGATACAAATTGTGAATAAAAGACTTTTTTAAGACAAATCATGATTTTTCACGTGACGTCATGACGTCATTTGTTTATTTTGCTCCGCTTAAATAATGTCAAATAAGGTAATTAGTAAAAATTGCAGAGAACAATGTTATAGTAATTTCACTGGTTCGGTGGTGATATCATGCGATAATGTACCGTTATTTCGCGATAATCCACCAGAACATTGTAGTAAAAAGCAGACCTGAAGATTGAAACTGTTCCAATGGTTTTCCAGTAGCTTCGGACAAATATCCCAACACAGCGAACACGGGGAGGCCGGAAAATACACACGTAAAGGCGTCTATGGAACACACAATAACAGATTCCCTATATATATGATGAAGTGAAAGAGTTTTAGTTCAAAACAACAACATGACTCAAAATTAGAGAACCGTTTGTAAAGTAAAAGGTCTATATTGCGATTGGAGAAAGTGGTTATATGTTCCGAGCTAGGTTAATCTGCAGATTGTTAAAAAAGAGATAGTTAAATGTTCCGGAAAAAATATCTAAAATCTCGTTGCAATAGCTTTTATGCTTCCAAAAATGTTGCGTTTCGTATAGAATACTAACCTGCAATTCATGTTGTTAAAGCAAGCCATCGTTATAATACTCCCTGAAGCATAGACGTAAGTTTGTTTTAGCTAGTCTTCGTTGTAATGCTTCCCCAACCTTTACTAAGAGTAAATAACACTTACCTAGGAGCATTCTTGTTGAATTTGTTATAGCAAGTCTTTGTTATCATGCTTTCCTAAGCTTAACTAAGAGTAAATAACACTTATCTAAGAGCATCCTAGATGAATTTGTTATAGCTAGTCTTAGTTATCATGCTGTCCAGGGCTTTACTAAGAGTAAATATCACTTACCTAAGAGCATTCCTGTTGAATTTCTTATAGCTAGTCTTTATTAGCATGCTTTCCAGGGCTTTACCAAGAGTAAATAACACTTACCTAAGAGCATTCCTGTTGAATTTCTTATAGCTAGTCTTTCTTAGCATGCTTTCCAGGGCTTTACCAAGAGTAAATAACACTTACCTAAGAGCATTCTAGTTGAATTTTTTATAGCAAGTCTTAGTTATCATGCTTTCCTGGGATTTACCAAGAGTAAATAACACTTACCTAAGAGTATCTTGATTAAACTTGTTAAAGCAAACAATGGCTTTATTGCTTCCTCAAGCGTAGATAAGGCTATAAAAGCACTTACCTTAGAGCATTCTGGTTAAACTTGTTATAGCTAGCCATAGTTATAATACTTCCCCAAGCGTTTCCAAGTGTATAAAATACTTGAAATATGACAGCAATCCATATCTGAAATAAATGTAAATGGCTGCACGTGTTTTGAAAAGGCACTACAGGAAGAAAAGTATATGAATTTAATGATATGTGACCCGTTACGCGAAAAGGGACCATCTTGGAAGTGCGTAAAGTGTCGACCCTAATCAGATTGCGCGGATTGCGCAGACTGACACGGTGGAAAAATTTTGCAGTGTGCTCATTTTCTGAATCTAGAATGAACAAACTATCTTCCAAACTAAGCATGTCTAAAATGCGACCTCTGGTTGACCTATGCTGGACCCAATCTATTTTTCAATAATTCATTTTACAGAGTTCCCGGATGGTCTCTTTTCGAGTGACGGGTCACATATATGTATTTGAAACAACCACTGTTTCATTTACGTAACAGACAGATCGTTTGACCCGCCCCTTCACTTGCGAGATGACAGACCGCTTCAGATATGTCATCGTATGTTGGCGGGAAAAGTCACGATCGTGGACATAAAACCCATTCGGGAAAGTTTGGCGATTCCACGGACCAGACCTAAGTAATAATGAATCGGAACGTGGCACGGACTTTTCCGTAAACTGGAAAGTACCTCGGACGTAAGTGTAGAATTTCGATGTTAATTCAAGGTAATTTTGCTCCTGGGAGTACTTCGGTCGTCACGCTTTCTTTTTATTGTCACTTGCGAAACGAAGTGCTTTCATCGCCCTTTTTATTCCCGATGGTAATTCCGCAGAATTGCCGTTTTTTCCCGATTGGGTAATTATACATACGCAGCCATAAAAGGCGCGTCATTTCGCTTGTGGGTTTACCTGGCGTTACGAGCATCAAAATGACGTGTGGTAATAATAAAAATAACGCAAGATTAAGACTGGTCATATTACAACTCGAAAATAAAAAGCAGTGTTTAAGTGCGTTTTGTAATCAAATTATAACATGCCCAAATATAGAACAAGCCCAAAAAAACTCCGAAGGCGATATAAAAGTATCAAAGAAATTTGCCTTTTTACAAGCGCATTGATCAAGTAATTCCAGAGGCCGAATTATCTAAAATTACTACGCCTACCGCCGAGGCACGTTCATGTTAACGGAAGAGTCCGAGCTGTGTTCAGAAGGCATAGAATCTAGAGTATTCGTTTGTTGTCAACCTACAAGTCGTAACAATAGCTCTTGCTAGAGTAACGCGTTTAAGTCTTCCATCCACGAAATTCGTGTGGTGGACGACATTTGTTTTTTGTATTATATGTATTCCTGAGACGTTAAGGAGTAAAGCACGTACTTGAAACAGTTTCGGTACATAACTTTCTGTTACATATAGGACGTAAAATTATCGGTCGCGTGAATTTTGAAAGAACACATCTATAGAATTTATTGTATTGTCAACTTGTCACACTCCAGAGCAACTCTAATATTTTCAAACTGCAGATTTATGTTTGAACGTGCTATCTTTGCAAATACTGAGACTATTTACTCAAGTAACAAAAGTTTAGTAACAACCATAGGATTCAAGTTATAGTTTTTTCACAGGCTTGGCGGTGTAAACTCTATTCCGTCTGAATCGATCAATCACCGTTATATAAATCTGGTCCCAGGATACGTAACGAATACGTTTTTTCAACAATATTATAAAGAAGTTCTATATTGCATACGTGACATATGAAGGTCATTGCAACTTTGTAACGATGTGATTCGATTTGAAAACAAAAATGGTGCAATTTAATATATTGTTTTAAATCTAGGCAGCTAGTTAATATTTAAAAACGTCGTGGAATTAACAAGATGAATGATTTTGAATTGATTTGGAAAAGAAGTTGAATGAGCGTGTGGAGCGTGTTTTTGAGTGAAGGGAGATAATCTAATATCGCTATTTTGTTCAAAATTAGCGATATGTATTAGCTCCCTTTAATAAAATATGCATACAGGTTCTACGAATACCTTTCCGTATCTTCACAAACTCGTCATACGCTGACAAAATTCATTACGTTTGAGAAATCGTGGAATTTATCTACTGATTTTCATTTTGAATGTAGTTGTTAATCTTATAATTTTCAGTGAATTTGGAGCGTTTTTGAATGGTTGGAGTGAGTGTTTGGAATGAATGATTGGAGCTCTGAGCGAATGAATTTGAATAGTTTTGATCGGAATTATTGTCAACTTCATGATGTTATTAAATGTAGGCACAAGTTGATCGTAATGTTTAAACAACGATATCTTATCCGATTGAAATCCTGTATCATAAGCCGAGTTTTTATCGGTTTATAGATGACGAGTTTAATCAATTCTGTATGAGCGCAAATTTTATTTCTTATTTATAATATGACCCGAATTTTTTGCGAAAAATCGTCAAAAATCTTGAAATTCAAAGTTTCAATTTTCCGCGAAACTTATAACGCCGTTTACAACTGACGTCACAATATATTTACATTATGACGTCATTTTTTTGCGGTTACAAAATAGCGTTGCTATTCGCTCTGAGCTCATTTTCAATGTTATTCTACTAGTGTAATAACACCCGTGTAATATCAAAAATATTTTATAATAATAATATATTATAACAATTAATAAATTGATCCAAAACGTTTGACAATAATATTGATCCGGTACGGACGGACAACGAAAATGGTCGACATTTATCGCTTATCTTAATCAACTATACCTGTATATCCCAGAGTTTGGTAAAATCCGGGTATAAATACACTTTTAGACCAGTCCAGGCCCCGTCAAGAGTTGCTCCCCTTATGAACAAAATCGTCAGTAAAATGTATGGCGCTATCACCGTAAAATAAACAACCTGAAGTAGACGGACACATGGTATGGACAGGCGGTCTGACATGGTGTAAGGGGATACAGTTAACAACATTGTGAAAATGACAAGGTGAATGGTTTTAGAATGAAATTGAATTAGTGGGTTGAGTGAGTTTTGAGTGATTTAAAAGGGCAGTAATCCAATATCGCTGAGTTAGTGCAGGATGAATAAAATTAGCGATATCTTTTACATCCCTTTAGTAAATGCATATAAGTTCTATAAATAGCTTTAAATTTCTTCAAGGTCCTTTCAGATAATTTCAATTTCAATAATGTCAGTGAAATCGAGATTTTTTTCTACTTTTATTTATTTTAAATGGCCCTGTTGATTCTATCTTTTCAGTGAGTTCGCAGTGCTTTTGAATGGTTACTGTGAGTGTTCGGAATAAATGATAAGTAGGTTGAGCGAGTGATTCGGAATGGTTTTGATCTTAGACGAATATCATTTAACGATGTTGTTAACTGTATATCATACAAAGATACCCTTAAAGTCGTTCGAATCACAGTACCAATTAATATCATAAAACCAACAATTAATCTTGCAAACCTTTAGCACGTTCTTCATAAACATTTTATTTCCTTTTTATCCGCTAGGTATTTCATTTAGGAAAAGTACATATGAATACAACGAATTACGAATGTATATCTCTTCTCCATCAATTTACTTGTTGATGCGCTCGGTAAAAATGTAGCTGAGACAAGATTTTGTCAGAAAATTCTATGTTCTTCTTCTCCTTTTTTTTTTTTTTTTTTTTTTTGGGGGGGGGGGGGGTTAAAATGGGTATTGAACAATAATTTTGTTACATTTTTAATACATTATTACACCGCTTTGAAAAGTCATGGTAATATATCCATGTTCGTGAGTTAAACGAACTTGGTGAAGTATGCTTGACATGCCTACGTCACAAATGTTGTTGTTGTGCCAATAACCACATTCAAAAGTCAGCTCCAACTAGTCTCGTTGTTGAGACGCTCCAGAAAGTTTGTTAGTTATCTTTGATCGTGTAGATCATAAAATTTTGTTGTATAAATTAACGTTGCATAGATTTTCTATCAAAGCCTTAGAATTGTTTGGATCTTATTTGTCCGACAGAAAACAGTATATTAAGAGTAGTGATAATTTTTCCACCCCACAAATCATATCTAGCGGTGTCCCACAAGGCTCTATATTAGGACCGCTTCTATTTCTGATTTACATTAATGACATGAGTTTGTATGGAAATATCTCAAGTTTAGATCTCTATGCAGATGATTCAACATTATATAAGTCTGGAGTAAACATTAACGAAATACAAACCAACTTACAAAGTAGTTTAAAATCTATACTCTCTTTGTGTTCAAATAATAATATGCTTGTCAACCCAATTAAAACAACATGTATGCTTATTGGACCTAAACATTGATTAAAGAATATTAACCTTTGCTTACAAATAAACGGTGTTTGCGTTGAAGTCGTTGAATCTCATAAGATTTTGGGTGTACATGTCGACAACCATCTATCTTGGAAGACACACATTGAAAAAACAAGTTCTAAAATCAACAGTAAGATTACATTGCTCAAACGAATATCGAATTATCTCACCTTAGAAATGAAGCAACTGTTTTACAATTCGTATATACTTCCTCTCTTTGATTATTGCTGTACAGTTTGGTGGAAAAGTGTTAAATATAGGACTGCTAAATTATCTTTACTTCAAAAAAGAGCAGCTCGTGTTATTTTGGGCGCTTCTTCAAGAACACCATCGATTGAACTTTTCACTAAACTAAACTGGATGATGGGGCAGTTACACATACGATAAGACTAAGATCGGTCCTCAATCGGTGAATTATTTCTCTCATATGATCGGTTGTCATCGGTTTCAGCATTTTAGACTTTATGTGTAACAGGGTATTGGCGATAAATAGATTATTGATCGGTAAAATACAAAGTAGATCGGTTGTCAATAGGCGACAAATAGCTGGCCAGTAGGAGCTTGGTCGGTGATTTTCGCTTATTAGCTTAATTTACCATCAGCTCTAGTCGCTTTTAAAGCGGTTGTCGATCGGGCAGTCGGTGATTGATCCGTGTTCGACCAGAGGTCTATCGCTTTCCATCGGATACAACCGGTGATCCGTATGTATTCACCGGTCAAACATCGGTGATGTCGGTGATGATTAGCTTGCAAATCGTTGTTCAGCAGACTGCCGTCGGTTTATTCATTGAAATGATATATAAGCGATGAAACCCGATAAATTTTAGTTCAGTGTATGATATAATGGATGCTGGAAGGGCAGTCCAGCAGCTTGGCCTATTGCTGCAACAGCAAGCTCTCTTAAACCTCGGACATGGCATTCACTTGGGCCCCCGAGGCGGAAATGGTCGCCGCCGTAGGAGACAAAGAAGATAGTGGACGAACTTATGTACATATTATCGTATGAAATTTTTTTGAGACAAAGTATCGAGACGTTCGCGAAAAACGATGTTCCCTATCAAATGCTTCATTTCCACTTAACTAAATAGAAAATATCATTTTCTCGTGAACGCCTCAATAGTTTGACTTAAAATTGTCAGAATTTTCATAAGAAATATGTTCCTTTGCCCGATTTCATAATCTGTGACTGTCTCGTTTGAAAGTTTTACCAAGAATGGTTACCCGGCTGGAAAATACCTCATCTTTTCCCATCGCTAATAGATATTTATTAATCGGTTGCTTATCACTGACCGATCGGTGATATCGGTTATTAATAGCTATTATTATATTCTTTATTTCCTCCATTATTGAAGATTACAATTTCATCATATATTTACAAGTAAACAATTAAACAAGGGAATCAAAGAAAGTGAAAACATAATTAAGTGTAATTTGATGCCGTTATACAATATACATGTATGAATAAAGTTGCCGAACTCTATATAATAGAACAACGACGAATAATAATTAACACCATGCTTCTGCAACAAGACCTTCACTAGATCGAAAATGAAGATATTATTGAAGGAGCACCGACATTTACTGACACTGGAAATATCAGGGTAATCACTTAAGTACCTTTC
Organism: Fragum whitleyi; assembly: GCA_948146395.1. Classification (NCBI taxonomy): domain Eukaryota; kingdom Metazoa; phylum Mollusca; class Bivalvia; order Cardiida; family Cardiidae; genus Fragum; species Fragum whitleyi. Next base: position 68,913,605 of record OX411550.1, read on the forward strand.
TCGAAACGAAATGGAATAAGTACCATGTGTATGCACTGATTTCAAACTGTATATATAATGTAATAACCATCTTGATTAATTTCGATGTCTGTATACGGTAATGACTTTGTGAAAATATCTAAGAATAAGAAAACAGAACCTTTCAAGGTTATTACCTAATAATCTGTTAAATTGGTTATCAATACAAAATAAAGATCTAACGTACTGCGTTTGATTGAATGAAAGTAAAACATTTACTACGCTGTCACCAAAATAGTATGCAATGTCCAAGTGAAGTTTGCTGGAAAATTCTTTAAAATTTGGACAGCATGTTAGCAAATGTTCTGTTATGCTAACACGAAGCTCGCTTTGGCCACATTTCGTACATCTTGAATCAAAAGTTGATAAAAATGCAATAATCTGTGCCATTGAAAAAGTGGCGTACAACATGCTGGGATAAATTTTTGAAAAGTACCATAAAGGGAAATAACCAAAAGTAGGCTGTAACTCCCTATATATTACAAATTCATATGACGAGGTCCTCGTTTCCCATTGATGGATAAAATAATTTGAAAGAGACGATTGGATCATTGTTTTCCACGAATGCTTCGTAGGAAAAGTACCATAATTTAAAAAATCAAGAAGTACGGAATACATACCATATTTGTTAAAATATTAACGATGTCGAGAATAAATCCTGTAACGGGCAAGTTTGACTGCATCGAAAACAATCTTAATAAAACGCTTATTCGTTTGAAATTTTCACCGATCGAGAATTTTAAACAGTTTAAAAATCCCGATCGGTTCGTTTTCACCGATGAAACTCATCTTTTCCAAATAGTTTGAGGTTAGTGGCAAATCGTTTGCCAATCGTAGACGTCGGTTGTACATCGGTTTTGGTCGGTTCCGTCTTTACCTGGATAAAACGAACAACCGATCTATCACCGATTGCCATGTGTAACTGCCCCATGACATTTGACAACCGATGTAATAATTATACTGGTGTTTTAATTTTCAAATGCTATAATAACCTTTTACCAGAATACATGAATGAGGTTATTTCATTTTGTAAAAACAGTAACTATAATTTAAGGTCGTCTGCACATAATGACATCACACACTCAAAATATAATACGTTGTACAAAAAACGTTCTTTCTCATACAGTAGTATACATGTGTGGAATGAAATCCCAATTTCCATTAGAAATGCATCTTCTTTATCTAGCTTCAAAAACAAATTTAAACAGTATTTGCTCTTAACTAAATCAACAGTCGATGCAGAAAGCATCTAATTTATTTAAGTAAATGGTGTATCTGTCCGAAGATTTACTAATACATGAATTTTCTTGTATATTGTGTCCATTGTTATTTTCATATGTCATCATTTGTCATCATCGTTTTCGGCGACTTTCGTCATATTTTTTTATCATGATATCATTTTTTAAACAGATTATCACTTTTCATTAATTTTTCTTTCACTGAAGGCAACATTGTAAAAAAGAGAAATTTCAATTTGTTGAATGATCTAAAAGGTGCTGAGATTCAAATGCTTAATACATTTCAACACTTCATACTTAAACTCATTCAGGGTTTCCACATACGAGTAAGGTCTGATATGTGCGAGTCGATGTTGGGCCTTAATCGCATTATGTCTACAATTAATATACGTAAACTTATGTTTCTTTACAAGATATTGTCTCTGAATGAAAAAGCACTATGTAAACGGCTTTTTATAAGGAATTTTTTCCAATTCATGTACAATCCAAGAAAAATTACTAGAGGCTTTGTACCTGATATTTGTTGCATTCTAGCCAAATATAACCTCAATTTCTTAATGAACATGTACATAAATGATAATTGTTTCCTGCCTACTAAGCAAATTTGGTGCCAAATTGTTGTTCGAGCAATAATAGAAAATGAATCAGATGAATGGTTGATGCGCATTCGGTCGGCTGACTTTTACAGGTTCTCACGGTTGCACAGATCCATTGCACCATGTTCCCTTTATTATCTTTACGCAGCGAGATTGTCGCCTTATAAGATAGCTTTTGTAGCTAGATTATGGACGACCGTTCCGCAGTCTGAGCCGACACGATGCCATCTGTGCGGCCGTGTGAGCATGGATGATGTCGAACACAAGCTGATTGAATGTGTATCAACATATTCTATAAAAGCAAATTTCGTTTCCAATGTATCTACAAAATTTCAAGCCGTGGCATATGAGTTGGTATTTTCATCCGATGAACGCTTTCTAATGATGGTGCTTGGAGAAAATCCTAACTCATTGTGTGCACACGACTCAATCCAATTTCGTAGAATGACGATTAATTACATATATAGATGTTTCCACGGGCCATATGATTTATAGCGCATAATTGCACATTTATTTTACCGTCCGTTTGGTGCTACAGTACGTAGTTTATAATTCAAACTACATCACTTTGTTTTTCCGAGTTGTTTATACTTATATGCCATATCTATATTGTTAAAGAAAAAAAGTTTGTTCAATTAATCTCCTTTGGAGGAAATAAAGTGAATGAATGAATGAATGAATATTATTATTTATATTATCATTATTATTATTATTATCATTATTATTATTATTAGACATGTATCCTATATTTGTTATCCGTTAATTTCCTTTTATTCTATGTACGAAGAGGAATCTTTCAACTTTACTTTTATTATGGATTTGAAAAAAAAATCAGCTAGAAACAATGATTGACCTACGTTTGGTCTTATCTTTCTTTCAATAATACGTTTGAAGGAATTCACACACAGTGTCCCTTCCCGTCACATATTACATTGATTCGCGATATTACCTTGCCAACACTCTTCACTCCTTTTACCAAACACAAGAATGCGATAAACCAACTCAGAAATAAACACCCAACTAAATGCAATTGTGGTTTACCAAGGTCATGAATACCAGAAGACAAGGTTAACACGTTGTTCCTGAAAGTAAAATTCAAAAAAGTAATAATAATTATTATGATAATAATAATAATTTTTCATACGTTCATATTCGTCAATTCTTATATCTCAAAAACAATAGTGGAAAAATACGCCAATTCGTCATTAGGAAACGTGACAAAATAAGGGTAAGGAGAAATCTTCCACATAAAAGGACTATCGAATAAGAGAAAAAGCAAGTTTGTAGTCTGGTCACTTATATCAAAACGTGCATGGTTTGTATGAAAAACTGTTTTTCTTTTCCATGATAGAATGCTTTGCTGAACCCAATTTCAAACAAGAGGACCATGATGGAGGTTCATAGTAGCCCTTTATTGCTCATCTAAGATTTTAATACCAAATTTATTTAAACTTCATTATTTACTTCGAACCGTATGAAAGGAAGTTGATTGTAATAAAGACTAAACATTGATTTGAATTGTAAGACTTGGGAAAAAATAAATAACATAGAAATAATATATGTGGGTTATATATTCATATTCATGACCACTATCGCCCATGTTCTCATTAGAATTTACACTAGTAGTGTAGACACAGTCTATAGACACTGGTAATCTGTAAAATCTATGATAAGTTATTTCCGGTTTTATCTATTTTTTTGTTTCCGGTTCGGAAGATTTCAAAAGTGGATTTTGATATGCAAAATCGCTCAAATTAAAAAGTTTAGTAGGGCTTTATGGTTTTTGTGGGTGAGTGTTTGTTTTATTGTTTTTTACTTTTTTTCTCCCAAATACAAGTTTTAACATGATTATTGTTCAAGAAGCCAGAATATCGTATGCAATCCGTACCTTTCTCGCAGTAAGTTTTTGTACCGATTGATACAGCAAATACGATAAGTTAGTAAGTTGGTTTGTAATAATGTTTTACATTAAAACAACCATTTGTATGAATATAGTTAGGAAGAAAACAACAATGAGCGAAAAAAAATCATTCAGACTATCTGTTCTAATATAAACCCAATCATAAAACTGAATAACGGCGTCTCTATGGTTTATCTAGGATAACGGTAGATTATCATTTTGATAAACTCATCGCCTCTAGAGTGAAATTATCAAAACTTATTACCCGCTTTCGTTCATTTCACCCTTTCTGACGTCATCTAAGCGGGACCCAAAAAGTGAAGTCATCATAAACGTTGCATAGAGATCACTGTAAAATTCTTTGGAAAAAATGTCCTAAAGTTTACACATTTAGTCTCATTTATGCATTGAAGAAAGAACAATCGGTTGTTTTTTCGAGTAAGATCGATTGATTTTTCATTTCATGAACAACAAAAAGCTATATTTTCACTCGTGGTTCCGACACTCGTGAAAATATATAGCTTTTGTTGCTCACTCAATGAAATATAAATCGATCTTACACCGACAAACGATTATTCTCTATTTATTTCTGATGAATGTTATGAACAAACTGTCCTCAACCGAAGTATAGCTGAAAAATATCCGTCTTGAGCCAGCCTCGAACCCACGCCGACAACAATATTCATTTTTTTTTCTTTATTTTTTACAAGTCTATTGCGTTAACCACTGAGCCAAAGAAGACTTGTAAACGAACAATTTGAATATATCTTGTCCGCGTGGTTTCGAGGCCGGCTAATGACGGATATTTTTCAGCTATGCTTCGGTTGAGGACAGTGTGCACGTAACACATTATATCTTCTTACTCCCTGAATTCCAAGGCAGCTGGTCTCTGATTGTTCGTTATAACATATGTCACGTTCTCATTCACCTGCGACGAATTGCCAAACGACAAGTTTTTGAGCAAAGTTGAATTGAAAATGGTTTGAGGGCCAAGTTCTTCTGTAAAAAGAAATGATAATAAAACATGAATTTGAGTTCATGAAATTATTTTCTGCAACTCTTTTAAACTTTGGTTTGGATCTTAAATACCAATTTTACCTAAGACTGAGAGATAATTTAATAAACTTTAAAAATTCTTCTCGAGGTATTAGACATTTAGTATCTAATTAGAAAGTAAATTAAGTAACCTAATTTTAATAAACTTTTTTTTTCATTGGTAATTATCTTAAGTGACTTATTTTTTTGTTGTTGTTGTTGATGATGATGATGTTTTTCCTGCTCTTTTCATATTAAGTGGCTTAAGCTATTGTATATTTTATAGAAAGCTTGTGACTTCTGTCACTGCATGCTTTGGGACCAAACAAAACTAAAGACTATTGTCACTGTTTATTCTATATATATCTAGTGACTCAAATTTACAGTATGGAAGATAGTATTATTTGAGCCTGTGCGTGACATTTCCAACCATTTGGCACGTGCCTAATGTGCCAACATTAAGAATCCTAGAAAGCCAGATTTTTTTCAATAAAGTGATCACATGATTGTCTAAAGAAACTTTCAGACCTTATCAATTTCGAAAGCACATAGCTAAGACTCTGGTCAGACTGTGCGGATGCACAGACTGGCCAGGGGCTAGGCTTTGTGCATATACTAAATTGTTGGAAATGTAGCCCTACAAACTGTGACCTTTAGACGAAATCTTTCTAAAGATAAGATAATTTCTCACCTGTACATTGAGGTGTGTTCCAGGAGTTGTCACATGTTGTCCAGCCTAATGTTGGATTAAACGATTGGAAAAAGTAATAATATACCCATCCAACCATCATAGAGTAGTACCATACAAACGATCCGGACACAAATATCATCACCAGACCTATACCTTGAATTTGTATAAATAATATATCTCTGTACAGTTAACAACATAGTGAAATTGACCAAGTCAATGTTTTTGGAATGATTTTGGAATGGGATTGAATTAGTGCGATGAGTGAGCTCTGAGTGAAATGAAAGGGAGGTAATCAAATATCGCTAATTTGTTTCAGAATTATTATGTATTCAATAATATATGCAAATAAGTTCTATAAATAGCTTCCCATTTCTTCAAAAACCAATCATGCACTTATAATACAAATACAATGTCAGAGAAATCACGATTTTTTCTAGATACAGTTACTTTGGTTGTAGTTGTTGATTAAGTAAGTTTTGAGCGTCTTTGAATGAAAATGGAGCGCTAATTTAGAGATTTAGAACGGTTTTGATCGGGATGGGAGTCAATTTTACGGCGTAACTTACTGTAGAACATCAGATTATCTCGTTATTATTCATAAAAAGGGCAACTTCCAAAAAAAAATGCGTCCATTAACACACCAAAATCGCGCCCTCTAAATAACATTTTGTTATTTATTTTCGAATATCTGTCAATTCTTAATTGTTTTCCTGAAAATACGCTGGTCACTCGATGCCATCATGTGATCACATGTGTGTGATTTAATACCTTTTTTGACAACACCACGCGAAAGAGCAGATTTCAAAGTTAAATAGTGTAAATCTTGGAAAAACTTGTTATCATTTTAAAGATTTAGGACCTCAGCGTTGTATGTTATTCTATCATTAACTGTATATCATTGAGGATAAGCCTTCCTTGAATGCTTTAGAAATTCATTCGACAGGCTTATCAAATACTGAAATTCAGACAATTTAAGGCATTTGTAAAGTATAAGTGCTCCCTGTTTAAAAGCCCAAATTTGGTGAAATTTCTTTACTTTTACTATACTCTGACAAATACTGACTGACCTCTGACAATTATATTTCAGCCTGTGCGTGACATTGCAAACAATATAACTTGGCACAAAGCAAAGACTCTGGCCAACCTGGCCATCCGCTCAGTCTTCACTGGAGTCTTCACTATGCAATTTGAAGATTAAAATATAGATTCTTGGTTATCTCATATTGACATTGGAAATGCTATTGGGTCTGTTTTTCTCGATTTCTCTCTTGATTTGTTTCAAAGCATCTTAAACAGTTCGGTAATCTTCTAATTACACTATGTAACTTTGTGGGATGCTAAATGTAGGCACCTCACGCAGGTGTCAAATTGTTGGTAATTTCATGCACCGGCTCATTTAGAATTTATGTAGCCTTATCTCGATAAGAAGATCGAAAGTAGATTTTCAAACGTTCACAAACGTTTACTGATCCATGACAAATACCTGCATTTCCTACCTTTAAATAGAGGACATATTTCCCAGACCTGTACAGGCGATTTACCAGAAAACTGGCCCAGTAACACCTCCATATAGAACAGGGGCAGGCCACATGTCACCATGAATATGATGAACAGAAACACGAACACACCTGGAAAATAAGGCATCTTTGATGAGACAAAAGAGCTTTGATAAAAAAATGGAATAATTCGCAAAACCTGAAATAAAAAGCCATTTCAATTACCGGCATGATAAAATTAGGACAATTTCATGTTTTAATCCATTTTTTAACCGAAGTTCGCCTCTCTCTCATTCTCTCTGTCTCTGTCTGTCACTGTCTGTTTGTCTCTGTCTGTCTGTCTGCCTGTCTCTGTTTCTGTCTCTCTTTATCTCTCTCTTTTTGTCTCTGTTTCTGTCTCTCCCCTCTCGCTCTTTCTCACTCTCACTCTCTCTCTCTCTCATTCTCTCTCTCCCTCCCTCTCTCTTTCTCTCTGTCTTTCTCTCTGTCTTTCTCTGTCTTTCTCTGTCTTTCT